>CM038675.1:225373419-225844525 GCA_021605145.1 Aegilops bicornis
CAGAAATATCTACCTTGTTCAATCTCGGTTGCCGGCATATTTTTCTTTCCTTGGATGAAACCTTTATGGTCTTCCCGTGGTGATGGGTGAGAATTATGGTCCTGTTGAAGCAGTCAATAAAACCTTTGTTGGTGGTTAACCAATCCATCCTTAAGATGACATCCAGCCCTTTATTTTCCAATACGATAAGATTTGCGTGGAACTTCAACCCTTCAAACTCGATAACCACATCCTGGCAATAATTCTGGGTAACTTGCTTGATTCCAGGGGACTTGCGATCATAGATTTTCCCAAGGGAAGCATCGAAAAATTATTTTGCAAAGCAAAACTTTTCGAAACGAACGAGTGAGAAGCTCCAGAATCAAACAAAACCATGGCAGGTATTGTGTTGATGTGAAAGCGTACCGTGTCACGATATCTGGGGCATTTTTTGCTTCCTCTTTGGTCACGTGGTTCAGATGACCCTTCATGTGGTTGTTATTTGGGTTGAAATTGTTGCGCTTTGGTGCCGAATTATTGCCTCCGTTGTTCGGCTTTGGGGCCGAGTTCCTTGGTTTGGGGCACTGCTTGGCATAGTGCCCTTCTTCTCCACAAGCGTAACAGGTAACGCCTGGGTGGTATGTGGACTCTTTGTCCCTTGCATGGAAATTTTTGATTGGGCGCGATACGCTTGTCGTGGGTTTGGGTGTCCAGTTTTTCTGAACATCTGTCTTGCTGCGGTGGTTGCGGGTGTGTTTAGACTGGTCCCTCTTCCGCTTGCAGAAATCTTCTAAGCTGCGTCTCTCCTTTTCCAGGGTAATGGCCTTATCCACCAGCGTCTTAAAATCTGGAAATGTGTGTACGACCAGCTGACATTTAAGCGTGGGCGTCAGTCCGTCTAGGAACTTCTCCATCTTTTTTTTTCTGACATTCGTTCCTCGTTGGCGTAGCGAGACAGCAGGGTAAACTGACTGTTATATTCGGACACTGTCATTGTTCTCTGCTTGAGGTCATCAAATTCTCTCTTTTTGATCTTCATAAGACTCTTAGGAATATGTGCCCCACGAAAACCTTCTTTGAATTCCTCCCATGATATATTATTTTCGTTGGGGTGCATGTGTAGGAAATTTTCCCACCACGATGCGGCTGCTCCGGTGAGATAGTGCGGAGCATAAAGCACTTTCTCAAGGTCTGAACACTGGGCGATAATTAATTTTCTCTCCATGTCTCGAAGCCAGTCCTCGGCTTCCAGAGGTTTGTCAGTGTGAGAAAATGTTTGGGGACACGTCTTCTGTAGCTCGGATAACTTGGATTGCTGCTGGTACTGTCCACGGTGATTTCCCATATTGATGACTTGGTTTAGTATCTCCTGATGTTGCTGCTGACTTTGTTCATAAAGACGGCACATTTGGGAAAGTGCCGTTTCACTGTCCTGTTGACTGGTCTGTCCCTGTGTGAAATTGTTGCCTGGGGGTGTGCCATAATTTTCCTCTGTCGGAGTTGGCATGGAGCGCGTCCAAGACCAAGACATAGTTCACTCTGGGGATATATTTTGAAACACTCATAATAAAAGAATTTGAGCCGCAAAAATCAATAAATTCAAAAGGATGCAAAAAATTGCAAATGCTCCAAGATTTTTCAAGATAAAATACGTTTGCGCACGGAGAAGGACTGTCCATTACATATCTTACATGCAAGCAGTAATTATACAATACATCACTCAGGATATGCGTACATAAATCCTGACATGTTATTTAGTCTAGGGCACTCCTCCAGATCCTAAATGATGCGCAAACAAACTACTTCTCACGGCCTATTTACATAAAAGCATATCGTACAAGTCGGTACATCGTATGGCGGATAAGCGTACTTAGTCGGAGATGGTAAGGATTTCCCTTGGCCTGCCAAGGGTGAGGCGTAGAGAGGCTGGGGACTAGACCTCCTCCTCAGAGATAGGCTCCAGACGAGAGGTGCTGCGTGGAGTTGGTGGAGCAGGTGCCCTGTGTGGGACAACTCGAATCTGAGCGGGCACAAGGGGTGGTGCAGAACGAACCGGAGTAGGCGCAATGACATGGTTGAACTCCTCCGTGGTAGGCAGGCGACGAGTAGCGGTGCGGCGGTAGAGCGAGCGATCTTGATGACGAGACGAAAGTCGATGGCGGTGCAGCGGGAGCTCCCTCCTGTTGGCGGCACAGCCATGGACTGAGTCCATGCGGGCAGCTACAAAGTCGTCCACCAGGTTGTCGAAGGCTGCCTCCAAAGCCCGGAGATACTTGATGAGCATCTCAAAAGCTTCGTCCCGTTCTCCTCTGGGGCAAGAGAACGCGTAGTGGCAGGTGTATGGCACGTGACATGGCAGGTAGCGGTAGCGACGAATCTTCATTGAAGGAAGGACATTCCTGAGACGGGCTATTGCCTCACGGGCTGCCATCTGTAGCACGTGCTTCTCTGTGGGCATGGCTCTCCCCACGAACCGGTAACGCTCAACTGGTCCTCTCTTGAATTCCACCGCGGCTTGGTGCATGGTTAGACGGTCATTGACCTTGTCTTTGAGAGAGAGAGAGAGAAGACTGGGCGCACATCCGCCCCATCGCGACTTGGACGATGAAGGAGAGAAGCTTTACAAACCCATCGGGCATGTTGGCGAACATCTGCGACTCATGATCGTTCGGCCATCTACAAAAGTAGGCAAAAATTCTGAGTAGTCAAATCATAAATTTATGCCGATCGCCGTAAATTGACTACATTTGTAAAAATAATAAATAGCTCTATTATGCTAATAACCGATTAGCGATCGCACCTAGTGGCTTCCTACAGTCAGCCTGGCTCTGGTACCAAGCTTGTCACGACCGGTTTTTCAATAAAAATATTTATTGAACAACCGACCCATGAAATCCAATAGGAGGATAAATCCTCCATATCGGTAGACAAAACTTTGATACAAGAAGCCAGTAGCATTACATTATTACAGGGGTCGGACTAAAGATGCCCAACCAAATTATTGCAACACGCCAATAATTATACATGATGGCGGATATAACACAACGGTGTGGTGGTGGAAATACTACTGACTCGAGATATGAGTGGTTGGTGGAAATAACATAGTGGGGTGGCTAACAAGTCTACTGCACTGGCGGCTCATCGAGCGTCTAGGTGAGGCTCGATGGATTTATTTGGGTAGCGGAAGTGGATATATCACAATGACTAATCCAGGGGTCGCACGAGACTGACTGGGATTCCTCTAGGCGTCGGACTCGCTATCGAACTCTTCATCCATGAGATCGCCTTTCACAAGATTCCGCCAAATCAACAAGCCAGGTGAGTACTATGAAAGTACTCGCAAGACAGTTCAGACAAAATATATAACAAATGAAAGCATGAATGCGACATAGTTAATCTTAACAATGCTCAAATAAAGCAGTATAGAAAAAAATAATTAAAATGGGAGTCGGCGGTAGTCCGCTCGAAAAACCCAAGGAAGACAAATTCAAAACCGATCGGGTGTCTGAAGCGACGCCTCAAAGGGTGAATATATAAGCAAAACATTGCCACAGTCGGGCGTCTGAGTGACACCTCATAAAGAGCTTATATTGAAATAAAGATGCATGCGTGCCGCAGTCGGACGTCTGAGCGACATCACAGAAAGGGCTTATATTAAAAATAAGTAACAGCAATGCCGCAGTCGGACGTCTGAGCGACATCAGAGAAAGGGCTTATAATAAAAATAAGTAACAGCAATGCCGCAGTCGGACGTCTGAGCGACATCACAGAAAGGGCTTATAATAAAAATAAATAACGGCAATGCGGCTTGCCGGACGCCCGAGCGACATCACGAAAGGGCTTATAATAAAATAAATAACAACAATGCAGCGATCGGACGTCTGAGCGACATCACGAGAAAGGGCTTATAATAAAAATAAGTAACAGCAATGCGCGATCGGACGTCTGGCGACATCACGTAAAGGGCTTATAATAAAAATAAATAACAGCAATGCCGCAGTCGGACGTCTGAGCGACATCACAGAAAGGGCTTTCATCACAAAGATATAGCTCTCATAATAAATGTTCAACACATGAATATAAACGGGTTAGTCCATCCACAAGAATAAACAATTAACCGGATTTAGTACTCATGTGATTCACCGAAGTATCTGTCACCAAAACTGACACTTTTCAGGATAAGATAATACAGAACTTGGATATGGATAAGATGATTCGAGGATTTATGACTCTGCAGAGTTTGTACTAAAATTACCCACAGCCAACGGATTTCCGTAGTCCTGAAGGACTAGTTCCGTTTATGGTATTTCGGAAGAAACACAGCTAACCAGTACACACCTATCCTACCTCACGATGCTAGGAATCACCCTAGACATCGTCCAAGAAAAACTTTTGAGACGGGGAGATCACAATCTCGAATAGCATGGGATCAAATTTATATTCAAGGCGCTCTAAGGGTGCCCTCTCGGTCCTAACCGGAAACACCCATGCCCCCTGACCGGATGACTGGCTTTAATCCAGGGCCATGGAACCATCATCATGGCCTCTCCATTTGGTGTGTACCAGGTAAGCGGTTTGCAACTTACTAAGCCATATCCCTTGCGGAAAACATGTGGTAGTACGGGAAGGGAAATGGATGGGAACCGAACTGATACGGGTTGGCACTAAAGTCAAATAGTATGGCATAATACTGGCATGCTACAACACTACCATCTTACCCATCCTCATGCCAACACATGGCCATGCACATTCACATCCAACACATATGGATTATCGAACTCACTTGCCTCAACTTTGCATGAAAATAACATTCATCGGTATGCTCACAAACATGTCATGAAACTACTAATGCAAACCTGCCAGAACACTCATCATATCAAAAGTTCAAACATGCTTTCCTGGTTCAGAGTAGTCGGAGCCCAGCTCGGTGAAGTTCGCAGTTCCGTCACCTCCTTCGGTATCTACGGTATAAAGAAAACATACGCGCTAACGTAAATACCGTGAGGTGCACAAAAATTACTCGAAATATTTTTCAAATAAATCTGATAAAAACTAGACAAAATTCCAAAGAGGACAGAAAAAGAATCAATCAAAAATACTCTTCTGTTTAAAAGTTATTAGCGTTTTAGTCTAGGGACCTTTACGTAATGAAACGAAACTTCCTGAGTTTTCTTTATAAAATGTAAAACGCTTCAGTCTCGAATACGTCACCCAGTGGGGAAGACGTATTTTGCCCGAAGGCGTTTCCAGAAAACGATTCAAAAAGAGGAAAAAGCTGACGGGGAGGACCCACCCGTCGGGTTTGAAAACGAAAGCAGAGACTTGGTGCCCGAGGGCCGCGGTGATCGCTGGCGGTGATCTACGGCGAGGCAGGCGGATAGGAGGTTACCAACGTGCTCACCGTGTCCTTCCGCACAGGTGGGTGGTGGAGTTGGTCGCCGATGAGCACCACGTTGACGGCGGTCTCAACTCCGGCGGACGGTGGTTCGGGCGTTGATGGATCTCGCCGAGGAGGGCTGCAAGGATCGAATTGAGGTGGGGGTTAGAGCACTAGGTGTAAGAGAAGGCTACGGACGAGGTTTGGGCACCGGAAGATGGCCTCACCGCAGATGAATCAAGGTGGAGGCCGAGGCGGGCAAGTGGCCGGATTCGGGAAGGAGAGCTCCTCGTGGCCCTTCCAGGACTTGGCGGGGTTTGGAGGGTAGAGGAGGTGTGCGGGGCGAGAGCAAGCTCGGGTGCTATATATAGCCGCCCCGAGGCGGTTGCCGAGAACGGGGTTCTCCGGCGAGGTGATTACGGCGGCGCTGTGGTTGCACGGGAGGGTTCAGAGGTTGAGCGTCGTCGTGGGTGTTCCCTGGTTCCATTTAGGTGCTAATTGCGTCAGGATTTGGTTGCTTAGGGGGAGCTCGACGGAACGGGGCGGCGCGGGCCCGTCGGCGGCAGGGAGCGCGCTCTGTGCGTGCCGCACCACGGCGACGGTGCTGCATGCGTGCGCTGTCGAGGAATTGGCCACGCGGAGCCACCAGAGGGTTTGGGCGGCGCCGAACAGCGTTACGCCGCCGTTCTGCTCCCTGTCGGCAGCTACGGTGGTTCGGCCACCGCAAGACACGCCGGCGCAGGCGGGCCAGGGCGCCACCGACGCCAGGAATGCGCCAAGCACGCGTGTGAGGCTCCGGACAAGCGAGCTAGGCCGTGAGAAACGTGCCAAGTGCACTGTGAACATGTGACTGAACTTACTGACGAAGATCGACACTGAAACTCTGAACTTAACTGAAAATGAGCGAAAGCGATTGCATGCAAGGTGTTCGGCGTAATGATCTAGGCATGTAGGGATTTTTCCTTGAGCTGGTTTTTGGTGGAGGGGCCTCTCATTGCGTCTAGAGGATGCCTGAATATTTGTGGAATTTTTGGAGTAGTGTAGATATGAATTTCACCAAATTTGGCAAATCTGGTCCAAACTTGCAGAGACTATAATTTGAAATTTTTGAACAGGAGAGGAGTGGATCTTAATAGTTCTAGGTTGTGGGTACCAAGGACTATCCAAGGGAGTTGGTTTGAGTTCAAAATTCAAATGCATTAAGGTACTTGCTTTGCAAGTTACCTAGGCTCAAAATAATAGACAGAAAAGATTTGGGAGAGAATTAATTAAAATAAAAATTCAGAAGAGGGTTGAACTAGTAGAGACAGAATGTTTGGATTGCCCAAGGTGGAAGGAGACATATTTGGGAAGATTTTACCTTGTGGTGTATGGCCAAACCATAAATGATCTCAAATATGGGAGAAAAAGAAAGACTCCTAGAGTTTCTTTTTGAAAGAAAATAAACTTCAAAGATTTTTCTTGAATCCTTGAGAAGAGAGCAATCAGAGGAAAAATTTAAAAACCAAACACCAGAGTTGAAGGAGATGCAAAAGTAAAATATTTGCCAGAGGGAAAAAGCTTTTGATAGAGATTTTTGGAAGGGTTTTGGTGACCTCCTTTAAATCCAACAAAATTTTGAAGAAAACCAAAGGAAAATTTTTGGAGTGTCACAGTTAGGGACACAAGAGACTCTTTGTTATTTGGTTGTAGGGTTGTTTGAGAGATACCATCTTCATCCAACGCCTCCCACGGATTGATAATCCTTAGGTCATCACCTTGAGGGAAATTTGCTAATGTCTTACAAACCTCTGCACTTGGAGGCCAACAATGTCTACAAGAAGAAGGTTTCATAGTAGACATCAAGCTCTTTTCTGGCGCTGTTGCCGGGGAGGTGAGTGCTTGAAGGTATATCTTTAGATCTGGCAATCGAATCTTTTAGATTCTTGTTTTATCACTAGTTTATTCTATAAAACAAAACTACAAAAAAATGGAATTAAGGTTGCATCATATGCTTCATCTTTTTAATATCTTTCGTGAAAATGATGGAAAGGAAAATTGTGGTCAATTGCTAGAGGAAGAATGCATTAGAATGTTTTGCACTAAATCTTTGAATGATGAGCATGATTGCAATGTTGTTAGTATGAATTCCTTGAATATCCATGATGCTAATGATATGCAAAGCCACAAGCTTGGGGATGCTATGTTTCATGAAGATATTTTTAGTCCCCCAGGTTTTGATGAGAATATTTATTATGATGAAAGCATGCCTCCTATTTATGATGATTATTGTGATGACACGTATGCCATAAATTATAAACATAACCATGTAACTTGTCATCATGATTTTAATTTTCAAATGGATTATGCTTCACATGATAGTTATTATGTTGAGTTTGCTCCCACTACTATTGATGAGAATAAATTTGCTTATGTGGAGAGTAGTAAAATTTCTATGCAAGTAGATCATGAAAATAATGCTTTATGTGATTGTTGTATTGTTGAAATTATTCATGATGCTACTGAAAATTATTATGAGGGGGGAACATGTGCTTGTAGGAATTGCAATAATATCAAGTTCCCTCTCTATGTGCTTAAAGTTTTAAAGTTATGCTTGTTTTGCCTTCCTATGCTAGCTGATTATTATACCCATAAGTTGTTTGCTCACAAAATCCCTATGAATTGGACTGGGTTAGACTTAAATGTGATAGTCATATTATTCATGATGCTCTCTTTATGTTTCAATTCTTATCTTTTATGTGAGCATCATTGAAATCATTATGCCTAGCTAGGGGCGTTAAACGATAGCGCTTGTTGGGAAGCAACCCAATTTTACTTTTGTTCCTTGATTTTTGTTACTATTTAGTAATAAATAAATCATATAGCCTCTGTTTATATGTGGTTTTATGTTTTGATTAGTGTTTGTGCCAAGTAGAACCATTGGTAAGACTTGGGTGAAGTCTTTGCGATCTTGCTGTAAAAAACATAAACTTTTGCGCTCACGAGATTAGATGCCATTTTTTACTGGAGAGTGATTTTAGGTTGACTATTTTTTAAGATGATTAAGAGACAAATTCCTCAGCTCCACCAATTTATTTTATAATTTTTGGAGTTACATAAGTATTCGAATGATACATATTACTACAAATTGTTCTGTTTTTGACAGATTCTGTTTTCTATGTGTTGTTTGCTTATTTTGATGAATCTATGAGTAGTATCAGAGGGTATGAACCATAGATAAGTTGGAATACAGTAGATATTGCACCAATATGAATTTAGAATGAGTTCACAACAGTACATAAGTGGTGATTTATTTTCTTATACTAATGGAGCTTACGAGTTTTCTGTTGAGTTTTGTGTTGTGAAGTTTTCAAGTTTTGGGTAAATGCTCGATGGACTATGGAACAAGGAGTGGCAAGAGCCTAAGCTTGGGGACGTACCAGCCCCCCCCAAGGTAATATTCAAGGACAACCAAGAGCCTAAGCTTGGGGATGCCCCAGAAGGCATCCCCTCTTTCGTCTTCGTTCATCGGTAACTTTACTTGATGCTATATTTTTATTCACAACGTGATATGTGTTTTGCTTGGAGCGTCTTGTATGATATGAGTCTTTGATTTTTAGTTTAACACAATCATCCTTGCTGTACACACCTTTTGGGGGAGACACAAATGAATCAGAATTTATTAGAACACTCTATGTGCTTCACTTATATCTTTTGAGCTAGATAATTTTTCTCTAGTACTTCACTTATATCTTTTTAGAGCACGGCGGTGGTTTTATTTGGAAGAAATTAATGAAATTTCATGCTTCACTTATATTATTTTGAGAGTCTTTTAGAAGAGCATGGTAATTTGCTCTGGTTATGAATTTAGTCCTAATATGATGGGTGATACGTCTCCAACGTATCTACTTTTCCAAACACTTTTGCCCTTGTTTTGAACTCTAATTTGCATGATTTGAATGAAACTAACCCGGACTGACGCTGTTTTCAGCAGAACTGCGATGGTGTTGTTTATTGTGCAGAAAACAAAAGTTTTCAGAATGACCTGAAAATCCACGTAGATAACTTTTGGAAAATATAAAAAATAATGGCGAAAGAATCAAGGCCAGGGGGACCACACGCTGTCCACGAGGGTGGGGGGCGCGCCCCCTCCCCCTGGGCGCGCCCCCTATCTCGTGGGCCCCCTGGTGCTCCACCGACCTCAACTCCAACTCTATATATTCCGTTTCATGGAGAAAAAAATTAAAGAGAAAGTTTCATCACGTTTTACGATACGGAGCCGCCGCCAAGCCCTAATCTCTCTCGGGAGGGCTGATCTGGAGTCCGTTCGGGGCTCCGGAGAGGGGGATTCGTCGCCGTCGTCATCATCAACCATCCTCCACCACCAATTTCATGATGCTCACCGCATGCGTGAGTAATTCCATCGTAGGCTTGATGGACGGTGATGGGTTGGATGAGATTTACCATGTAATCAAGTTAGTTTTGTTAGGGTTTGATCCCTTGTATCCACTATGTTCTGAGATTGATGTTGCTATGACTTTGCTATGCTTAATGCTTGTCACTAGGGCCCGAGCGCCATGATTTCAGATCTGAACCTATTATGTTTTGATGAATATATGTGAGTTCTTGATCCTATCTTGCAAGTCTATAGTCACATATTATGTGTTATGATCTTACAAGCCTGAAGTGAAAATAATCGGGATACTTCTCGGTGATGACCGTAGTTTGAGGAGTTCATGTATTCACTAAGTGCTAATGCTTTGGTCCGGTTCTCTATTAAAAGGAGGCCTTAATATCCCTTAGTTTCCATTAGGACCCCGCTGCCACGGGAGGGTAGGACAAAAGATGTCATGCAAGTTCTTTTCCATAAGCATGTATGACTATATTCGAAATACATGCCTACATTACATTGATGAACTGGAGCTAGTTCTGTGTCAACCTATGTTATAACTATTACATGATGAATTGCATCCAACATAATTATCCATCACTGATCCAATGCCTACGAGCTTTTCACATATTGTGCTTCGCTTAGTTACTTTTTCGTTGCTACTCTTACAATTACTACAAAACTGCTATCTTTACTTTTGCCATTGTTACCGTTACTATCATACTACTTTTCTACTAAATACTTTGCAGATACTAAGTTATCTAGGCGTGGTTGAATTGACAACTCAACTATTAATACTTAAGAATATTCTTTGCCTCCCCTTGTGTCGAATCAATAAATTTGGGTTGAATACTTTACACTCGAAAGCTGTTGTGATCTCCTACACTTGTGGGTTATCAAGACTAATTTCTGGCGCCGTTGCCGGGGAGAATAGCTCTATTCTTTGAGTCACTTGGGATTTATATCTGCTGATCACTATGAGGAACTTGAAAGACGAAAGAACTAAGATTTTTCCCTCAACTACGAGGGGAGGCAAGGAACTGCCATCTAGCTCTGCACTAGATTCTCCCTCTGTTTTGAGTAAGCTTGCGACACCTAAACCTGCTACTGCTATGAATTCTGATATGTCGCATGTTATTGATGATGCCACTTCTGCTATGCATGATACTTATGATGAAACTACTTCTATGCTTGATACTACTGTGCCATTAGGTGAATATCTTGATGAAAAAATTGCTAGGGTTAGAGAGAATGAAATTATTGATGATAGTGATGGTGAAGGTTCTCCCCCTAATTATGAATTGCCTGTTGTTCCTGAGGGTTATGTTATGGATGAAGAAGTTGCTGGAGCTATTTTTGCTTGCAATGATAGATATGATCTTAAGAAGTTATTAGCCAAATGGAAGCAGCAATCTCTTAATGCTAGAATAAAACCTGGCCCCGCTTTTTCTACTTCACCTATCTGTGTTACTGATAAGGATTATGAATTCTCTGTTGATTGAATCTGATCCTTTTTATGGCTATGAATCTGAAACTGTTGTGGCACATCTTACCAAGTTAAATGATATAGCCACCCTGTTTACCAATGATGAGAAGTCTCGCTATTATTATATCCTTAAGATATTCACATTCTCATTAAAGGACGATGCTAAAACTTGGTTTAATTCTCTTGCTCCTGGTTGTGTGCGTAGTCCCCAGGATATGATTTATTACTTCTCTGCTAAATATTTCCTGCTCATAAGAAACAAGCTACCTTGCGGGAAATATACAATTTTGTGCAAATCAAAGAAGAGAGTCTCCCACAGGCTTGGGGGGGGGGGGGGCTTCTCCGATTACTTAATGCTTTGCCTGATCATCCTCTTAAGAAAAATGAAATACTTGATATCTTTTATAATGGACTAACTGATGCTTCCAAGGACTACTTGAATAGTTGTGCTGGTTGTGTTTTCAGGGAAAGAATAGCCGATCAAGCTGAATTACTATTGAATAATATGTTGACTAATGAAAATAATTGGACTCTTCCTGAGCCAATTCCTGAGGCAATTCCTGAGCCAATTGAGCCAACTCCTCAGTCTATTCCTAAACCTACTCCACAGAAGAGGGGAGTTCTATTTCTAAGTCCTGAAGATATGCAAGAGGCAAAGAAATCAATGAAAGAAAAAGGTATTAAAGCTGAAGATGTGAAGAATTTACCTCCTATTGAAGAAATACATGGTCTTAATTTACCGCATGTTGAAGAAACACATTGTCTTGATAACCCGACACAGGAAGTAAAGGTAAATTCTCTATATAGATATGATAAAGTTGAAATCCCGTCTACTATATTTCATAGCCCATGCTTAGATGAATTTGATGACTTTATGGCTAGACAACAAAGTTTTAATGCTTATGTTGGTAGAGAATTAAAGAATAATGCTTTTGAGATAGGACGCTTGAGTGATGATTATATGGCTAGAGTTAAAGGTGAACTTAAACTCATTAGCAAATATGCTTCTATGGTTACCACTCAGGCTGAGCAAGTACTTCAAGCTCAAAGTGATTTGCTTGATGAATTAAATAATAAGCATGAATTTGCTGTTAGAGTGGCTACTAGAACTGGTAGAATGACTCAGGAACCTTTGTATCCTCAAGGCCACCCTAAGAGAATCGAGCAAGATTCTCAAAGAAGTAATTTAGAGGCACCTAGTTCTTCTAAAAAGAAGAAAAATAAAAGTGATAGGACTTTGCATGCTTCTAGTGAACCTGTTATAGACACACCAGAGAATCCCAATGATATTTCTATTTCTGATGCTGAAACACAATGAGGTGATGAACATGAACCTAGTGATAATGTTAATAATAATGTTCATGTTGATGCTCAACCTAGCAATAATAATGATGTAGAGATTGAACCTGTTGTTGATCTTGATAACCCACAATCAAAGAATCAATGTTATGATAAGAGAGATTTTGTTGCTAGGAAGCACGGTAAAGAAAGAGAACCTTGGGTTCAGAAACCCATGCCTTTTCCTCCTAAACCATCCAAGACAAAGGATGATGAGGATTTTGAGCTCTTTGCTGAAATGATAAGACCTATCTTCTTACGTATGCTCTTAACTGATATGCTTAAATTAAATCCATATGCTAAATACATGAAGGATATCATTACAAATAAAAGAAGGATACCGGAAGCTGAAATTTCCACCATGCTTGCTAATTATACTTTTAAGGGTGGAATACCCAAGAAACTAGGAGATCCAGGGGTACCAACTATACCATGCTCCATTAAAAGAAACTATGTTAAAACTGCTTTATGTGATCTTGGAGCCGGTGTTAGTGTTATGCCTCTCTCTTTAAATCATAGACTTGAATTGAATAAGTTGACACCTACTGAAATATCTTTGCAAATGGCTGATAAATCAACTGCTATACCTGTCGGCATTTGTGAGGATGTGCATGTTCTGGTTGCAAATGTCACTATCTTAACAGACTTTGTTATTCTTGATATTCCCGAGGACGATAGTATGTCGATTATCCTTGGTAGACCCTTTTTGAATACTGCAGGGGTTGTTGTTGATTGCAACAAAGGCAATGTCACTTTTCATGTTAATGGTAATGAGCATACGGTACACTTTCCGAGGAAACAGCCTCAAGTTCATAGCATCAATTCTATTGGAAAAAATTCCAACAGTCATTATTGGAGGTTTTGAATTTCCTCTTCCTACTGTCAAGAAAAAGTATGATATTCTTATTGTTGGGGATGTCCATATCCCCGTTGAGGTAACCTAGTGTTATTCAAAATTTCTCCGGTTCCGTGTTATTCGGAATGAGTTTGTTAACAAGACTTGATCAACCTTGTTAGTGGATTCATTTTGATGATCATGAAATGGATGAAACTAGAAGGCACAACCTTCTGTACCCTCTTTTTACTTTCTGTTATTTAGAATAAATAAAGCAAAAATAGTATTATCTGTTTGTTTTCTGAATTATCCGTGCAATAAAAAAATATCCCGAAAATAAAGGTGCTCCAAATGCCCTGCAAATTTAGTATGATTTTTCTATGGATTATTTGAGGATTTTAGGCACTGAGAACACTGCAGGGGGGCAAGCACCTGGCCACGAGGGTGGAGGGCGCACCCACACCCCCTGGGCGTGTCCCCCTATCTCGTGGGCCCACGGCGGCCCCCCTCCACTTATTCCTGCACCCACACACTCCATCTTCCTCCCAAAAAATCCCCATCCAGCTCAAGCATGAGTTCTAGCTCATTTTGCTATGATTTTCGATCTCCTTGCTCAAAGCTCCATTCACAAAACTGCTTTGGTAGATTGTTGCTTGGTATGTGACTCCTCCACTGGTCCAATTAGTTTTTGTTCTAGTGCTTTATTCATTGCAAATTTTTGCTGCATAGGTGACCCTGTTCTTGAGCTTGCATGTCAAATTTATGAGGTCCCAAGTAATTCTAATGCATGATATAGGCTCTAGGCACTTGTGGGAGTAGTTGCTACCAATCTTGTTTAGTTTGATTCACCTTTATTTTGAAGTTACTAAAAATTTCAGAAATTTTCAGAAAATGGTAAGCAGATTTTTGAGGGGCTCTTCTAGCCAAGGCTCCAAGGATAAACAAGCTAAAGAGAAGGAAAAGGCCAAGTATAATCTTCCCCGTGTAGCGGAAGTACGGCCGTGTGAATGGCCTTGTGATAATTTCATGAGAGAAGCCGGAATTTATGAAGACTTTTATTCCTTGGTTGAAAATGCGGGCCTCACCGACTTCCTCCACGACCAACTCGATTAGTATCTCTTACTCACCAATACTTTCGTGCAAAACTTTTATTACTATCCTAAGAATTCACCTCCTTCAGTATCATTTCATTTATATGATGAGTTCAAGGAAATGTCATTACGTAATTTTTGTGTGGTATGTAGAATACCCTTGGAGGGTAGTTTAGATGAACCACATCGTAAAGATGTGGATGGTTTTGTTAACACTATTACTGTCGGGGATCCGAAGAAGGGTTCTGATGCAAGAATCACTAGCATACACTTTCCTGTTTTACGCTCCTTTGCCATATTTGCTAGTCGATGTTTGATTGGTCGTGGAAACAGTGGAAACTTCAGTGTTCCTGATATTATTATTCTATTCCATGCCTTGTTTGGTGATAACAATTTTAGTATGGTCGTCGTTATTGCTAAACGGCTAAGCCTGAACCGTACAGAGGGCCCCATCTTTGGAGGTATCTATGCTGCACGCCTTGCTAAACATTTTGAGATACCTATTAGGCATTATGAGAAAGAGTTGACAATGTTGCCTCTTTCCTTTTTAGATTGCAGAAGCATGGTGGCGCATGAGTTTATTGTTGGCAACAAAGACAAGATGCTTCTGTATAACCTGAGATTTAATACGAAACACAATGAGATTATTACTCTGCCTGCGCCTCTGTTGTTTGATTTAACTGCAGATAATTACCTTGTCTTGCCGGAAGCGGTGTACGCTCATCGAGGCCAGGCATCTGCTCCAGAGTCTGAGCCGGAACCTCCACTGGACCCTTATCGTCCATCATCTTATCAGTGGGATCCGGAGGAGATCGCTAGCCAGTGGTATCCTGGTGACACTCCTCAATACGCCAGGGAGAGTAGCCGCGGTCCTTGGCATTAGACCAACTTAGGCCAAAAGCCTAAGCTTGGGGGGAGTACGTATTTCTCACCGACTTTACATTCATGTTCACACACAATTCTAGTTGTCGGTGCTCATACTCTTTCATTGTATTATCCATGCTAGTTTAATTTCTTTTTCTAGCTTTCTTCTTGTGTGTTTGATAAACCTTAAGAAAAACCAAAAAATTAGTTAGTTTAATTTACATGCTTGTAGTAGTAATTAAATAGAAAACCCAAAAATATTTCTCGTTCTTCTTTTGCTTGTTGGGAGCTTTCCCGTGTAAATAGTTTTATTTTCTTTTCTTTCCTTTGGGGGTCGAGAGTAGAAGACCATAATGAAAATGTTTAGTGGCTCTCATTTGCATGATCGTTGATTTAACCTAGAGCCCATATTACTTTGTCTTCTCTCTTGAATTGAATGCTTGCAGATTCCAGCTTAGTACAATGCACATGCACTATTATTATTATACACACCGTTCGGTCGTGCAAGTGAAAGGCAATAATGACGATATATGATGAACTGATTGAGATGAGAGAAGCTGGTATGAACTCGACCCCTTTTGTTTTTGCAAATATGATGAGTTCATCGTTCCTGACTCAGCCTATTATGAAGTAAACATATTTGCAATGACATTTAGAGATTATAGTTGCTTATGCCATGCTTAATTAGCTATGAGTTTATAATGGTTTACCTTGCGTGCCAACATGCTATTAAAATGATTATGATGTGGTATGATGGGATGGTATCCTCCTTTGAATTAATTGAGTGACTCGACTTGGCACATGTTCACGCATGTAGTTGAAACAAATCAACATAGCCTTCACGATATTTATGTTCATGGTGGATTATATCCTACTCATGCTTGTACTTGGTGTAAATTAATTTTAATGCATGTTCATGACTGTTGTCGCTCTCTCAGTTGGTTGCTTCCCAGTCTTTTGCTAGCCTTCACCTGTAATAAGCGGGAATACTGCGTGTGCATCCAAACTCCAAAAACGCCAAAGTTATTCCATATGACTCCACCATACCTTCCTATATGCGGTATCTACCTGCCGTTCCAAGTAAATTTGTATGTGCTAAACTCCAAACCTTCAAATGAAATTCTGTTTTGTATGCTCGAGCAGCTCATGTTTCAACTAGGGCTGTCTGTATCTTCCATGCTAGGTGGGTTATTCTCAAGAGGAGTGGACTTCGCTCCTCATTCACGAGAAAATGGCTGGTAACCGGGATGCCCAGTCCCATGATAAAAAAGATCAAAGCAAATCAAAATAATTAAACAAAACTCCCCCAGGGTTGTTGTTAGTTGGAGGCACTCGTTGTTTTGAGCAAGCCATGGGTTGATGCTTGTTGGTGGTGGGGGAGTATAAACTTTTACCATTCTATTTGGGAACCGCCTATAATGTATGTAGCATGGAAGATATCGCCATCTCATAGTTGTTGCGTTGACAGTGAAAGTATGCCGCTCAAAATGTTATTCATCTCTATTTTAAAATCGAGCTCTGGCACCTCTACAAATCCCCGCTTCCCTCTGCGAAGGGCCTATCTATTTACTTTTATTTTGAGTCATCGCCTCTTATTAGAAAGCACCCACTTGAGAGCACACTGTCATTTGCATTCATTACTATTAGCTTATATTGGGTATGACTTGACTGGATCTCTTTTACCATGAATTAAAATGTTTAGTCAGTCCTTGATCTTTAAAGGTGCTCTGCATTTATGTTTTGCGGTCTCAGAAAGGGCTAGCGAGATACCATCTTGTTATATCATATTATGATTGTTTTGAGAAAGTGTTGTCATCCGAGTTTTATTATTATTGCTCGCTAGCTGATTATGCCATTGACATGAGTAAATATGAGACCTGAGTGTTATTGTGAATAGGGTTAATTTATAATCTTTGTTGAAAACTTGAATGTTGGCTTTACATATTTACAACAACAAGAGCAAACAGAGTTTGTAAAAGTTTTTCTTTTATCACTTTCAGTTTATCAACTGAATTGCTTGATGACAAGCAAAGGTTTAAGCTTGGGGGAGTTGATACGTCTCCAACGTATCTACTTTTCCAAACACTTTTGCCCAGGTTTTGGACTCTAATTTGCATGATTTGAATGAAACTAACCCGGACTGACGCTGTTTTCAGCAGAACTGCCATGGTGTTGTTTATTGTGCAGAAAACAAAACTTCTCAGAATGACTTGAAAATCCACGGAGATAACTTTTGGAAAATATAAAAAATACTAGCGAAAGAATCAAGGCCAGGGGGCCCACATCCTGTCCACGATGGTGGGGGGCGCGCCCCCTCCCCCTGGGCGCGCCCCCTGTCTCGTGGGCCCCCTGCTGCTACACCGACCTCATCTCCAACTCTATATATTCCGTTTCACGGAGAAAAAAATCAAAGAGAATTTTTCATCACGTTTTACGATACGGAGCCGTCGCCAAGCCCTAATCTCTCTCGGGAGGGCTGATCTGGAGTCCATTCGGGGCTCCGGATAGGGGCATTCGTCGTCGTGGTCATCATCAACCATCCTCCATCACCAATTTCATGATGCTCACCGCCGTGCGTGAGTAATTCCATCGTAGGCTTGCTAGACGGTGATGGGTTGGATGAGATCTACCATGTAATAAAGTTAGTTTTGTTAGGGTTTGATCCCTAGTATCCACTATGTTCTAAGATTGATGTTGCTATGACTTTGCTATGCTTAATTCTTGTCACTAGGGCCCGAGTGCCATGATTTCAGATCTGAACCTATTATGTTTTCATGAATATATGTGAGTTCTTGATCCTATCTTGCAAGTCTATAGTCACCTATTATGTGTTATGATCTGACAACCCCGAAGTGACAATAATCGGGATACTTCTCGGTGACCGTAGCTTGAGGAGTTCATGTATTCACTAAGTGCTAATGCTTTGGTCCGGTTCTCTATTAAAAGGAGGCCTTAATATCCCTTAGTTTCCATTAGGACCCCGCTGCCACGGGAGGGTAGGACAAAATATGTCATGCAAGTTCTTTTCCATAAGCACGTATGACTATATTCGGAATACATGCCTACATTACATTGATGAGCTGGATCTAGTTCTATGTCACTCTATGTTATAACTATTACATGATGAATTGCATCTGACATAATTATCCATCATTGATCCAATGCCGACGAGCTTTTCACATATTGTGCTCCGCTTATTTACTTTTCCGTTGCTACTGTTACAATTACTACAAAACTGCTATTTTTACTTTTGTCATTGTTACCGTTACTATCATACTACTTCGCTACTAAATACTTTGTTGCAGATACTAAGTTATCCAGGTGTGATTGAATTGACAACTCAACTGCTAATACTTAAGAATATTCTTTGGCCCCCCTTGTGTCGAATCAATAAATTTGGGTTGAATACTTTACCCTCAAAAGCGGTTGCGATCCCCTACACTTGTCGGTTATCAATGGGCATCCAAGAGGGATATAATAAAAACTTTCATATAAAGTGCATTGAATTCTATGAGAATTTTGATTCCTTTTGATTGTTTTGAGATATGAAGATGGTGATATTAGACTCATGCTAGTGAGTAGTTGTGAATTTGAGAGATACTTGTGTTAAAGTTTGTGATTCCCGTAGCATGCACGTATGGTGAACCGTTATGTGATGAAGTTGGAGCATGATTTATTTATTGATTGTCTTCCTTATGTGTGGAGGTCGGGATCGCGCGATTGTTAACTCCTACCAACCCTTCCCATAGGAGCATGCATGTAGTAATTTGTTTTGATGGCTTGTAGATTGTTGCAATAAGTATGTGAGTTCTTTATGACTAATGTTGAGTTCATGGATTATACGCACTCTCACCCTTCCACCATTGCCAGCCTCTCTTGTGCCGCTCAACTCTCGCCGGTATCATACACCACCATATACCTTCCTCAAAACAGCCACCATACCTACCTATTATGGCATTTCCATAGCCATTCTGAGATATATTGCCATGCAACTTTCCACCGTTCCGTTTATTATGACACGCTCCATCATTGTCATATTGCTTTGCATGATCATGTAGTTGACATCGTATTTGTGGCAAGGCCACCATTCATAATTTTTTATACATGTCACTCTTGATTCATTGCACATCCCGGTACACCGCCGGAGGCATTCATATAGAGTCATATTTTGTTCTAAGTATTGAGTTGTAAGTAAATAAAAGTGTGACGATCTTCATTATTAGAGCATTGTACCGAGTGAGGAAAGGATGATGGAGATTATGATTCCCCCACAAGTCGGGATGAGACTCCGGACAAAAAAAGAAAAAAAAAGAAAAGAAAAAAAGAGGCCATAGAAAAAGGAGAAAAAAGGCCCAAATAAAAAAAGGAGAGAAAAAGAGAGAAGGGGCAATGCTACTATCCTTTTACCACACTTGTTCTTCAAAGTAGCACCATGATCTTCATGATAGAGAGTCTCCTATGTTGTCACTTTCATATACTAGTGGGTACTTTTCATTATAGAACTTGGCTTGTATATTCCAATGATGGGCTTCCTCAAAGTGCCCTAGGTCTTCGTGAGCAAGCAAGTTGGATGCACACCCACTTAGTTTCTTTTTGAGCTTTCATACACTTATAGCTCTAGTGCATCCGTTGCATGGAAATCCCTACTCACTCACATTGATATCTAACGATGGGCATCTCCATAGCCCGTTGATACGCCTAGTTGATGTGAGACTATCTTCCTCCTTTTGTATTCTCCACAACCACCATATTCTATTCCACCTATAGTGCTATGTCCACGGCTCACGCTCATGTATTGCGTGAAAGTTGAAAAAGTTTGAGAATACTAAAGTATGGAACAATTGCTTGGCTAAAATCGGGGTTGTGCATGATTTAAATATTTTGTGTGATGAAGATAGATCATAGCCAGACTATATGATTTTGTAGGGATAACTTTCTTTGGCCATGTTATTTTGAGAAGACATAATTACTTTGTTAGTATGCTCGAAGTATAATTATTTTTATGTCAATATTAAACTTTTGTCTTGAATCTTTCGGATCTGAACATTCATGCCACAATAAAGAAAATTACATTGGTAATTATGTTAGGTAGCATTCCACATCAAAAATTATGTTTTTATCATTTACCTACTCGAGGACGAGCAGGAATTAAGCTTGGAGATGCTTGATACGTCTCCAACGTATCTATAATTTTTGATTGTTCCATACTATTATATTATCCATCTAGGATGTTTTATATGCATTTATATGCTATTTTATATGATTTTTGGGACTAACCTATTAACCTAGAGCCCAGTACCAGTTTTTGTTTTCTCCTTGTTTTTGAGTTTTACAGAAAAGGAATACTAGATGGAGTCCAATTGATGTGCCAATTTTTGATGATTTTTTATGGACCAAAAGAAGCCCCTGGAGTGAAAGAGTTGGGCCAAAAGAGTCCCGGGCTGCCCACGGGGGTGGGGGCCGCGCTCACCCCCCTGGGCGCACCCCATGTCTCGTGGACAGCCCGGAGACCTCCCTGACTTGTTCCCGATGCCTAAAATTCCTATAAATACTGAAACCTCCAGAAAATAACCTAGATCAGGAGTTCCGCCGCCACAAGCCTCTATAGCCACCAAAAACCAATCAGGACCCTGTTTCGGCACCCTGCCAGAGGGGGGATCCCTCACCGGTGGCCATCTTCATCATCCCGACGCTCTCCATGACGAGGAGGGAGTATTTCACCCTCGGGGCTGAGGGTATGTACCACTAGCTATGTGTTTGATCTCTCTCTCTCTCTCTCTCTCTCTCTCTCTCTCTCTCTCGTGTTGATTTGGCATGACCTTGATGTATCGCAAGCTTTGCTATTATAGTTTGATCTTATGATGTTTCTCCCCCTCTACTCTCTTTTAATGGATTGAGTTTTCCCTTTGAAGTTACCTTATAGGATCGAGTCTTTAAGGATTTGAGAACACTTGATGTATATCTTGCATGTGCTTATTCTTGGTGACAATGGGATATTCAAGTGATCTACTTGATGTACGTTTTGGTGATCAACTTGCGGGTTCAGTAACCTTGTGAACTTATGCATAGGGGTTGGCACACGTTTTCAACTTGACTCTTCGGTAGAAACTTTGGGGCACTCTTTGAAGTACTTTGTGTTGGTTGAATAGATGAATCTGAGATTGTGTGATGCATATCGTGTAATCATACCCACGGATACTTGAGGTGACACTGGAGTATCTAGGTGACATTAGGGTTTTGGTTGATTTGTGTCTTAAGGTATTATTCTAGTGCTAACTCTATGACAGATCGAACGGAAAGAATAGCTTCGTGTTATTTTACTACGGACTCTTGAATAGATCGATCAGAAAGGATAACTTTGAGGTGGTTTCGTACCCTACAATAATCTCTTCGTTTGTTCTCCGCTAGTAGTGAGTTTGGAGTGACTCTTTGTTGCATGTTGAGGGATAGTTATATTATCCAATTATGTTATTATTGTTGAGAGAACTTGCACTAGTGAAAGTATGAACCCTAGGCCTTGTTTCTTAGCATTGCAATACCGTTTGTGCTCACTTTTGTCATTAGTTACCTTCTGTTTTTATATTTTCAGATTACAAAAACATAGATCTACCATCCATATTGCACTTGTATCACCATCTCTTCGCCAAACTAGTGCACCTATACAATTTACCATCGTATTGGGTGTGTTGGGGACACAAGAGACTCTTTTTTATTTGGTTGCAGGGTTGTTTGAGAGAGACCATGTTCATCCTACGCCTCCCACGGATTGATAAACCTTAGGTCATCCACTTGAGGGAAATTTGGTACTGTCCTACAACCCTCTGCACTCTGAGGCCCAACAATGTCTACAAGAAGAAGGTTGCGTAGTAGACGTCAGCTAGATGGCATCCTCTCTCTCTCTCTTGATTATCAATACAATGGTCTCTTGGAGATCCATATGATGTATGTGTTTTGCGGTGTGTTTGTTGGGATCCGATGAACCTTGAGTTTATGATCAGATCTATGTTTTTATCCATGAAAGTAATTTTGTCTTATTTGATCTCTTATATGCATGATTTCTTATAGCCTCGGATTTCTTCTTCGATATTTTGGTTTTGTTTGTCCAACTTGATCTATTTATCTGGCGATGGGAAGAGGTGCTTTGTAGTGGGTTCGATCTTATGGTGCTTGATCCCAGTGGCAGAAGGGGAACCAACACGTATGTATCGTTGCTACTAAGGATAACAAGATGAGATCTATATCTCCGCAATATATAAACGGATCTCGTCTACATCATGTCATCGTTCTTATTTCATTACTCCGTTTTCTCATGTAATACACCAGATGCATGCTGGATAGCGGTTGATGTGTGGAGTAATAGTAGTAGATGCAGGCTGGAGTCAGTCTACTAATCTTGGACGTGATGCCTATATAATGATCATTGCCTGGATATCGTCATGATTATTTGAAGTTCTATCAGTTGCCCAATAGTAATTGTTTTCCCACTGTTTGCTATTTTTCTCGAGAGAAGCCACTAGTGAAACCTACGGCCCGGGTCTCTTTTCATCATATTTGCCTTTGCGACGTATTTTCCCTTGCATTTATTTTCCGATCTATTGAACCAAAAATACAAAAAAAAACCTTGCTGCAATTTATTTGTTCCGCAATCTATTTATCCTATCTACCACTTTTACCTCACGTTTTTGCCTGTCTTGAGGCGTCGTACCCAGAAGGGATTGACAACCCCTTTAACACGTCGGGTTGCGATTATTTGTTATTTGTGTGCAGGTGTTGTTTACGTGGTGTGAGGAGGTTCTCCTACTGGTTCAATAACCTTGGTCTCATCACTGAGGGAAATACCTACCGTCGCTATACTGCATCATCCGTTCCTCTTTGGGGAAATACCGACGTAGTTCTAGCAGACATCAAAAGGAATTTCTGGCGCCGTTGCCGGGGAGGATATTCAACATCAACCAGGTTCCTAATCACAAATCTCATATCCTCGCAATTTACATTATTTGCCATTTGCCTCTTGTTTTCCTCTCCCCCACTTCACAAAAATTTGCCGTTTTATTCGCCCTTTTTTTCGTTCGCCCTTTTCTCATAAGGTCTGTTTTTCGTGTGCAATCTTGCTTATCACCTTTTGTCATTATGGATTTCTCTTCTTCTATTACATGCACCCCTGAGAACAAGGTTCTCAACTTCAAACAAAGGGGAGGCAAAAAATTAAAAGATGCTTGGTATAGGATTTGTGATGCTCACAATAGATCTATCCGCAATCAATCTACCATTGTTCTTCTTCGTTGTTTTTATGTGGGCGTTACCACTTGGTATAGATTCGTACTTGATACGATTACCGATGGGAATTTCTTGATGTGTCCTACTCTTGATGCTTTTAATACTTTGGGAAATTTAGTGGGTTCACCACCGCTCGTGATCAATGAAACACTATTGACTCTCGAGCATGTTATGGAAAGACTAGATACTATTGAAAAGAAAATTCTTACCGTAAATTCAGGTTTTGATCCTATGGAATTGTGGGTTATGGGCCCAGCATGTGGATTAAAAGTAGGAAGGGCGCTGACATTTTGCACGGTCATGATAGCAAGGCATGTCAGAGAATAGCCTGCCAGTTATGTCGGCTAGAACGTTGGTACCAAGGGCGAGGGACGCAGAGAACCATTTTCCTGCTCGTTGAACGAGGCGGACCTATAGGAAAAGTACTCGTCCATCGGTGGTTACCGGAATGTTATCAACAATACTAACAGGGTCTTTCTGACAGAGTGGTTCACTAGGGTGTTTACTTAAGCAGTGAATTATTACTGCTTAGATCATATAAATCACCAGAAAGATTAAACAAAACAATGGAAAGGAAAATGTGTTTAAACACATATTTCAGGGGTATATCCTTCCCAAGGACAAGCAGAGCGTGATATCCATGACAGGGCATATCGTAGAAAATCCTTTAGGTAAGGGGAGAGAAATTCCATGACCTTACCCATACAATGGTGTTTGGATAATTGATAAGGAAAATTTAGCATTGTGCTTCAATTGTTTTTGTTGAAAATCGGAGTACCACAGACATGCATCGAGATAGCATTGACATGGTCATCAGGTAAATGTTAGTCTTTGGATTCACAAAGGATCTATCAGGGACAACTTATAGAATAAGTCTTACGATTTCCTTATGGAAGAATGGCTAAGCTTGCTAAAAAGGAAAGTATAACAACAGGTCCTCCGTTCAGGTGTGCTATGCATGACATCGCCTTACTGGGTCATATATAGACCAATGTTATAACTATTGGAAACATGTTCCAACCATCATATCTGACCGAGATTCAGATTTGATTGGTTTCAGCATACCTTAGACTCGGGATGCCTGAGAAGAAAAGGTGCGACACAAATTAACGAGAAGACATCGTAAGATTCTCAGGAAATGAACTATGGAAGCGAGTTCTGAAACAAGAGTTCATCAATAAACCATGGAGAGGATGAGGAGGTGGCTCAGCGACAATTCATCGAGATTTCCAAAGGATGGATTTCCACAATTATGTGAACAAGGTAACATATTGGACATGTCGAAGTATATAACGAAGCATGTTCAAGGAGATCATACTCGAGTGAACATTGATCAAAACGTGCACCTAGAATATGGACTAAGTAGTACGATCGATGTTAGAATGGTGATTCAATAATCAATAGTCTAAGAATCAAGCTATCGACCATTAACTCCAAGCAATAGGGTTGATATAACTTTTGAAGTTACACCTCATGGACCATTTGTTCACATTCTGGTTATAAACAACACGGGGACCAAGAAGGAATGGTGATGGTGAGAAGTATCACTTGTATCAAGAATTCTCAAGAGGTGGTGAAATTCCCACAACATTCTTGACAAAAAAAGTGGTAATATTCCAAGGTAAAGAAGAACAAATGCTGGATAGCAAGGAACTCAAGGTATAACACAAAACACAAACAAGTAAAACACAAACAAGTTTGTGTTGGAGGAAGGCAATAAAGTGGCCGATGATAACACAAATCATCAAGGTCAAGGATGGTACTTCTCATCGTGAATTTGATTGATATCCTAGAAGAGATCATAAGTTTGATGATGATCACGACACATTTGTCGAGAGAATTCATGAAGATGTAATCAATCGGCGATGACATCAAGTCAAAGGAATGATGAAGCGAAATGTTATTGGAACCATGGGTACGGCACATAGTCAAAATCAAGCTTGTTGTTCAAGGTGAAATTATATGATGAGGAAAATCAATGTAAGTTTAGCTCATCGTCGAAAATTGTGCTCCAGGAAGAAGGACCAGGTAGCACAGTTAAAAGTTTACACGATAATGATATAGCCGATCAGGCTAGGAATGACTTGAAGGATTATTAAACTCGTAAGCAATGAAAATTACTTAGGTTTATCGAACCGGACTGCGGAATCGGTTCACTATCGGTGTTCTCGGTTGACGACAACCTAGAACCCAGGGAAATAGGAATCAATGAGAAATAACAGTTGATGAAGAACCCATAAGAAGTTATGTAGTTCCGTGATATTCTCGAGATATCAGTGGGTAAAACCCGAAGGTAGAGCACAGTAGAGGTTGGGCAGGCGTATTGATCTGCAAAATACAAGTATTTTAACTTGTCTGAGAAATGGGATCAAAGAAGAACAATATGGTCAGAACCGCGATTGCAAAAGTCCAAATCACGGATATAGGATCAAATTATACCAAGGAAATAATTAATTTAAGAGAAGCTTTAATGATAAGATCTACATCGTGTCCATGGGCATGAACACAAAGTTCAAGGTCGATTCCCACTTCTTCAATGCATAACCTTTCATTCACTACTCTATTAAAAATGATTGAGTGCAAAGACCTACCTAGTGAATTACAAGAGGAGTATGAACCTTGGAAAACTTTCGGGTTCACACAGATTAAGGAAGGCATAGGTTCAACCCATCGGGGCATCTTAGAAACATATACCACAAGCTTCGAGAGTAATTATCACCAGCTCGAAAGCAGAGCATGGTTGGCCAAATCAGAGAATAGGATTTACAATGGCATTAAGTATCAAAGAAAGAACTTCTCGAGGTTTTTCTATATGAAGGACGGTGTCGGATGATAATTCAACAAAGGATCTGACGGTCCATAATGGGGCTGGTGTGAGCATCGGCACACGATCAGAGGATGAAACAAAGCACATGCTTTGGATTATGGAAACAACTGACTAATTCAAAGCTCAAAGGCAAAGGAATTAAGATTTCCAAATCAAGAGATCGGGAGCAAGGGCTCTGGTTAAGGATAGATAAGTCGAGTAGGCTTTGGGAACAATCGATGGCAATTTGATTGGTCGAGATCCAGCTCCTGTTTAAAATGACGTCTTAGCTGGAAGGATGGATTCTAGGATCTGACCGAGGATTGCGAGCATTTGCATCATATTGAATCAAGGGACTCAAGATGATAAGGCAAAGGACATCGATGAATATTGCTAAGCATTTGGAATTAACCATAATGCAGGCAGACAAGAATTTCAAGAGCCATAGGCTGTAGAGGATTCTCGATAGATCAGGTAGAATTTCTAAGAATTTGTGAGACACCTAAACAACTGGGGATGGACGGATCCCTGGTAAGTGCGAGGAATAGTTCGTGGGGGTATTAATGCGGAAAAGACCTGCAAAGCAGTAGGCTCAAAGGATTCTTGGAATATAGGAGAACTTTTCAGGGTATCAAGTAATAATAAGGGCAACTGGGAATGAAGGTATGAACGGCAAACGTAAGTAGTTATCCATAAGGATTTATCGGTGGTCGGGAATAGCAAAAGCGGTGGGCACAAAGTCTCGAGAGAACATCGGAGAGTATCTTCGAAATATTCTGGTGCAATAGGCAATCATCTGTAATAAGGAGATCCCCGGGAGAAAGTTGTTACGAGAAGCTGATGTTAGAGTTCTAGCAAAAATCTTTTAACCCGAATAGAAGAGAGATCAGAATCCCAGAGTATAGACGAGGAATAAAAGATCCTAATACCACCCAATGGCGGCGTGGGCCCGTAAGACACACAAACATGTTAGTAAAAGTTTTTCAGTGACTAGACTCGACTTCGGCCAAGGAATTTGGAAGAAGGATTTCTATAGGCAGTTGGCTCTGATACCAACTTATGACGCCCCCGATTTGACCGTACACAAATCATACACGCAAATGTGTACGATCAAGATCAGGGACTCACAGGAAGATATCACAACACAACTCTAGACACAAATTAAAATAATGCAAGCTTTATATTACAAGCCAGGGCCTCGAGGGCTCAAATACATCAGCTCGAATACAAACGAGTCAGCGGAAGCAACAATATCTGAGTACAAACATAAGTTAAACAAGTTTGCCTTAAGAAGGCTAGCACAAACTGGGATACAGATCGAGAAAGAGGCGCATGCCTCCTGCATGGGATCCTCCTAGACTACTCCTGGTCGTCGGCGGCCTGCACGTAGTAGTAGGCACCCTCGGTGTAGTAGGGGTCGTCGTCCATGGTGGCGTATGGCTCCTGGGCTCCAGCATCTGGTTGCGACAACCGAGAAGAAGAGGGAAGGGGGAAAAGAGGGAGCAAAGCAACCGTGAGTACTTATCCAAAGTACTCGCAAGCAAGGATCTATACTACATATGCATTGGTATCTGTATAAAGGGGTAATATTGGTGGACTGAACTGCAGACTGCCGGAATAAGAGGGGGAAAGCTAGTCCTATCGAAGACTACGCTTCTAGCAGCCTCCATCTTGAAGCATGTAGAAGAGAGTAGCTGGTAAGTTCACCAAGTATCATCGCATACCATAAACCTACCCGGTGATCCTCCCCTCGTTGCCCTCTGGGAAAGCGATCACCAGGTTGTCTCTGCAACTTATCTGGGTGTGTTTTATTAAGTATTCGGTTCTAGTTGTCATAAGGTCAAGGTACAACTCCGGGTCGTCCTTTTACCGAGGGACACGGCTATTCGAATAGCTAAACTTCCCTGCAGGGGTGCACCACATTTCCCAACACGCTCGATCCCTCCGGCTCGTCACACTTTCCTGGGTCATGCACGGCCTCGGAAGATCAACATGTCGCAGCCCTACCTAGGCACAATAGAGAGGTCGGCACGCCGGTCTAAATCCTATGCGCGCAGGGGTCTGGCCCCATCGCCCATTGCACACCTGCACGTTGCGTATGCGGCCGGTGAGCAGACCTAGCAACCTCCATTACAAAGGAAGTTGTGTTACGTGGTCCAACCCGGTGCGTGCCGCTCAGTCGCTGACGTCAAGAAGGCTTCGGCTGATACCACGACATCGAGTGCCCATAATTGTTACCCGCGTAGTTGGTTAGTGCGTATAGGCCAGTTGCCATACTCAGATCAAATACCAAGATCTCGTAAGCATGTTATTTTGAAGTAACCGCTGATGCCGACCAGGGTCCGGGCCCACCTGTCTCCTAGGTGGTCACAACCGGCCATGTCGCTCCGCCACAAAGTAACACTCGGGAGCCGTCGGGAACCCAGGTCCACCACTACCTGGATGGAACCACCTGTCTTTTCAACCCCCACATACGAATCAATTGCGGGTACTCTACAAGCTGACCCGACTTTAACCACCACTTGTACAGTATGTACGTATGTATGTACCCGTGATCACCTCCCGAGTGATCAAGGCCCAACAGTATAGCATGGCAGACGGACAAGAATGTAGGGCCACTGATGATAAACTAGCATCCTATACTAAGCATTTAGGATATCAAGTAAAGGTATCAACAATTGTAGCAACAATGACAGGCTATGCAACAGAATAGGAGCTACCGAATCAACAACAGTAGCAAATCTAATGCAAGAATAAGACAGAAGAGAGTGAGCGATATATGGTTCATCAGAGGGGGTTTGCTTGCCTGGTTGCTCTGGCAAGAAGGAGGGTCGTCGGTGACGTAGTCGTACTCAGTGGCATCAACGCTGGTCTACGGGTCTACCGAAGAAGAAGAGGGGGAAAGAAACAATAAATACGGAGCAAACAAAGCATCACAAAATATAACAAGGCAAACCATGGTGCCAGGGGTGATCTAACGCGGGGATAGGTGATACCGGCAAAGGGGGAAAACATCCTGGAAGGTATTCCCGGTGTTTGGCATATTCGGACGGATGAAACAGAGGTGGATTTTTGCATGTTCGCTATGCTAGGGACGTGCGGTGGACAAACGGACTGCGTATTTGGATTTGTCTCGTCGTTCTAAGCAACTTTCACAAAGTATTTTCAGATACGGTTTTTTATATGATTTTTTCAAAGTTTTATTGAATTTTTAGGGTTATTTAATTTCGAAATAATCACATAATACTTTTGTCACCTAGCTCTAGTCTAGACAGAGTGTATGACGGGTGGGGTCCAGGAGGGTCCAGTCAACTGTTGACCAATCAACAGTTGACTGGTCCACTGGGTCAAAGTGGACCCACATGTCATTGTCATATATGTTTTAACATAGTTTTATTAACTTAACTAAGTAATTAATTACTTAACTAACTGATTACTTAATTCCTAATTAATTCTTTAGTTTATTTTTTATTCTTATTTTATTTCTTTTCTCATTTTTTGATGGGGGGTCCCGGACAGAGGTAGCGCCACCGCATCAGGCCGTGGTGAGCAAGAAGATCACGGGCGGGTCGCTGGCGTGAAGCGAGCGCTGCGTGCGGTGAGCGGCAGCCGCGGCAGTGGCAGCCGGACGCCGCAGAGCCAAGGAACGGCGGGCGTGGCGGCGGAAGGCGACGCGTCGAGTGCGCAGCAAAGTAGGAGGGCTGGCGAAGGTGAGGGGGCCGATGGCTAGCCAAAGCACGGGCGGGCGCGGAGCAGCGGTCGCGCGCCTGAACGAGGTAGGGCGCGGCCAGGGCACGGGAGCGGAGCTCCGGTGCGGGGCGAAAGCGGCGACATCGCCGGGCGGCGAAGCTGTGGAGGCGGCGAGCGCGTGGAAGCGACACAGGGCAGCAGGTGGGCAAGCGCGGAGGTGTGTGGGCGCGGCTAGCACGCCCAAACGGTGCGGAGCACGGCCAGGGGAAGGCGGGCGCAGCAGCGCACGCAGGGGCACGGTCCTGGCGCGCGGTGGTTGCGGCCTACAGCAACGGGAGCAAGGGGAAAGGCGGGGGATCCGGAGGAGGGGCTCACAGGGGAGGTCATGGAGGGGTCGACGGGGCGGGGACGGTCGAGGGGCGCGGATCGACAATAGCTTGTGGAGGTTGTAGTCGTGGAAGAAGAGTAGCAGGCGCTGTCTCAGCGGCTCCTTAGTCCCGATCCAGTAGCACAGTCGAGGTAGAAGACGGCGACGTAGCTCTCGGACATCCTTGTGCGGCTTGGGAAGGCCGGTGGCCGCGTGTGCGACGGTGTCGGCGGTCGAGCTCAGGGGAGAGAGCGTGGGGTGCGATGGGGAAAACCAGAGAGGCCTAGGGTTAGGAGGGGTCGAGGACGATCTTATCCCCTCGGGGGATAGCGCAGATGCTCGGGACGCGGCCATCCGAGCAATGGACGAGGTTTCATTTTATTTGGGAAAGTTTATACATTTGTTTACTTTGAAAAGGTCATTTAATTTTCTGTTATACCACTTATTAATTTCCTAGGAATTTATTTTCGAGCCCAATGAAGTTGGTTTCAACATGAAGATGATCAGGGGAATCTATAGAATTATTTGAACATTTTAGCTTTACTGTTTGACGAACTAATTATTTTGACTTTATTCTAAAATTTGAATTTGAACTCGGTTTGGACCAAAGTGCGGTTTAGCAAATTAATTGTGATGATATGGCACCGTTAGGGTGTGATTACTGTAGCTTAACTACCAGGGTGTTACATGTTGGTCGGAGACTGCTGTAAACATTTGACTTATTTTGGTATAACCAGTGAACCAAGAGATATGAGTTGAATGAATCCTTCAACATGCATGTGTTTTCTGCCTGCAGGCTTATCTTCACCAATATACTGTTTGTCAAATAGTAGTGAAGTGATATGTAGCCATCTTGTAGGCACAGATAGATCATGGAGGCCTTCGACTGGTCACCATTTATATAGCAAGACAAGATTATGGAAGCAAAATATTTTCCATCGTGCATCAACTTTTATATGTTTGACTTCTTTAGGTATTGACAGCATACTTATTTGTCTCTTTATTTTTCTGAAATTTCTGGCCAAATTGATTCTTAGTTGCAGCGAGCACCTGGTAAGAGAAGAACATTATGTAGTGATGCTTAATTTGGTAGCTAAGATTATCTCCAAATTAACTCCGGCAGTAGTTGATGGTCGTTCTAGATTCGCTCTTTTGGAAATCAATTTTCCTTGTTTTACTAACATTTAAACAGTTTAAGCAGAAGATAATTATAAATGCCCCGCAACAAAAAAAATTACAAATGGGAAATGGAGTAAAACAAAAGAAAGAAAGAAAGAAAGAAAGACATTTTTTAGAAGAACGGCGTTTCGGTACCCGGGTGCATCTGCCCCGGGTCAAAAAAAATTCGTAAAAAATTAAGAAAAATTCAAAAAATTCCAAAAAAAATTAGGTGGTAGAAAATTTGATGCGTGAGGTACGCTCCAATTTTCAAAACATTTGGACTTCTGTGCAGCTCTCAGCAAAAAAGACAAATCAGACTAGAACAATATATGAACAGTACACATTTTTACAGACCTCCGATTTGTCTTTTTTGCTGAGAGCTGCACAGAAGTCCAAATGTTTTGAAAATTGGAGTGTACCTCACGCATCAAATTGTCCACCATCCAAAAAAAATTTAGAATTTTTTTAATTTTTCTAGTATTTATTTTGATGTTTTTCGTGAGCGCAGGTGCAGATGAGCTCGGGCTCAGATTCGAATTTTCCATTTTTTAGGATAAAAGAAAGAAAGGGATTGCAATACCGGTTGGCGTAGGTGCAGTTCTGGACTATGGGCTGGACACATGATCAAACCCCCCACATGCAATGCATCTTGATTGAGGCCCATTGGCCATGCAATCCCAACATTAGGCCATGCAGCGAGGCACACCTGAAAATCAGCCTAAGTTTAGGTACAAGTGCCAAAAATCTGCCAAGATTTAGGTAAAAAAATAGCTTGACTTGTCGTCCTCGAGAAAATCTTCAAACTACCCGTCCCGAGGCAGGATCTAGGCATGTTTCCTCACCCGAGGCTCAGTTTTGGGCTGTTTCTTCTCTCTTGCCTGTCTGAATCAGGTTACTACTACATGCATGTTCCTTGAATCAATGTGGTAGCTACCGACGTGTGGCTAGTTCGTCTGTAGCTGCAGGCTGCTCACCATAGGTTGGTGTAGTAATAACTTGTCAAATGTGTTCAAAATAAAAATAACTTGCCAAATCTAGTTGGTTCATATTTACCATGCTAGTACCTCTTAACTGAAGTACAATTTGTTTCATATTTGCCATGCTAACGTTTCTTGATTGAGCACAGTTTGCTTACACATTTCAGATTTGTGCTTCTACAGCCATTTTATTACACTATTATTGATAAATCATACACTGTTCACTCGTTATAATGCTACTTGTCTCTGGACACTAGTATATAATGTGACCCGGGGGTCACTCCTTTGGGCAAGAAGTCACCCTTGGTCAAGAAGGTATTTATTTACTTGGGCAAGGGGGCATGCACTCACGCACACACTACAAAAGCTCATACATCCATCCACACTCTCACGGGCTCACTTAGCCACAACATCCATCCATGCCCATTCGGCCACAAGACCACCCACGCAACACACACTCACACTCATATACATGAGGCATGAAGCTCGCAGCCGGCCTCTACTTCGACCTTGGCGTGACCAGCCGGCCTCTCCTCCGACCCGGCCGCCACGCGCGCCGGGGTGCCCGTCAAGGCCAGCCCCCGTCCGCACGTCGACCCGCGCATCGCCCTGTGCCGGCCGTCTCCGCCCTGCTCCGACCGGGACTCCTGCATCGCCCCGATCAGGCGGCCTCGCGCCATGCGGTGGTCAATCATAGACGTCGTTCGCACGCTAGACCGCCCATCGATTCACGTCACCCGCCTCTGTCGCGACTGCACGGTGGTCCTACGGTCTGTCTCGCCGGCCTCGTCCCCGACTGCGTTGCTGGCTGCATTAGGCTTGTCAGCTGCCCCAGCTCGGGCGCCACTGCTACGTTGATCACTAGGGCCTCGCTGCCTGGGCACCGGCGCTATTTTGGTAGACCGGGTGCCGACACTGACGCGATCGTCCGCACGTCGTCCCATGCCGTCCGTCCTCCTCATCTTGGACTCCGCCGTCACCCCGCCTCCACCAAGAGGCGTCCCCGACCTCGTGCCCGATTGGCTTCATCACCCGCTCGCCGCCGCGATTCGCCTCAACTACGCCACGAGATCGACCTGGCTCGTTGGTTGCGCGCGCCTCCGCGGGTCCCGTGAAGATCGTCCCCGAGTTCAGCGCGCCCTCCATCGATCGAGCAATGGGCTGCCGCTACGTCGCCTCGTTGGGCTACAGCGCCGCCACCCCGCGGTTCTCCTCGCAGCTGCATCGACTCGCGCGCCACCGCTGCGTCATCCCTCCGGGGCGTAGTGCCGCGATGCGCGGTCCCTGCCGCCGCTGCGAGGCCGTCCCCATGGTTGCACCGTCCCGCGCTCAGCCGATGCATGTCCCCTTCGTGCTCCGTTTTCTAAAGTTTTTTTTAGTTTTGTTAGGGTTTGTGTCCTGCTCTAAGATGCGATCTTGAGACAGCTCTCCCCAGATGGAATAAGGTCCTCCTCGCCTAGCCCCCATTCCAGTGATGTTTCTAACATCTTCGGAGGGTGTGCGGAGATTTGTCTCGAGCGGATCTCATGTGATTCGATCGGCATTTGTCTTCGGTGGATTCACGTGGATCCGGTCTTCGTTCGTCTGTGTTCGTGTATCTACAGGTTGGATCCTTTCGATCTAGAATTCTTTTCATCGTCGGTGTATGTTGTTATGGTGCGCTGGTCCTATGTGGCGTTAGCACGACGACTTCTCGATTGTCTACTACAACAAGGTATGTCCGGCTCCGATAAGGGAGGGCCAATGACGACGGCGTGCCTTCGGCTCGTTCCAGTGTTTGTAGTCGTCGCTAGGTGGTCTACGAACCTGGCTGTATTTTTCAGTACTAGTGTTTTTTGTTGGAATCAAAAGTTTTCCTTGCCAAAAAAAAAACCCAGCTAGAAAATATGAATATATATTCGTATTAATATCAGTATCGGCTAACATTTGATCAGCATTTGTATGCGATAACATTCGTATTACATCATATTTATCCGATAACATTTGTATTACATTCATATTTGTTTTGAAAATATGAAGATAAGAGCACTGTCCGATCGACATGGTTTCTGTACTGGCTTCGTCCCCCATCCGCGACCGGTGACCAGGTAGTACATGCAAGCATGCTATGTGTATTTTGATTGATTGATTGATTGACACCTTTTTTTACACTCATGCATGCCATGTGTAAGCAATACTCGATCAGTTGATCTGAGTGTCTCACTCGCGCTTGGCGAGGAGCAGCTGGAGCAGAATCTCGTTGAATGTGTCGACCGGTCCGGGGAGGCAGAAGTGGAGGCAGTCGCTCTGCAGCCGCTCGGGCACGCCGCGCGCGAACGGGTCGCGCTTCATGTACACGCCGGGATGCCCGTCCGGCCGCATGGTCGCCAGCTTGGTCACGTCCAGCACCTCAACCCTGGTCGCCCCGCCGTCCCTGGCCGCCGCCGCGGTCGTCTCTTCTCTGACGATGCTTCTAAGCTCGGCGTGCGTGGCGTCCACCTCCCTCTCCCCCTCCGTGTACGGCAGCCTCCTGGCGCACGTGGCGGGGTCGTCCCACGCCTTCTCGAAGTGCGCCGGCGAGAAGGTGGCCACGACCACGGCGCGCGCGCGGCCGGCCGAGGCGAGGCGCCGTATGGACGCCCGAATGGCCTCCCGGTACGGCGAGAGGAAGCCGATCCCGGTGTGGTTGAGCTCGGGGAGGAGGTGCGTCCCGAGCACCTCGCCGCCGTTGTAGTAGACGCTAGGGTTCCAGAACCAGTGGCCGGTGCTGACGACGGCCACGTCCATGGTGCCGGCGTCGGCGGACCAGCGGTCGGCGAGCGCGTCGAGGTGCACCGAGTTGTAGGGCAGGCTGTAGTTGTCGCACCTGCCCGTGGCCCGCGCCAGGAACGGCGCCCAGTAGACGGACACCGTGACGTTGTGCGTCGGGAACGCCCAGCGCCAGAACTTGCGCGTCCCGGGCTCCGGGTCGCGGTACACGAGATGGTACGGGAACGACGCGCCCAGGAGGCAGACCAGCGACTCGGCCTGGTTCAGCGCCATGGAGTCGCCGACGAAGGCCACGTGCTCGCCGCGGACCGCGCCGAGGAACGCCGCGGCGTCGAAGCCCGGGAGCTGGCACCCGGGCGCCGCCGGCTGCCACCGCCAGTCGAGGTAGCCGGTGTCGGGGCGCCCGTTGCGGACGCAGTTCTCGCTGTCCTTGACGTTGCACTCGGTGCCGTTGTACCGCCGGGCGTGCCCCGCCGCCCGCACCCACTGCCCCTCCGAGTAGTCGCAGCCGGAAGAAGTCGATCCTTCTGCAAGAAACAAACACAAAATACTGAAACACACACGACTAAAGCAAAAGTGCAAAACCACACGACGCGCAGACGCGTAGTACCTTCAATGTAGGCGCTGGTGATGTACTGGAACAGAGGCGAGAAGACGACATTTTCGCGTGCGGCGCGCGGGGAGCAGCAGAGGAGGTGGAGGAGAGCCAGGCAGAGCACGGCGGTAAAGAGCCAGGCCAAGACGACTCTGCCATGATGAGTCGACGACGGCTTCTGGCTGTGCTGGTGATGCAGTGGCTGGTACGCTGAAGCTCCCATGATCATTACTAGCTATCGCAACCACGGCCGAATAGGAGGTTGCTTCCAGGGGAGTTGTAACTTTCATCTAATCCGGCGTTAATATAGTCAGGAACGAACTCATGGTGGGTGGCTTTGTACGGAGCAGTACGACAGCGGTTCCCGATTAATTAAGCTGTTAGTGTACCGTTATTTCGGCTGCCATGCAAACAATTTGTTTGATGATAGTAATGTTCTACGTGCACGTGAAGAGCTAGCGATCCTCAGATGCAGCTTGCCGCGCCGACGTGCATGCGGTCGCGGTCAGACGTGAGCTTACGGAAAGCTTAATGGTTCTTGAGATTTGGGCAAAGATCGAGAGACTGAATCCATGCAAGTGGCCATTGTCAATGGCTTTCTTGCTCAACGTACGTGCCTAGGTAACAGGGTTATATCGATCGATAGTCCTGTGGCAGGAGGATCCAGCAAGGGTTGTAGATCTCCAGGCGATCGAGCGCGAGCAGCGATGTAAACCGTGGGTGAGTCGTGCTTGGGGTCGAGCACTTGGCCGTTGATTTCGACGTCGGGGAGTTCTGACTTTCTCATTCCAGGATTCTCGTTTACCAATGTTGCAGTGGCTTTGTCCAAGCATCGTAATTCGGTACCGATGTGCTCCGTACAGTTCCGATGCGCGCCGTCCGTTAAGGGAAAACTTTGTTTTTGCCACTCTAGTTTTTACCAATTTTGCTTATGTCACTCTATAATTTGACATCTCACTTTTGTCACTGTTAGCTTTTGATAATACATTACAAATGCCATTCCGTGGCAAAAACGATAATTTTTCATTTCACTTTTGCCACTCTTAGCATTTGACATGTATCACAATTGCCACTTGGAAAATTTTATTTTTGCCACGGAAGGGCAAAAGTGATATATTGTCAAAAGCTAAGAGTGACAAAAGTGAAATGTCAAATTCTAGAGTGGCATAAGTAAAGAGGGCAAAAACTAGAGTGGCAAAAAACAAAGTTTTCCCGTCCGTTAACCGAGAAAGTATACTTCCGTTGATTTCTCAAATAAGCATCCGGCTCCAGTTTTTTTTTCTTTTCGAGATAGAGAAACTTCAATCTATTCATCATCTTTTCTAGTTTTTTTCAATGTTGTCCAGATTGTTGTCATTGAGCACCGCTTAAGAAGAATGACAAGCGTGACCAAAAATCAGTTTGTTTCATGCCTGGGAGGTCGACCATGGAAACCATTTTCTTGGTGCGGCAACTTATGGAGAGATGCAGGGAGCAAAAGAAGGACTTGCATATGATGTTCATTGACTTCGGAGAAGGCCTATGATAAGATACCGAGGAACGTCATGTGGTGGGCCTTGGAGAAACACAAAGTCCTAGCAAAATACATTTCCCTCATCAAGGACATGTACGATAATGTTGTGACAAGTTTTCGAACAAGTGATGTCGACACTGATGACTTCCCGATTAAGATAGGACTACATCAGGGGTGAGCTTAAAGCCCTTATCTTTTTGCCCTGATGATGGATGAGGTCACAAGGGATATACAAGGAGATATCCCATGGTGTATGCTCTTTGGGGATGATGTGGTGCTAGTTGACGATAGTCGGGCGGGGGTAAATAGGAAGTTGAGTTATGGAGGCAAACCTTGGAATCGAAAGGGTTTAGCTTAGTAGAACTAAAACCGAGTACGTGATGTGTGGTTTCAGTACTAGTAGTGTTGGGGAACGTAGTAATTCAAAAAAATTCCTACGATCACGCAAGATCTATCTACAAGATGCATAGCAACGAGATGCGAGAGTGTGTCCACGTAACCTCGTAGACCGAAAGCGGAAGCATTTAGTAACCCGGTTGATGTAGTCGAACGTCTTCACGATCCAACCAATCACCTCCGTGTTCAGCACACGTTCAGCACGATGACGTCCCTCGTGCTCCTGATCCAGTTGAGGACGAGGGAGAGTTCCGTCAGCACGACGGCGTGGCGACGGTGATGATGAAGTTACCGGCGCAGGGCTTCGCCTAAGCACTACGATGATATGCATATGACCGAGGTGTTCAACTATGGAGGGGGCACCGCACACGGCTAAGAGATTCTCTGTTGTGCTTTGGGGTGCCCCCTGGACACATATATAAAGAAGGGAGAACAGGAGGCCGGCGGCCAGGAGGGGCGCGCCATAGGGGGGGTCCAACTAGGGTTCCCAATCCTAGTTGGAGTCCCCTTCCTTATCCATGAGGGGGGGAGAGGGAAGGAGGAGGAGAGGGAGAAGGAAAGGGGGGGGGGGGCGCCGCCCCCTCCATAGTCCAATTCGGACTTACCATGGGGGGGGCACCCTTGCGGCCCTCCTCTCCTCTCCACTAAGGCCCATGAAGGACCACTACTTCCATGGGGGGGGGGGGAGGGGTCCGGTAACCTCTCGGTTCCTCGATAAATATCCAAAACGTCCCGAAACCATTCTGGTGTCCGAATACCTTCGTTCAATATATCAATCTTTATGTATCGACCATTTCGAGACTCCTCGTCATGTTCATGATCTCATCCGGGACTCCAAACAAACTTCGGTCATCAAAAAGACATAACTCTTAATACAAATCATCATCGAACGTTAAGCGTGCGGACCCTACGGGTTCGAGAATTATGTAGACATGATCGAGACACATCTCCGACCAATAACCAATAGAGGAACCTGGATGCTCATATTGGCTCCTACATATTCTACGAAGATCTTTATCGGTCAAACCACACAACAACATACATTGTTCCCTTTGTCATCGGTATGTTACTTGCCCGAGATTCGATCATTGGTATCATCATACCTAGTTCAATCTCGTTACCGGCAAGTCTCTTTACTCGTTCCATAATGCTTCATCCCGCAACTAACTCATTAGTCACATTGCTTTCCAGGCTTATAGTGATGAGCATTACCGAGAGGGCCCAGAGATACCTCTCCGATACACGGAGTGACAAATCCTAATCTTGATCTATGCCAACCCAAAAAATACCTTTGGAGACACCTGTAGGGCATCTTTATAATCACGCAGTTATGTTGTGACGTTTGATAGCACACAAGGTGTTCCTCCGGTATTCGGGAGTTGCATAATCATATAGTTAGAGGAACATGTATAAGTCATGAAGAAAGCAGTAGCAATAAAACTATAACGATCATAATGCTAAGCTAACGGATGGGTCTTGTCCATCACATCTCTCCTAATGATGTGATCCCGTTCATCAAATGACAACACATGTTGTGCAAAAAATTTAAACATCTGAGATATGCACTTAAGAAGTGGAGAAAGAACATTTCCAGACTGAATCTGTGTATTGATAACTCCAATTGGGATCTTCTTGAATTGTATGGGATTGAGGATTTGAGGCCTCTCACAATCCCAGAGAAGAACTTCCGTGTTATCCTTAAGGAACATTTGGTTGTTCTCCTTGGTTATAAACGAGAATACTGGAGGAAGAGGTACACAGTTAGATGGTTCCAGTGTGGGGGGGACAACACTAATTTCTTTCACTCCGCAGCAAGTGAGCGTTTCAGAAGAAACTCGATTGCCTCTCTGAAACTATCTGATGGATCGATTGTTTCTGATCATGCAGGGAAAGCGCTTGAGCTTTATCAGACATACAAAAACAGGTTGGGCAGGGCGGAACCACATGACATGAAGTTTGATCTGACTCACTAATTAAAAAAGTGGAGGGGCTCGATGATCTGACAAAACCCTTTACACATGAGGAGATCGACAAAGTAGTCCATGAGATGCCACCAGACCGTGCCACTGGGCCGGATGGTTCTAATGGGTGTTTTTTAAAATCCTGCTGGCACATCATAAAGCATGACTTTTACACCCTTTGTGCCGATTTCTATGATGGAAAGCTGGATCTGCAGATTCTAAACTCGGGGTTTATCACCTTAATCCCGTAAGTCCTACTCGCCTGAAACTGCAAATGATTATAGGCCCATCACCCTCCTGAACTGCTGTTTGAAGTTGATAACCAAACTCCTGGCTAATCGGTTGCAGAACGTAATTCTCAAAATCATCCATAAAAACCAGTATGGTTTTCTTAAAGGGAGATCGATACAGGATTGCCTAGCTTGGGCTTTCGAATACATTCACCGATGTCAAGCTTGGGGCCGTGCTTGTCATGTCTGCTCAAGTTAGACTTTGCCAAAGCTTTTGACACAATTCAGCATGAACCTATGATTGAGATCATGAGGCATATGGGCTTTGATGAGAGATGGATTGGATGGATCAGAAGTATTTTCTCCACGGGTACTTCCTCCGTATTGCTCAATGGTACCCCGGGGAAGCAATTCGCGTGTCTGTGTGGAGTGAGACAGGAGATCCGCTCTCGCCTCTAATTTTCGTTCTCGCTGCAGACCTCTTACAAGCGGCAATCAACGAAGCCTGCAGAGTTGGGCAACTACACCTGCCGATTCCATCACATGATAACAACTACCCAGTTATTCAGTATGCCGACGACACGATCCTGGTGTTCCCGGCTTGCCCGAATCAAGCCCGAGTCCTCAAAAAAATACTGTTGGACTACGCAACGTCGGTTGGTCTGAAAATCAATTTCCACAAATCAACAATTGTCCCAATCAACCTAGAGTCGGCGGCGACGACTGAATTGGCAGAGATTTTTGGGTGCGTCGTTGGACAAATGCGATTCACGTATCTAGGGTTGCCTATGGGGACAACCCGTCCTTCAGTTACGGATTTGTTGCCCATGATCACTGCAGTGCAGAGAGAAATTCCAGCAGCAGTTTCCTTGCTTGATTATGGCTCCAAGCTGACTCTTCTGAACTCAGTTGTGACCTCGCTCGCGATATACGCAATGTGTTCCATCAAGTTAAACCCCAGGATCGTCGAACACCTAGACAAACTCCGAAGATCCTGTCTGTGGCTGAGGAAAACAGAGGATGGCACCAAAGGCAACTCCCTCGCAGCTTGGGACATGGTTTGCAGGTCGAAAAACAAAGGAGGCTTGGGAATCATAAACCTCAAAATTCAGAATCAGGGTTTGCTATTGAAATAACTTCATAAATTCTACAACAAGCAAGATATTCTGTGGGTTCAGCTTGTCTGGAATTCGTATTACAACCATCAAACCCCACATGCAATGGACCCTTGTGGCTCGTTCTGGTGGAAAGATCTCATGCAGTTGTCTGATATCTACAGAGGGGTTACCAAGGCGTCTGTTGGGTCGGGTGACTTGATCCTCTTCTGAAAGGATGAGTGGAAAGATGGCCTACTCCAGGACACATTCCCGAGAGCTTTTCCTTTGCCAGGGATCCAGATATGTCAGTACAATCCCTACTTTCTTCGATGAGGTTAGGAGATGTGTTTCACCTCCCCCTCTCGATGGAAGCTCGGCTTGAGGTGACCAATTTGCAACTGGCCACGTCGGATGTGTCTCTGACTGTCCGGGATGATACAGGGAAATGTGTGTGGGGAGGAAGTGATTTTAAAGCCACAAAATTTTATGAACATTGCTTCAGGGATATGCAGGTAGACGAGGCCTTCTGCTGGATTTGGAAGACCAAATGTACCATGCAATGGAAAATGTTCGCATGGCTGCTGCTGGCTAATCGTTTGAACACCAGAAACATGCTGAGAAGGAGACACTATAAAATCCAGAATGACGATTATACCTGCTTGCTCTGTCAAAACCCATCTGAAGAAGACGTTGCTCACCTCTTCTTTAACTGTCCTTTAAGTAAAAGATGTTGGGACAGTATTGGGATTCATTGGCCAGTTGGAGACTGTAGGCTCACATTATTGCATGCTGGTAAAAACTCTTGGAATGGACACATGTTCATGGAGGTGTTCACGGTGGCGGCCTGGGGGATCGGGAAGGAAAGGAATGATAAACACTTCAGAGGGATTCAGCCGTCCTTTACATCCTAGGAGAACAGATTCAAGCATGATTTTGCTCTATTGGTCCATAGGGCTAAGCAGGAGTATGCTCCTTATATCCTGTCACTAGTAGCTGGCTTGTAATTAGGAGGGTATCACCTTCTGTAACTCTTCTTCTCACCCCCCCTCCCCTTCTTTCATGTAGTAGTGACTGGTGTAGTAGGGTTGTAGGAATTTGAATTTGGACTGTTGGGACTGTACTAACCCTTTAACACTTTAATATAAAGTCAGTGGGGATTTCCCCCACTGTCATCAGTTCTAAAAAAACACATGTCTATGGTTAGGAAACATAACCATCTTTGATTAACGAGCTAGTCAAGTAGAGGCATACTAGGGACACTTTGTATTGTCTATGTATTCACACATGTACTAAGTTTCCGGTTAATACAATTCTAGCATGAATAATAAACATTTATCATGATATAAGGAAATATAAATAACAACTTTATTATTGCCTCTAGGGCGTATTTCCTTTAGTCGCCCACTTGCACTAGAGTCGATAATCTAGATTACAAAGTAATGATTCTAACACCCATGGAGTCTTGGTGCTGATCATGTTTTGCTCATGGAAGAGGCTTAGTCAACGGGTCTGCAACATTCAGATCCGTATGTATCTTGGAAATCTCTATGTCTCCCTCCACGACTTGATGACGGATGGAATTGAAGCATCTCTTGATGTGTTTGGTTCTCTTGTGAAATCTGGATTACTTTGCCAAGGCAATTGCACCAGTATTGTCACAAAAGATTTTCATTAGACCCGATGCACTAGGTATAACACCTAGATCAGATATGAACTCCTTCATCCAGACTCCTTCGTTTGCTGCTATGTACGCGGCTTCACACGTAGACCCCGCCACGACGCTCTGCTTGGAACTGCACCAACTGACAGATCCACCATTCAATATAAATACGTATCCAGATTGCTACTTAGAGTCATCCGGATCAGTGTCAAAGCTTGCATCGACGTAACCATTTACGACAAGCTCTTTGTCACCTCCATAAACAAAAAACATATCCTTAGTCCTTTTTAAGTATTTCAGGATGTTCTTGACCGTTGTCCAGTGCTCCACTCCTGGATTACTTTGGTACCTCCCTACTATACATATAGCAAGGCACACATCAGGTCTCGTACACAACATTGCATACATGATAGAACCTATGGCTGAAGCATAGGGAATAACTTTCATTTTCTCTCTATCTTCTGCAGTGGTCGGGCATTGATTCTGACTCAACTTCACACCTTGCAACACAGGCAAGGTCCCTTTCTTTGCCTGATCCATTTTGAACTTCTTCAAAACTTTATCAAGGTATGTGCTTTGTGAAAGTCCAATTAAGCGTCTTGATCTATCTCTATAGATCTTGAAGCCCAATATGTAAGTAGCTTCACTGAGGTCTTTCCTTGAAAAATTCTTATTCAAGTATCCTTTTATGCTATCTGGAAATTCTGTATCATTTCCAATCAACAATATGTCATCCACATATAACATTAGAAATGCTACAGAGCTCCCACTCACTTTCTTGTAAATACAGGCTTCTCCAAAAGTCTGTTTAAAACCGTATGCTTTGATCACATTATCAAAGCGTATATTTCAACTCCGAGAGGCTTGCACCAGTCTGTAAATGGACCGCTGGAGTTTGCACACTTTGTTAGCAAATTTTGGATCGACAAAACCTTCTGGTTGCATCATATACAACTCTTCTTTAAGAAATATATTAAGGAATGCAGTTTTGACATCCATTTGCCAAATTCATAATCATAATACGCGGAAATTGCTAACATGATTCGGACAAACTAAAGCATCGCTACGGGTGAGAAGGTCTCATAGTAGTTAACTCCTTGCACTTGTCGAAAACCTTTTTTAACTAGTCGAGCTTTGTAGGCAGTAACATTACCGTCAGCGTCAGTCTTTTTCTTGAAGATCGATTTATTTTCTATGGATTGCCGATCATCGGCCAAGTCCACCAAAGTCCATACTTTATTCTCATACATGGATCCCATCTCAGATTTCATGGCCTCAAGCCATTTCGCGGAATCTGGGCTCATCATCGCTTCCCCATAGTTCGTAGGTTCATCATGGTCTAGTAACATGACTTCCAGAATAGGATTACCGTACCACTCTGGTGCAGACCGCACTCTGCATGACCTACGAGGTTTGATAGTAACTTGATCTGAAGTTTCATGATCATCGTCATTAGCTTCCTCACGAATTGGTGTAGGAATCACAGGAACTGATTTCTACTTTCCTCCCACTCACTTCTTTCGAGAGAAACTCCTTCTCTAGAAAGGATCCATTCTTAGCAACGAATATCTCGCCTTCAGATATGTGATAGAAGTTGTACCCAACAGTTTCCTTTGGGTATCCCATGAAGACGCACTTCTCCGATTTGGGTTCGAGCTTATCAGGTTGAAGCTTTTTCGCATAAGCATCGCAGCCCCAAACTTTAAGAAATGATAACTTGGGTTTCTTGCCAAACCGCAGTTCATAAGGTGTCGTCTCAGCGGACATCGATGGTGCCCTATTTAAAGTGAATGCACCCGTCTCTAAAGCATAACCCAAAAAGATAGCGGTAAATCAGTAAGAGACATCATAGATCGCACCATACCCAATAAAGTACGGTTACTATGTTTGGACACACCATTACGCCGTGGTGTTCCAGGTGGCGTGAGTTGTGAAACTATTCCACATTGTTTCAAATGAAGACTAAACTCATAACTCAAATATTCACCTCCATGATCAGATCGTAGAAACTTTATTTTCTTGTTACGATCATTTTCCACTTCACTCTGAAATTCTTTGAACTTTTCAAATGTTTCAGACTTATGTTTCATTAAGTAGATATATCCATATCTGCTCAAATCATCTGTGAAGGTCAAAAAATAATGATACCCGCCACGAGCCTCAACACTCATTGGACCGCATAAATCGGTATGTATTATTTCCAATAAGTCAGTAGCTCATTCCATTGTTCAGGAGAACGGAGTTTTAGTCATCTTGCCATGAGGCATGGTTTGCAAGCCCCAAGTGATCCATAATCAAGTGATTCCAAAAGCCCATCAGCATGGAGTTTCTTCATGCGCTTTACACCAATATGACCTAAACGGCAGTGCCACAAATAAGTTGCACTATCATTATCAAATTTGCATCTTTCGGCTTCAATATTATGAACATGTGTATCACCAGGATCGAGATTCAACAAAAATAGACCACTCAACAAGGGTGCATGACCATAAAAGATATTACTCATATAAATAGAACAACCATTATTCTCTGATTTAAATGAATAACCGTCTTGCATAAAACAAGATCCAGATATAATGTTCATGCTCAATGCTGGCACCAAATAACAATTATTTAGGTCTAAAACTAATCTCGAAGGTAGATGTAGAGGCAGCATGCCGACGGCGATCACATAGACCTTGGAACCATTTCCGACGCGCATCGTCACCTCGTCCTTAGCCAATCTTCGTTTAATCTGTAGCCCCTGTTCCGAGTTGCAAATATGAGCAACAGAACCAGTATCAAATATCCAGGCGCTACTACGAGCATTAGTAAGGTACACATCAATAATATGTACAACAAATATACCTTTCACTTTGCCATCCTTCTTATCCGCCTAATACTTGGGGTAGTTTTGCTTCCAGTGACCACTCTCTTTGCAGTAGAAGCACTCAATTTCAGGCTTAGGTCCGGACTTGGGCTTCTTCCCGAGAGTAGCAACTTGCTTGCTATTCTTCTTGAAGTTCCCCTTCTTCCCTTTGCCTTTTTTCTTGAAACTAGTGGTCTTGTTAACCATCAACACTTGATGCTCCTTCTTGATTTCTACCTCCACAACCTTTAGCATTGCGAAGAGCTCGGGAATCGTTTATGTCATCCCTTGCATATTATAGTTCATCATGAAGACTTTGTAGCTTGGTGGTAGTGATTGAAGAACTCTGTCAATGACACTATCATCAAGAAGATTAACTCCCAGCTGAGTCAAGTGGTTATGGTACCCAGACATTTTGAGTATATGTTCACTAACAGAACTGTTCTCCTCCATCTTGCAGCTATAGAACTTGTTGGAGACTTCATATCTCTCAACTCGGGCATTTGCTTGAAATATTAACTTCAACTCTTAGAACATATCATATGCTCCATGACGTTCAAAACATCTTTGAAGTCCCGACTCTAAGCCTAAAGCACACACTGAACTATCGAGTAGTCATCAGCTTTGCTCTGCCAGACGTTCATAACGGTTGCAGTTGCTCCTGCAGCGGGCCTTGCACCTAACGGTGCTTCCAGGACGTAATTCTTCTATGCAGCAATGAGTATAATCCTGAAGTTACGGACCCAGTCTATGTAATTTCTACCATCATCTTTCAACTCAGCTTTCTCTAGGAACGCATTAAATTTCAAGGGAACGGTAGCACGGACCATTGATCGACAACAACATAGACATGCAAAAACTATCAAGATTAAGTTCATGATAAATTAAAGTTAAATTAATCATATTACTTAAGAACTCCCACTTAGATATACATCCCTCTAGTCATCTAAATGATCACGTGATCCAAATCAACTAAACCATGTCCGATCATCACGTGAGATGGAGTAGTTTTCAATGGTGAACATCTCTATGTTGATCATATCTACTATATGATTCATGTTCGACCTTTCGGTCTCAGTGTTCCGAGGCCATATCTGCATAGGCTAGGCTCGTCAAGTTTAACCCAAGTATGCTGCACGTGCAAAACTGGCTTGCACCCATTGTATGTGAACGTAGAGCTTATCACACCCGATCATCATGTGGTGTCTCGGCACGACAAACTTTGGCAATGGTGCATACTCAGGGAGAACACTTATACCTTGAAATTTAGTAAGGGATCATCTTATAATGCTACCGTCGTACTAAGAAAAATAAGATGCATAAAATATAAACATTACATGCAATAAAAATATGTGACATGATATGGCCATCATCATCTTGTACTCATGATCTCCATCACCGAAGCATCGTCATGATCTCCATCGTCACCGGCTTGACACCTTGATCTCCATCATAGCATTGTTGTCGTCTCGCCAACTATTGCTACTATGACTATCGCTACCGCTTAGTGATAAAGTAAAGAAATTACATGGCGATTGCATTTCATACAATAAAGCGACAACAATATGGCTCCTACCAGTTGCCGATAACTCTGTTACAAAACATGATCATCTCATACAACAATTTATATCACATCATGTCTTGACCATATCACATCACAACAAGCCCTGCAAAAACAAGTTAGACACCCTCTACTTTGTTGTTGCAAGTTTTACGTGGCTGCTTCGGGCTTCTAGCAAGAACCATTCTTCCGCATCAAAACCACAACGATTTTTCGTCAAGTGGGCTATTTTAACCTTCAACAAGGACCGGCCATAGTCAAACTTGATTCAACTAAAGTTGGAGAAACAAACACCCGCCAACCACCTGTGTGCAAAGCACGTCAGTAGAACCAGTCTCATGAACGCGGTCATGTAATGTCGGTCCGGGACGCTTCATCCAACAATACCGTCGAATCAAAGTAAGAAATTGGCGGTAAGCAGTATGACTATTATAGCCCACAGCTCTTTATGTTCTACTCGTGCATATCGTCTACGCATAGACCTGTGATATGGGGCTAACCCGGTGTAGGCCGATCTTTCACGATTGGAGTGGGATCCCTCGAAGAACACGAAGAACACGGGGAAGAACAGAGAGAAATCACAAGGGGAAACACTCAAGAACAAGTCCAACCACACATCCCCTAGACAATCAAACACACAAGATCACAAGGTACATGAACAACAAAGGGAAAGATACAAGGTAAGGTTCATCTCCAAGAGGAGGTTTTGATGGTATCCTAGACTGATCTTCCCGTGATGGGGTCTTGATGATATCCCGCAGGATCTTCTCACGTGGAGGTCTTGAACTCCATGGGAGTGGTACTCTCTCTCTCTCTCTCTCTCTCTCTCTCTCTCAAGAGTAGAGGTAGGACCAAAGCTCACCTAAGAATGAGCTATCATATTTGCTTACCCTAGAATGGAGGAGGGGGATGAGTATATATAGTTGCAGCCACGAAGGGGTAAGTGAGGGGCGAAAGGGGTACATGGCCTTGGGCCAAGTATCTGCGCGCAGGCAGGGCTGGAAGTTCCGGGGACGACCAGAAGGTCTGGGCGCCAGAGGTTCCGGGCGAAGGTCCGGGCAGGGTCCGGGCTATCCAGAGAGTTGGCACACTCTTGGAAAGCTTTGGTGCGGCAGGGCCGGAAGCTCCAGGGTGGCTGGAGGTTCCAGGGACCGGAAGTTCCGGGCGACGGCCGGAAGTTCCGGGCTTCCCAGAATCTTGTCCAGGCTTCTTCTTCCTTCTCTTCCACGCTTCCCTCACGGATGGTGTAGGTGTTCCTTGGCACTTGCACTCCTCCTTGTCGTCTGTGAAGCTCCGGCAACACCTATGCATGCACGCGAGTGGAGTGTCAAATAGTATACCATCCTCAAAGGGGTGAAGTGAACACGTGTAAAGGAGAAGATTCACCTTTATGTATGAGAAGTAGAGGTCGCACGTATCACTTGCCAAACGGACTCTTGACATGGTGATGACCGTAGGATGCTCCGCATCATCCCCTCCCAATTCGAATAGATCCGTCCTCGGATCGAAAACCAAATCACCATGGGAAAGAGATGGCGGTGCCGTGTCAAAGCGGTCGATCACCAAGCACTCATCGTCTAGTAGCTCGAAATGGGCACTCTCCAATGTCGCACCATCTTGTGATTCCTTCAAAAGGTGCAAATAGAACAAACACTTGGAAAAACAAATGTGGTTAGCGTTAGTGCAAAACCAAGCATTCAAGAGGTGATTCATCAAACAAGTGTTGTCATCAAGCATGGTATAGGGTGTGACAAACGATTGTGACATGGCATGTAAGCATATCAATCGAGCACAAGCAAAGATATCATGCGGACAAGTATGCAAATGTGAGTTAGAGATGAAAATATGTGTGACAAGAGAATACGCATCTACCTCGTGGTCATAGCAAGCATTTACAAATTTCTCAATGAAAGGTCTATGGTAGGCATAAGAATCATTCACAACACCAAATAAAATGAAGTGTCTAAACATATGGGTCAAGTGCAAGACAATCCAAGCATAATGTGAATAGGGTGTAGTGAATATAGTGTGGCACTCAACACAATAGAAAGAGCAATTGTTCATCATGTGTGAGGCAATCAAGTGAATCATGTGACAAGCAAAGGGACATGGCATATGTGAAGAAATGATATTGGTGCAACCAACCATATGATAGTAGCAAGTAGTCCAAGAATTGGATGCAACACTCAAGGTATATATGTCATGAAGCATGGAAATGTGGCAATCATGGGTGAAAGCAACACATGAAGTATGATCCCCACTATCCAAGCTCAAGAAGGATTTCACCTTGAAAGTGTGTCCTTGTGCATTCTTCACAATGCCGAAGTTGTAGGAACTGTGGTGTAGAAGCGAGTCGTGGTAGAATATATGAGGCTCACTCTCAAGAGCTCGAATGGTCAACTCACGTGAAGTGGAAGTCGACACAAAGTCCAAGTATACTACACATGCACAAAACAAAACAAAGAAAGTATGCACATGGTAGATAAACACATCATCCATCATGATGGTTCTCTTCTCTTGCACATAACCATTAGTAGCAAAAGTGCACGAAGAATATGATGCAACAATCTTTATGTTCATGGCACTACGCATATGGTGCAAACAGGTAAGACAAGCATGCTTCAGAAGGAATATGTCAAAATCTCCAAATATATGTGAGAATGCTATGGGAGCAAACTCATTATCAAGAATAAAGGCATAGTTGCACTCAATACATGGCAAATCATCTAGCATGAGGGAGGCAACATATGGAGAGATATGGCAAGGAGTAATAGCAATCATGTGCAAAGCATGTAGATGGTTGTCATCAACCACATTAAATGGGCAAGTATGAATCATGGGTGATGCAACACAAGCAAGCATATCAATCATGTCGTGCAAACTAGTGGAGCAAAGATGCAACACACTAGAGGAAATCATGGCAATCATGTCATGTGAACAAATAATAGGCATAGACAATGCACATGACATATCACAAGCACGAACACAAAGCAAGATCATAGTATCATCATAGGGGTGGGTCACAAATGGAACATGGCAACAACAAGCAATATCTCCACCAAGCTTGCAAATACACTTAAAAGTATGAGAATCAATCATTATGTGTAAATCAAAGAATGGGTCACAAATGCATGGCAAAGGCAGAGGAATGGGCATATCATGAAAAGTGAACAAGGCAAGATGGGCACATAATATGTAATGGACAACAACTCATAGCCAGGTGAGGGCCATGTAGAAGAAATGTGTGAAGTCTTTGCGCGAAGTCTTTGTGCGCGTGGTAAATGTACACATCATCCATCATGATGTGTATGTGCACATTAGAGTTAGCACAAGATAAGCATCGTTCAAAGAAATTTGATGCATGGTATATGAACATGTCATCCATCATGAAAGATAGTTATTATGTATGACATGATGGGGACACAAATTGAGAATGCAAGTATATGGCACATCAATAGCATGTTTGTTCATGGGGAGCATATGGTGCACACAAGTATTGGGATCACTGATACGTCCATTTTGCATCATGCTTTGATATCAATATTTATTGCATTATGGGATGTTATTACACGTTATGTCACAATACTTATGGCTATTCCCTCTTATTTTACAAGGTTTACATGAAGAGGGAGAATGCCGACAGTTGGGATTTTGGGCTGGAAAAGGAGCAAATATTGGAGACCTATTCTACACAGCTCCAAAAGTCCTGAAACTCCACGAAAGTCATTTTGGGAATTAATAAAAAATATCCAATGGAAGAAATACCTAAGGGGGGCCACCCACCACCCACGAGGGTGGGCGCACCTACCGGGCGCGCCGCCTCGTGGGCCACTGGCAGCCCTTGGTGCCCCTCTTCTGCTATATGAAGTCTTTTACCCTGGGAAAAATCATAAGCAAGCTTACGGGATGAAACTCCGCCGCCACGAGGCGGAACCTTGGCGGAACCAATCTAGGGCTCCGGCGAAGCTGTTCTGCCGGGGAAACTTCCCTCTGGGAGGGGGAAATCATCACCATCGTCATCACCAACAATCCTCTCATCCGAGGGGGTCAATCTCCATCAACATCTTCACCAGCACCATCTCCTCTCAAACCCTAGTTCATCTCTTATATCCAATCTTTGTACCAAAACCTCAGATTGGTACCTGTGGGTTGCTTGTAGTGTTGATTACTCCTTGTAGTTGATGCTAGTTGGTTTATTTGGTGGAAGATCATATGTTCAGATCCTTAATGCATATTAATACCCCTCTGATTATGAACATGAATATGATTTGTGACTAGTTATGTTTGTTCCCGAGGACATGGGTGAAGTCTTGCTATTAGTAGTCATGTGAATTTGGTATTTGTTCGATATTTTGATGAGATGTATGTTGTCTCTCCTCTAGTGGTGTTATGTGAACGTCGACTACATGACACTTCACCATTATTTTGGCCTAGAGGAAAGCATTGGGAAGTAATAAGTAGATGATGGGTTGCTAGAGTGACAGAAGCTTAAACCCTAGTTTATGCGTTGCTTCGTAAGGGGCTAATTTGGATCCACTTGTTTCATGCTATGGTTAGGTTTACATTAATACTTCTTTTGTAGTTGCGGATGCTTGCAATAGGGGTTAATCATAAGTGGGATGCTTGTCCAAGAAAGGGCAGTACCCAAGCACCGGTCCACCCACATATCAAATTATCAAAGTAATGAACGCGAATCATATGAGCGTCATGAAAACTAGCTTGACCATAATTTCCATGTGTCCTCGGGAGCGCTTTTCTCTATATAAGAAATTGTCCAGGCTTGTCCTTTGCTATAAAAAGGATTGGGCCTCCTTCTTGCACCTTATTTACTTTTATTACTTGTTACCCATTACAAATTATCTTATCACAAAACTATTTGTTACCTACAATTTCAGTGCTTGCAGAGAATACCTTACTGAAAACCGCTTATCATTTCCTTCTGCTCCTCGTTGGGTTCAACACTCTTACTTATCGAAAGGACTACGACAGATCCCCTACACTTGTGGGTCATCAAGACTCTTTTCTGGCGCCGTTGCCGTGGAGTGAAGCGCCTTTGGTAAGTGGAACTTGGTAAGGAAACAATTATATAGTGTGTTGAAATTTACTGTCACTTGTTACTATGGAAACTAATCCTTTGAGGGGCTTGTTCGGGGTATCTTCACCCCAACCAGTAGAGCAAAGAGTTTCTCCTCAACCTACTGAACCTACTGAACCTACTGAAATTTTTTACTTTGAAATTCCTTCGGGTATGGTAGAGAAACTGCTAGCTAATCCCTTTGCAGGAGATGGAACATTGCATCCCGATTTACACCTTATCTATGTGATGAAGTTTGTGGATTATTTAAGCTTGCAGGTATGCCCGATGAAGTTATCAAGAAGAAGGTCTTCCCTTTATCTTTGAAGGGATATGCATTGACATGGTATAGGCTATGTGATGATATGGGATCCTGGGACTATAAACGGTTGAAATTGGAATTTCACCAGAAGTTTTATCCTATGCATCTTATTCATCGTGATCGTAATTATATATATAATTTTTTGCCTTGCGAAGGAGAAAGTATCACTCAAGATTGGGGGAGGCTTAAGTCAATGTTATATTCATGCCCCAATCATGAGCTCTCAAGGGAAATGATTATTCAAAAAATTTATGCCCGGCTTTCTCTCAATAATTGCTCCATGCTCGATACTTCTTGTGTTGGTTCTTATATGATGAAGACTATTGAATTCAAGTGGGATTTATTGGAAAGAATTAAACACAACTCTGAAGATTGTGATTTCGACGATGGTAAGGAGTCAGGTATGACACCTAAGTTTGATTGTGTTAAATCTTTTATGGATACCGATGCATTTCGTGGATTTAGCACTAAATATGGACTTGACTCTGAAATAGTAGCTTCTTTCTGTGAATCATTTGCTACTCATGTTGATCTCCCTAGGAGAAGTGGTTTAAATATAATCCTCCCACTGAAGTAAAAGTAGTTGCACCTGTTACAGTTGAAGGAAAGATTATTACTTATAATGATCCTATTGTTCCTACTACTTATGTTGAGAAACCACCTTTCCCTGTTAGGATAAAGGATCATGCTAAAACTTCAACTATGGTTTGTAAGAGTAATACTAGGACATATACACCACCTGATCAAATTAAAGTTGAACCTAGTATTGCTATGGTTAAAGATCTCTTGGCTGATAATATTGATGGGCATGTTATTTACTTCTGTGATGAAGCTGCTAGAATTGCTAGACCTGATGCTAAGAAACATAGACCCGTTGTAGGCATGCCTGTTATTTCTGTGAAAATAGGAGATCATTGTTATCATGGCTTATGTGATATGGGTGCTAGTGCCAGTGCAATACCTTATTCCTTATATGAAGAAATTATGCATGATATTGCACCTGCTGAGGAAGAAGAAATTGATGTTATAATTAAGCTTGCAAATAGAGATACTATTTCACCAATTGTGATTGTTAGAGATGTTGAAGTCTTGTGTGGGAAAGTTAAATATCCTGCTGATTTTCTTGTTCTTGGTTCCCCACAAGATGACTTTTGTCCCATTATATTTGGTAGACCCTTCTTGAACACTGTTAATGCTAAGATAGATTGCGAAAAGGATGTAGTTACAATTGGTTTAGGGGATATGTCTCATGAGTTTAATTTTGCTAAGTTTCGTAGACAACCCTATGATAAAGAATTGCCTAGTAAGGATGAAATTATTGGTCTTGCTTCCATTGTCGTGCCTCCTATTGATACTTTAGAACAATATTTGCTAGACAATGAAAATGATATGTTTATCAATGAAAGAAGGGAAATAGATGAAGTATTCTTTAAACAGGGACATATTTTGAAACACTACTTGCCTGTTAAAATCCTAGGGGATCCTCCTCCACCCAAGGGTGATCCCATGTTTGAGCTTAAACCATTACCTGCCCTACAAAAAAAATACACTTCCGTGATGATACGTGTTTGTCACAGTAGGTCGCGTTTTTTGTCATGCATGTACATCCATGACGATTTTATGACATTACCAAAATTATCATCACGGAAGTGTCCACTTCCATGACGATAAATCGCGCGTCACAGAAGTGCTTTCGTCAAGGGTGACCGACATGTGGCATCCACCGTAATGGAACGCCGTTAAGCTATCGGGTCGGGTTTTGGATCCGATAACCCGTTAACAGCCCCGACCAATGGGAAATTTCCACGTGTAAAATTCTGATTGGCCAAAGGAACACTGTCGGCTAAATCCTTTGGGCCAGATGTCACCCGTCCATTGGAGGAGACATGCCTATGATACGTCGACACGTGGCTGGGCCCAACAGAGGCCCATATAGGTTAAAAAGGCCGGCCCAGTCAAAGGCCCGTAGTACTTAATCAGGTACTAGTGGGCCAGCCCAATAACGGCCTACTTAATAAAGGCCCATTTACGGCGCGAAGCCAGATCTGACCCGTTAATTGTTCGCCCAATATTTGGGCCCATTTATGGCCCAAAGCCAGATCTGGCCCGTTAACTGTTCGCCCAATATTTGGGCCCATTTGCGGCCTGAAGCCAGATCTGGCCCATTAAATGTTCGCCGAATATTTGGGCCCAACTACAGCCTAGTGACTTTTGGCCTGTTAGAGGCCTGATGTAGACATGGGCCCATTTCAGCCCGGTGTGAGTTTCGGCCTGGGAATGGCCCGTGCTGCCCATGGGCCATATATGGTCCGACGGGACATCGGGCCCACTAAAGGCCCGTGCTAAAGGTGGCAACAGTTAAGCCCAATGTGACTTTGGGCCTGTTAAAGGCCTGTCGCGTAATTCGCCCGTTGATGCATGTACTAAGCTTTACGGCCTCTTAAAGGCCCATGATATCGATGGGACAACTAAGGCCGAGATATGTTTCGATGCAGGAATGGCCCGTGAGCTAATCGGGCCCAAAAGGCCGGTCTACATTTCACTTCTTGAAGGCCCGTCGATGACTAGTGAAAATTGAGGCCCAACATGCATTTTGGCCTGCTAAAGGCTCGTGGTTTCATCTCGGCCGTAACAGGCCAGTACAATATTCAGCCTGTTAATGGCCCAACACTACCTGGGCCGAACTAAGCACTTGGTCGACTTAAGGCCCAACTAAATATAGGTTGCTGTAAGTTGTGGGCCTGGCACAATGTGTGAAGGCCCCAATCATTCGGGCCCAAGAAAGACGCATGCCGGCCCAATTGTGGCCCGCTAAAAACCAGGCCCGTTAGAGTCGAATGTTTCGCCCTACGACTACATCTGATTTTTTTCAGATAGCGAATGATGGCAGTAACTAGTACGAACTAAGAACAGACCTACTCTATACAATAAATAAATTACGGCATAGTAACTAAGAATAAACCTACACTATACAAAAAAGGATTTAAGGTATATTACATCCACTGGGCATCGAAGTTCGCCACCAGTGATCATAAAGCGCAATGAAGAAGCAGATTACAAAAACCGGGCACCATTGCAGCGTAACAAAATAATACTGAACCGAGACCACTTCCAAGACAGTTCAAGAAAGGTTAGCCTTGTGGGGGAACTGTTGCGCAAGCTGCTAAGCAAGGCTGTGAGACCAGCCTAGCATGTCGGTCATAGCTTCCAGGTGTAGTTTTCAGCGATGAGGTTCGCATTGGTGTTCTCCGCAATCTTTCTTAGAGATAGGACTTCAAGTCGAAGTTGAGTTGCAAAATGCCTTTCTGCTAGAACTTGGGACTGAAGAAGTCGAACTGATTCAGACAACAAATTATGTGAGCTTGTCTGACTGCTAGTCTCAAGTAACTTGAACACTGCATCAAGACAAGACTTTGGGGTTGTCTCGTTATCTTCAAGATGTTTTGCCTTCTTTGCTGCAATATATGTTGGGTTTGTCTCACAGCCTTCAACAGACTTGTGCATGCCATCAGGCATATCACCCTGAAACAAAGCAGAGAGATGACAGGTTTTGCACATGTATAAACAAAGATGATAACTGTCTTTGTCAATTCCATCCAATTTCAAATTAGAAAATAAAGAGTAAGTTCAAAATATCAATAGCATAATTTGGCATTGTTCATAATGCGGGAGCTTCACCACACTCTTTGGATTACCATGTCAACATAACAAGCATAGATGAAGGGCAAAGAAAATCATTGTATCTATTTTGTATAATGTGCATGGCATGTTGTTCATATCATCACCACATCAAGAAGATAAAACAGGAGATGACAAGGTGCAAACGTGGGATGCTTCACCACACACTGGATTATAGATCCACAAAAACAAGCATACGTATAGGGAGTATTAAGTAATGTGCATGGTATGAATAAGGAATTTGGTTTCACAAGTAAAACTTAGAACTTACGGTTATTGCGAACATGCATTTTGGTAGAAACAACAAACTAAACAGCAGTAAACGATAGGGAGTATGAGAAAATTAAACAGCAGTTGAGGATAAAGGCTTTAGAAGGACTGACTTACATTAACAGTTAATACCGGCTTTATAATGCCCTTCTCCATGTCAAGGGAAGGATAACTCAAGAATTTCAGCACAAAATCTTCTTCATAAGCATTGCCTGTACTCTACATTTTGTAGAGAGTAATTATAGATATGATAATCTTTGGAAGGGATAGAGGATAATGAAGATAAGATGCAGATTGATGCTACATAATCAACTACCAATCCTCGGAAGTACAAGCGTTACATGACAAAATGTACTGACAAGAGCAATGGGCTACACTTCTGCACTGGCATTGTCTATGTATTCTACTTGTTGGTAAGATTAAATATAGATCTGATCTTTTTTAATAAATGGTGGGCGAGGGAGATAAGACGCAGAATGCTACACAATGAACCAATCCCTCTTCCCATAATACAAGAGTGTTTTGAACACTGTTGTACTGTACAAAACGTTCTAATATTATGGGACGGAGGGAGTAGCTGTTAATGTAAGTACAGTGATAGACCACGTTCAGTCCTTACAAGAGGACTGCAGAGCTAAACCTCTTCAAAAGCATTGGGTTGATTCTAAATTTATGTAAGAGTCCATATGGATCTTATAATGTCCACCAAATGGACGATTACGAGGCTAACATGTGCAGTGATGCTACATAATCAAACATCTATGAAAATAAGTATGGGCATACAGGGCAAGAGGTACTCACAAGAGCAATGCAGTGTGCAGTATAGTTGCGAGATTCGGTGGTCCCTTGAGAACGAATGTTCTTCTGCTAACAGTTTTCATACAAGTGAGACATTAAGGCAAATGCAAAAGTGTAGTTCAAATTGTGATGTGATATCATAGATGCGGTACCTTACGCTGCGGTAGAGACCAATGTGTAACAAGATTATTCCAGTCACCGTCGGATAAATGTAGCACCGGAGACTTTACAGAAATTTCTTCAGAGGCTTGCCATTGAAGTGCGCTTGCCTTAGGTAGGAACGATACTTCATCAACAAGTGCTTGAAAAGTGCAACCAACCCTTGCTCGTCTTCACAATCCAGTTTGCTCCTCGCCTATTTAAAAGAATGAAATCTTGTGTCTTACGTCGCCAGAAACATATGCAATAATGACCATGAATAACATTAGTACATTAATTACGCGTAAGTTGCGAAGGAAGACTGGAAATTGTTCTGTGTCTGCGGTATAATCTTTCCATGAAGGAAAGATGCGCACAAAGTTCCTGACAACAACATAAGCTTCGTCTTCTAAACTGGGAAGAAATGGAATAGGGGTCCTATTTGCTGCAATTGGGGCTCTCTCCAGTTCGAAAAGGGATTTGGCAATTGGATTTGGTGTACTCTTTGCTGGAATGGGGGTTTTGCGTCATAGAGATGGTGCTATGTCAACTGGGGTCTGCTGCAGTTGGGGTCTGCTGAGTTGGGGCATCAGAAATGACCAGTGTAGTAGGGCTAGAGTCTGCTAGAGTTGGGGCGTTTTGTGGGTCAGGTGATATTGCAACTACACCTAATGGGCTATTTGATTTATCAGGTGCCACTACCTTTTCCAAATAATTTGCTTGTGCTCCTCCACAATCAGCAATCGCCCTCTTCATTTTGAACGTCTGATACACAAGAACATCATTTGAATGGATAAATATGGTATGATGACAGATGGAATATGTACTGAAAATGGATAGGCAGGGCGTATTCACATACGATGTGTAAACTAAGCTAGTGGCAGTTCAAAAAGTAGAAGCAATGCAAAGCATCGATTTGCAAGATATAATGCGAGCAATGTAACCTTGGAAAGTTAGAGCAAGTACCTTGATGGGTGAATAAGATAGGGCATCTTCCTCTGACTCCTCCACTAGGGAGCTACATTGACTTAGGTCTACCTCTAGCTCAGAATCACTGTTAGCATCATATTCGGAGCATGAATATGTAGGTGGAGAGCGTTTGCATTGCATTGCATCCAGACTTGATTTTAGTCCCTTAATGCCAAGTTTGACAGCCATGGCATTGTTCTGCTTTATTATTTTCATGCGCGCAAGCTCATAATCATTATGATGTTGTTCAGAATCTGAGATTAATGAAAACATGAAAAAATAGTCAGATTATATATGGAATGCATTGCAGATTCAACTCGAAGAGTGTCTCCCTATAAACCCCTGCATATGCAAAGTTCACCCCCCAACCGTGCTGACCAGACCACACAGAAATACAAACCCCTTATGTCTCTATAACAGGTAGGCACACATTTCAAAACTGAAGTAGTAACATTAGAATCATATGAAAATCGTATTTGAACAAATAAACTAAGAAATTATGAGTGGCATAATGTTTAGCTTCAAGGGTGGAGTGTTGGTAGTGCGACACAAAGCAAGTAGGTAGATGTATTCCATGTAAAAGATCGAAACCTATGTAAAAGCTGGAAATGACACTTTCTTTCTATGCAATGCAGTGTTCGTTGCCCACACATGATGGAAGAGATCACATACAGAAATACTATTCACTCATTTTTACGATTCCAGTATTTAGAAACAGGGTGGTCGACCCTAAGAGAATATTGACAACAAATATGACAAGGCAAGCATAGATGTAGTGAATCAATCATTTACTTGTAAGCTTACTAGAACAAGTATGCAGAATTGTAAATGTAGTAAGAGACCGTCCAAAATTTGAATGAAGAAGTTTGTCTAGCACTTATTGTTTGCAACTAATCGACATGAATAATTGGATATTATATCGAACGAGTAAGAAAGACAAGTAAAATTTTCAACAAACTTGGCTTGAATAGTAATCTGGGTCAATGTCACTACGACCAACAATCCAAAATGACTAGTGTCTGTTCCGAGGGCCGGAATTTTGAAAACCCTGTGAACTTTAGAGGTACTAAAGATTAACGAAATACATCTGAACCATTAAGTGTAGGTAGCACTGGGCACACGACAAACCCTAATGACAGTCTTGCCTAATGAGTAATGAATCAATTAGAAAATGGGTGATGAGGAGTGGCTGCTAAGTGTTGAGGACATATCTCAGGATAAATCGGGTTGGCTTGGTGGGTGTTGCACGCTTGAGCCCTGAACGGACTGGGAAGGTAGGCACGACGGCGCGCCCGGGCAGCGGTGACGCTGTTGGGCGAGTGGCTCCTGGCCTCCTGTTAGTCCGGCGTCTCCTCCTAGAGTCATGCCGTCCGGGGACGGCAAGTCGCTGGCGAGGCAGGCGGCTGGGGGCGAGTAGAGATCGGAAGCGACCAGCTGAATAGAGGGGAATCGGGGACTGGGACGACCCAAAATCCCAGGGTGGGCCGGCCCACCGTGGGCACCCTGTAGAGATACACACCCGAGCGGCGGACATGCATTTTTGAAACTAATTTAGGAACATTTAGCTGACCAATTAAACAACTCTATTTTAATAATATCAGATTCGTATTTGAACAACTAAGCTTGTTTAGCTTGATGGGTGGAGCAGTGTTATTATGACACGAAGCACGTATTCTGATCGTATAGTGATCATAAAAGGGGGAAACTCTAAGCATATTTTTTTAGCAAAAGAGGGTTTCCCCTCCAATTTCTATTAAATAAACCATCACAGAACCAACATGATCAATTAAACCCTAAGCATGATCAATTAAACCGTATTATGACTGTGCCATGGCAAATTTGAAGCTGCAAACCGGAGAAATGATATTTAGCATCCATTGTTTGCTTCGAACTAAGAACTAAATTCTAAGAGCTGAAAAGAAAGTAGAGTAACCAAGTTAAGATCTATTTTCAGGTTGAGATCAAAAAGTTGAGGAGATATGAAGTACCACCTCTCTTGCGGCGCCGTGTAGGCATTGGGGGTGCGATGGTTGTCAGTGGCGTTGAAGCAGATCTGTGACGGTAGACGGGTGCATCGGGGGCTAAGTCCCGTTGCGGTGGAAGAGAAGGTCGTGTGAGCGGCCCCGACAAAGAGGACGACGGCGTCGATGAAGCGAGAGGACGCGATGCAAGGCTATTGGTCCGTCGCCGTGGATGAGAAACGTCCATCTCTAGCAGTGGACGACGCGGTCTTGGTAGGCGCTCCGGCATGGTGGAGGATGGTGGCGATGGATGTGGTGGAGGACGGCGGCGATGGATGGGGTGGCGGACGGAGGCTGGTGTGGGGATGGGGTGGCGGACGGAGGCTGGTGTGGGGATGGGGTGTTCTAGCATGGACGGTGTATGAATGGGAAAATGGAGGGAGAGGTACGGGGAACCATGTTTTTGGGACGCGCCTATCTGAAATATGGGAAAGTTACGAACTTAGCCCCCGTTTAAAATTTGGATGTCTCGTCGGTTGGGGATAGGACGGTAATCTCGCATCTTGCCAATATTTGCCCAGAGCGATTTTGAGCGAGGGGAGGGTGGTTGGCGCCCATGGTTGGCACCCACGGTGTATGAACGGGGCTGATAGGTAGGGCGGTTGTGTCACGTCTGAGTGAAGTTACAAACCTGCCCCAATTGAAAATATTTGCCTACATCGATTTCGGCCGAGTCGAGTTTGTTTTGCCGCCCACCGTGTATGAATGGGGAATGGAGGGAGAAACAGAGGTCTTTCGGATGATCTTGAATCAAATGTGGTTTGCCTCCCATGTTTGACACCCACCGTGTCGGAATGGGCTCACAGGCGGTCGTGTCACGTCTAATTGAAGTTACTAACCTACCCCTATTTAGAGCAGTGGAAATCGGGCCGATAGATTGTCCGTGTAATGGGTAGACAGTAATTTCCATCTCCCAAACACTTGGCTTCGGGCAGCCGATGTGGGAGTGGACATTTTGCCGCTTCTTTCGAATTTTGGGACAATAAGCATCCACGTTTACCCTGGCAACAAAATTCGAATCCATTTTGTATTCCTATATGAATCTTTATAAATCATTCTATGTGTTTTTATATATCTTCAAAAAGACGACAAAGATGTATTCCACTGTCATATATGAATATGGTTTACAAATGCTGATACTCAAATTCAGAAGCTAGAATCCAGTTTGTCCAACTCAAATGTCACACGCAACATAATGTGTACTCCCATTTAGATATGTACACAAGCGATGTATCAAGATTCAAATACCGAGTCAATCAACCAAGAATGTACAAAACTAACAGACATATAAACACTTGTAGAGTATATGGATCAATAATATCAACTAACATACATAAGCGAGGCCGCTATACTTCTTTTTGCTACAACAACATCCTTTTTCAGCCAGCATCTTGGCCCTTTCCGATGCGTGCCACTTATGGTCCATCTGTACTACTATTATTGCTGAATGCACATTCAGCCCGATTGGCATATTTGTAGGTCTGGCATAGCAATCCAAATGAAATATCTCCGAGTCTTATCAATTAATACAAACTTGTGCTCAAATAAAGTTACAAACCAAAAAACAAAAAACAAAAAACAATTATTACATGATCTCTAAAACAAATGGTTTGATTGATTACATGAACAAATAACACAAAGGTTATTCAACGATGGAAAGAACATTTCACCTATTATTTACCAAGTGGGAATTTAATTTCCTTTTTTCCTTCAGGACCTTAACAATGTGGTCAGTCTCAGCTTGCTTCGTTTTGAAATCCACCAAATATTTAATGGTTGTCTTGAGTACTGCTTGTGATTGTGTTGTTTCCTTCCTCAACATGTCAACTTCATCTCTAAGTACAGAAGCAAAATCTCTTTCTACCACTAGCTTAGCCTCTAGAGCATCAGCAGTTGGCAATTCATAATGCACGATTGGGCGGTGCCCTTCTTTGTGGGATGATGCAACGTCCATGGGGACCTCGCTCTTTGATCTTGGGCTAACTTGTTTTGCCATTAAAGTTACAATTGGATTCAGAAAAGTTGAAGTTAGCAAAACATCTCAACTGGGAGTTATAACAAGAAACCAGTTAAACAAACAAGTAATTAAAGAGTTTCAATTGGATGCTGAAAAGTAGTTATTAACATCATTGTAACTCATTTGTTGCAAAGACAAAGCGATTAAACAAACAAGTAGATATTTAAGTTAAGGCAAACAGGTAATTCTTAACAGTAAGTATCAAACACATAGATAGGCGTAGTCTACAATAGGATTAACAGGATGTGGCATTATGTAATCAATAGCAAAATAAATTAAGCCAAGCAACATAATTGAATAATTTTGCAATAAGTGGCTAACTAAAATTCCGAGAAGCAGGTAACTGAACTTACGCTAGTTCTTTGTACAGGCACACTGCAACTTCTTTTTTGCTTACAAGGTTGTACGAAGGAGTCCATGGCATCAATTGCTTGGATACACAGTCCCAATACTTATTTCTTCCCACACTACATTGGTAAGTCGAATGATTAATCTGGTAAGATGGTGCGTCCTTGATATGTTATATGAGGACGTGTAGTCAGACTAGTTGTAGCCACACACATCACACTGGCGTTTACTGTATATTTCATGCAATTACTTTTGGCATATCGAGACCTAAGCAATCTACAATAGGATGAAAAGATTGGCATCCTTCACATTATTGGCGAACTCAGTTCATAGAAACAAGCAATTCAACCATTCTGTGGGTAAATCAAAAGTGCCACTGGAATATTTTTCACTACCCAATCATACACACAAAAGGCGGCGCCACCATAGGGGCTGGTATGGGCGGCCGCCTCGGTGGCTGGAAAGTGTGCACCTAGTTTGAGTCGTCCAGGTTGGCCCAAGCTAGTTTTGTTCGTCCCAACGCACGAGCAGGCAATGTAAAAACTGAAGAAAAATGTTTCAATTTGGATGGGACAATAACATAAGTGCAAGGCAGGCCCTATAGCAGGCTCACGGCCCAAACGAGCGCCTCCCATATCGATCGACAGCAGGAAAAATCCCAATTCATTCGCTCCAGCCTCCAGTCTGGTTCGCTCCAAACCTAGCCGCCGCTGGACAGACCGAGACAGCACTTCCTCGCGCCCTCATTGGAGGGCGGTCGCCGGGCTTCAAGCGAACGGAAGGACAAGAAGATGAAGATCCAACCCTGGGTGTAGCCTGCGTGGGAGGCAGCGGCGGCAGCACGGGCATGGCATCGAGCTTGCGCAAACGGACAGTCGTAGCTTGCAAGAGTAGCATGCGCAACGAGCAGGTACATCACATCCCTGATTATATCTAATTCAACTCTTCAATTTCTGGCCAATAGTTAAACCTGACGGTGTTGTAAAACTGCTTGTATGTAGGGAAATGTATGAGAAAATGAAACCAATTTCTATTTATTTTATAACCCCCCCTATCAATACTGAACTGACTGAATCTGATGTATATAATCAAGTTTTCGATGCAAACATACAAGCTCATGTTGTTCTTGAGCCTGAAGTGTCTAATGAACAGACTGCTAATGAAGGATTTGATGGAAACATTTTACATGCTCCTGGTGATGAGCATATAGTGTCTAATGAGGGATCTAATGCAAGCATTTTGCAAGCTCATTGAAGGATTTAGTGTCTAATGATGATCTGCTATGTTGAGAGAGACAGACATTTGTAGGCATTGATGACAAGCAAATTATAGTGCATTTTCATAGCTTGAGGAAACATTGAGGCCATCTACTAGAAAGTCCCTGTATCATGACAACATAGCATAAATACTTTTCTAATCTGTTGTTTGAAACTATTGGCATACTTGTGCAGGATAGATATATTGATATGCAGTTTACGCACTGGTTATACGTGCAATTACACTTGATATTTTCAGCCAGAGAATGAATAATTCAAGCAGGTACAGACCATGTTTGTAGTCCTTGTACACCATGTTGCATTTTGTGTTTTTTTGGTGCTTGCATCATTTAGTGTTTATAATCTGAACTACTTTGGATCACTAGCTGGTTTTCAAAGTGCATGTAGCTTCACATTTCTCAAGTTATGTTGATTTCGAGTGAAAGTGCCTTCGTATTTTTAAGTTAAATGTTCGCCTGGTAACTTGAATTCGTGGATCCGCCACTACACACAAATCATACACGAATGCGGTCTGAATTAAATGAAATCTGAGGGACTTACGCTTAGCTCGTTGTCTGTGCTCACTGCAGCTACCTTGCACTTGGGATGTTCCATGTACAAGTCCATGTTACCACTTGCTTGGATGTGCAGGCCTTGTGCTCCTTGCATCCCCCTCTGCACTTTTGACACAGTGAATGGTTGATCAAATAAGAGGAATCGACCTTGATGTTGTACCGGAGGACAGATACTTACAAGGTTATACGGGTGTGCAGGATGTGTACCAGATCCCGTAGCACCGTCATGCTTCGCTAAAAATGGATTTGGTTGTTTCCGATGATATCTCCAGAAGAAATAAGAGTTAAAGTCAGAGTTGCATAGGCGTGTAAGCTAAGAGAGCAGTGAAAGGATATCCAAACATCATCGGAACAGTGCACAAGGGAGTGATGTGTGGATACCTAGTTCGGGCCGACGTTTGGGCATGCTCACCTAGCTAGAGTGCGGGTCACTTCAGAGCCGTTGAGGGTGATGCGATGGCGTTGGCTAGCCGCGCACGAATGCAGATCTTGAGTGGCAGCGGAGTGCTACAATGCGGTGGACGAGACCGTTGGTGAAGCCCCAACGACCTCGGGGGGCGGAGGTGCGATGATGTGCTTGATGAAGTAGCCCCAGTGAGCTGGGAGACGGCGTCAGTGAAGCGCACCTGATGCGGTGGAAGTCGATGTTTGTGAGGCACGTCGGTTGCGGCGGCCGACGTTGTCGGTGGACCACCCGGTGTGGTGGACGAGGGCATAAATGAGGTAGCTCCGATGCGGTAGTGAAGCGCGATCGTCGTCTTCGTCGTCGTCGTCCGGCAAAGAGGTGGGGAAAGAGACAAGACGAGGGGTGATTCAAACTTTGCTTGGGTTGGCGGCGAATTAGGGATTTGCGCAATCTGGGCGCAGAAGGGGACGGTGGTGACGAGAGATTTTGCAGGGCTGGAATTGGGGCCGCCAGATATTTCAATCTGAAACGTGGAAGCGCGAACTTATTTTGTCGTCGTCCTTTTAGGGGGGGGGGGGTGTGGGGGAGGGAGTGGGGGAGGGAGGGGAGTGGGTGGCTGGGTGCTACGCGTCCGTCCGACACACGTGACCACCCCGACGAGACTATGCTTCGGTGCCTCAAGGCACCTGCCTTTGTGTCCATGACATGTGGGCCCAACAAGTGGCTGGCCCACATGTCAGTGACCCAAAGGCAGGTGCCTTTAAGGCACCGAAGCAGCGTCCACCCCGACACGACCCTGGTCTGCCTGGTGCGCCTACATTTGAGAATGCAAACAAATCTTCTTTCATTTGCAAACGAATCTATATGTATTACCATGCCCGTGTTTTCCTTGCAATAATTAGTCATTCGAAACGAGATACTCCCTCTGTTCACTTTTGTAAGTTGTTTCAGACAACTTAAAATGAACGGTTTTGCACATTTTTTGAAATGTCTTCAAGGTCTTATAAAAGTGAACAGAGGGAGTACTATAAAGTAATTAATGAGGAGTTATTTGAAAAAAATCGAAACGGTATCCATGCTAACGTGGATTAGAGTGTGTGTCACATAATTAGTTATTTGAATTAGAGTGTGTATCACGTAGCGATCTCCAATTCTAACGTGGATTTCACATTTCACTGTATCCACGCTACTTTTTAAATACAAATTCATATGTATATGATGAACACCATGGTAGTGAGAAAACTTTTGGATGGATTCAAACATATGACCTACAAAAAAAGCACAAAAAATTAAGTCAATGTCAACTTTTCGAAACTTAGTATGGCACGAATTCGAAATAATTACCCGTATGCATGGTCCTCAGTTCAAATCTTACAATGTACACCGAATTGAAACATCGATATTAAGTCTCATACTATGTACATTCAAATGTTGTTTTAGCCCCCCCACACACGGTACATACTTCTGTGACGGTCAATCTTCCTCTCCTAACCACCTTAGGAAGCTATCGGTTTCCAACACACGTTCATTCTTTCTCTCCATGTTTTGATCTCTAAGTCTCTCAACTACACAACCCCTTTTTCCACTCTGTTACCAAATGTATTTACCTCACACACCCGCCATTGCACCCCATGCTGAGCTCTCTCTCTCTCTCTCCCTCTCCCTCTCACCCTCTCGCGCTAAATACATGCATTACCTATCTAGCCTCCCAACCTCTCGTGCGCACGCACGCACGTTGTATATCTAGGTCACTCCCTCGAGACTGTCTCACTCTTTCTTCCGCACGGCGGGCCACACTCGCTCAATCTCGCTCTCTTTATCTGAGTCTCGTTTAACCTCGTTTTCTTTCACACACAAATGGTATATCTCCCTGTTCGGGCCTCGATCGACACACTCTATACTCTCTCACGCAGATTGTCTATTTAGGTCAGTCCATCCAAGCCGCTGCCACTCTTTCGACCTCATGGCGGGCCACACTCACTCAATCTCTCTCTCTCTCTCTCTCTCTCTCTCTCTCTCTCTCTCTTTGTATGTCCCGATTGACCTCACTCTTTCTCGGATAAAAACAATATATCACCGTGTTTGAGCCCAATTCGACCTATTCACATTGTATACTCTCTCACGCACATTGTCTATCTAGGTCACTCTCTCCAACCCGTCTCACTCTTTCGATCGCACGGTGACCCTATGTGATTGATTGACCTTGCTTCCTCCCACGCACAAAATATATCTACATGTCTGTGACTGGATCATCTCTCAAGCTCTATCGTACATCCCTCACCCTTGCCAAAAGCTCAATCGGAAAACATCTCTCCAGAGCATATATATTTGTTCAATGAATGTCGGACCACACTCACTTTGTCTCTCTATCTATATGTCTCTCAATTGACCTCACTTTCTCACATCGTATCTTCCATGCATTGAAGCTACCTCTCCATCCCTCGCAAAGCCGGAGGTATTTACATTGGGAGGGGCACTCCAACCTTGGATTAATTTGTGTAGGCGTTTATTCCGGTCGGTTTAGATTATATTTTCGTAGCATTCGGCCCACAACTACTCCAAACAAAGTTTCAACCCCCGCAACTCCCCTAGTTGATTTCCCTCTGGCTCAGTTATCGCTCTCGCACACGTACTTTCTCGCCTTCAACGTCGCACCATGGTATTATTGCAAAAAACTATGTTGTTCTCTTTAATTATTATAAATAAGCTACCAAACTACACACCGATAGTCCACTTGGAATGGAACAAATTTCGAGCCACAAATTAAAGTGCTACAAACTACACACTGAGGGGCCCACATGTCATGAAACAAATTTGGACCCATATACAAATTAGAAAATAAAGGACGAGGATCGAACATGCGACCGGGCCTTCAAGCCGCACGTCAATAGGCAACATACGTAGAACAACAATGTTTGTTGTACCCCCCTTTGTTCACATAATGTTTTTATATTACCACAGCCTATTTAATGGATAACATGTAATATTATTTTTAGTACTATTCGCCTTCACTTACTGGTGGGTTCCATGTGTGCTCTCTCTCTCCTCCCCTTCTGCATTTAGACGCATGGGCAAACATGAAGAACTCGCGGGCGATGTTGCCGTTGACCATATCTCGACGTTCACAAGTCACGGCACCAGTTTCACGTACTAGCAGCACTAGTCAGTGTGTACGTGCAATGCACGTTAATTTGGAAGTATATTAAGTGCATGCAGATATTAAGTAGGATATTATTTGCGTGTGATTATGTGATTAGTACTATTTTTGGCATGAAATTAACTACACGCTAAACATGTTGAGCGCTCAACATTGAAGCAGTCTAGGTCGTTGGTCGCTGGATGACAAGGAATACATCTGGCTTGATGATGTTTTATATTTAATTTGATACGGCTCTAGCAGAACATTCAATCGATCAAACCATAGATTTCGTTCAGTCTGACTCCGACTTTAAATTATACGACGATCGATATAAAATAAACGAAAATGATAAACTTTCGGATTTTAAGCATGGCAATCCGAACGTTTTTCATGGAAAATTTAGATTACGCGGCGGCGGCGGGGGCGTCTTGCGGTGGGAAGCGGCTACTTCATCATGCTCTATGTGTCGCTTGCCATCGACCGACGGCGACGGCGGCGCGTCTTGCACCGTTGTTGGCGTACTCTCGACGTTGGCCTAGCTTCAAGGAAGGCCAAAATGTTACGGACTTCGGAGCGAGTCAAGCTGGCGGAGGAGGCGATCGCGTTGGTGCAAGGAAGCGGTTGACGGTGGCCATCAAGCCGCCGAGAGACCGGCACCAGCTGGGACAGACGCCAACGGCGCTGGCGGAAACATTCGTGGTGCACGGGCACCGCACGGGCGCTGCAGACATGAGCAAGACGCGCAGCGCATGCGCGGCAGTGCACCGGCACCGCATGGGCGTCGCGTGTCAATGCACGCGAAGCGCATGCGCCGGCAGTGCACCGCACCGCATGGGCGTGCGTGTCAATGCACGCGCAGGCGCATGCGCTGGCAGGTGCACGGGCGCGTGAAAGTCGGCGGGGACCTCGTGGAACCCCGTGGGATCAAGCTCGGCGACAATGTGCGGCTCCCAGCTCATCAATGCAACGGGCATGGTATTTGGCGCTGATCGAGCGGCAGGGCGGAGCAGGGGAGCGAGACGGTAGCGGCGTCTTCCCGCAAGGCTAGTTCAAGCTCGTCCCAAAGCGCCTTATGTTCTTGAGACTCCAGCTGGGTGTCTTCCTCAGGAAACTGGAACACTAAGGGCAGATCATCGTGATGCGGCATGGCGTATGTTTAGGTCAGGCAAGTTGGAGGTAGATGACAGGAGAATCGGAGAGGAAGAGAGAAGATTGTAGCGATAGCGGGTAGTGCGGGGTTGATTTTAAACTGTGGCGCTGGCGACATTAAAAGTGGGAGCAGTTGGGACGAAGGTGGACAGCGGAGCCTGGTCAAAGGGCTCGCCTCCCGGTGAGCCTACACAGCGGTCTGCTCGCACGCCTCCCTGTCAGCCGGCGCAGTGGTCTACTCGCACCCCTCCCGTTGACTCACACGCTTGCTCGAACAACACCTGCCGATGAGAAGCGAGGACTCGTGGCGGCACGTAAATGCCCATGATTTCAATAGCGAAAGCGTTCGCCTTAACGTGACAGGTCTTTGTTCCAAAATACCTTGGCTCTTCATTTGTGCAACTTGTCATAAGCAGCTTGTCTCAAATTGAAGAAAAAACTTACGAAGTAATATTTGTGTCATATCACGTGACCATGCTCAGTTTCAAGAATTTAAGCTCACTTTTGGTTTTTCTGAAATTTGAGATCCAGGATTCGAAACAATATCATAACCTGCATCATGCAATAAATTTTGAAGCCGTACATACATCTGTTGTATTTCTTAAGAAAGGATTTGGTCAAACATTTTGCTTAGTTAGACTTTAGATAAGTTATATATGCAGAGTAAAAGGATAATCCTCCGTACCGATTGCATTGCACGATATATTAACTCAAGTACTAGGCACGAACAAACGGGCTCAATTACGTGCTCATCTGGTGTAGTAGTAGTACTAGGCAATGTAGTTGACGGGTCACCTTGACGGCGACCAAGGGAATTGAACTGCGTACTCGCACGGTAGGTAACGCTGTTCTAGTTACTAAAGCATCCCTCCGTTGTTCATCGGTAGTCATTATGGACCGGGGACATGAGGGGAATTTTCTAGGGCTGGAATTCTGGCCGCGGATATTTCGACTTGAAACGCCGAGGCTCGATCGGTTGGGGTTGCCTAATGTGCGTACCACGACGCCACCGAAGGACACGAGCCTGGTTTTTTAGGATCAACACGAGCCAAGGTCCGGCTGGTACGCCGTTGGGTCCTACCATTCGAGAATCTGAAAGGAACCTTTTAAATTGCCGAGCGAATCTATGTGTATTACAATGCCCGTATTTTCCTTGCAAATACTAATCTCAACGTGGTAATTGATTTATGACGAGTTGTTGAATTAGAGTGAGTTTGTGATATAGTGATCTCAACGTGGATTTCACATTTCATGGTATCCCTAGTAAGTTTTCCAATGCAAATTCAAATTTAAAAGATGAACAATATGGAGGTGAGAAAACTTTGTATGTATCAAGCATATGACCACAGAGAGAGAGAGAGAGAGAGAGAGAGAGAGAGAGACACGCACGAACACAACAACAATCCAATAAGTATAGTGCATCTATTTTTCCAAACCATGCATGTGTGAAACGAATTCAAAAATACTCCTTCTATTCCTAAATATTAGTCTTTTAGAGAGTTCAACAAGTGACTACATACAGAGCAAAATGAGTGAATCTAGACTCTAAAATATGTCTATATACATACATATGTGCAGTCCATTTGAAATCTCTAAAAGACTAATATTTAGGAACGAAGGGAGTAAAATGTAAGACATGCATGGTCCTCAGTTCAATATTTAAAATGGACATGAAATTGAAACATGAATATTAAGTCTAGTACTACAGTACATGCAAATGTTGTGTTTAGGCGGAGCTATGATTGTCGGGGGTCAACTCCTCGACCTTAGATAAAATGGTGGAGCTCTGTTTAGGGTTGTTTAGATTATATTTGTCCCCACCCTCCCAACCACCGATTGGTTGTGCACCCCACCCCTCCTCCCCGGGAGAATATCATGTGCCCCCATACCTTAGATGCTATATGCCGATACGAGTTGCTTGGAGCTTGTAGATCTAAGATATAGCAGCTCACATGATGTGTCTTAATATTTTTATAGGAAACCTTGATGAGTTTGAGAATTGCACACAATTTGTACAAAAACTACACAGATGCCCTTGGATCCCATATCCAACGACCTCGAAGCTCGTATCACCATAGCATCTAAGATGAAGGAGGACATCATATTCTCCTGTATGTAAAAATATCATGTGCTACCACACCTTAGATGCTTTGGTGATGAAAGCTCTTTGGAGCCGTTGGATTTGTGACCCAACACCTCCTCGATGGTTCGAATGGTTTTTTTGCAGAAAAGCCCCAAAAGAGTTCAGCCACTGCTTACAAGCACAAAGACTGCTCAGATGCCATTGGATCTCAGATCAAACAACCTCGAAGCTCGTATCACCGTAGCATCCAAGCTGCGATAGCACCTTATGTTTTCTCACACGGGAGAATACGAGGTGCTCCCGCACCGTAGATTCTATGGTGATACGAGTTCACTGAGATCTAACGGCCCACAGTAGGAGGTTTGAATGTTTACGCAATATCTGGTGATAGAGTTTGGGAAATGCTGAGAAAGTACAAGTACTACGCATGTGCCATCGATCACCGATCATATGACCTAGATGCTCATATCACCATAGCGGGTAATTAAGCTACGGGAGCACCTAATATGAGCAACGGGAGCCGTTGGATCGAAGATGCAGCGGCACAACGAGGCATGAATGTTTTATTTGCAAAAACCTTTGGAGAGTTTGGAAATTGCGCATAATTACAAAGACTACTCCTGTGCCATTGGATCTCACTTCCAACGGTGTAAAACTCATATCAACATAGCATATAAGCTGCGGGTGGATGTGATATTCGTACCGCTTGTCATTTTTGTTCAGAATTTGCAAAATATGTGTAACTCATGCCGTTACTTGTCTAACCGCGCAAAGTGTTTGTTCAAAAAAACCATCCTACACTGAAATATCAGAACAACACACGGGGGTCCCACTTGTCATTAATCAAATTTGGACCTAAAACTAACAAATATGAAAGACGAGATTCGAAATGGCAACCTGGACTATAAAGCATAAGTCGATAGCCTGAAACAACAACGGTTGTTGGCTTTGTCCCATAACTTGATTTTATACTGTATTGCGTTGAGTAGAGTAGAGGGAGTGCCTCGTCAACACGTGCATGATCGTTGTCTCACTTACTGGTGGGTCCCATGTCTGCGATCTTAATCTCTCTTCTCTCCATCGTCTAACCTTTGCACAGGCACACATGAAGAGCGGCGCTAGCTTGCCGTGGTGTTATTACAACTAAAAAAAGCTTGGAAAATAGAAGAATCGCCTAGAACAAGAGATGTTGTGGCTGGTCGAGACGGAGCTAACCACGTCTATCCTTCGTGCCACGTTTGCATGATGAAGCTGTGTGGCTAGTGGGATGTTTTCGACTGACTAGTTGGGTCCCGAGGTCGAACCATAGGTACTAGGTCTGATACAGTATATTTTCACACGCACATTTCTCCTCCGTGCCGAGACGTGGCACTCCCTACCGCGCAGTTTCGGGGTCCTCCCAGGTGGTGCACACATATATTCTTCACATTTTCTGGGTCCTCCTCGGTCGTAGCGCCGAAGCAAGTAAATGAGTCGTCAAATCACGAAAGACAACCTTTCCCGCCGAGTACATCAGTGAAGCACGATGGCTAGCTAGTTGGGCTAGTTCGATCGATTAGCTAGGCCGCCGCCACATTTGTTTTTCAACCCTTTTTTTAGCTACTTGCCGGCAGGTAAATTTAAATATCCACCGCGGTGTTGCTCTGGTGTTTGGGTGCGGTAGGATTTTTAATTTTTTGATTGACGGGAGTAGGCGCGGCAGGATTTTTAATTTTTTAATTGACGGGAGCAGGCGCGGCAGCAATTAGTCACGATGACTCCGCCTGTAAACTCACTGCTCTTTGATGTGAGAAGTCGTCGACTGGTGTTTTACCATGGTGAAAACCAAAAGATTCCCCGCTTCTCGGCTGGCTCCCTCCGCCTTCCCGTACATTGCATTGCCTTTCAGTCGTTTTGCCCCCTTTGCTTCCTCTCCCCATTGCTTCTACCTGGTGCCATGGCGGCGCAGCAGATCACAGAGTCCGAGGTGAGGTGCCTGACACAGGAGCTCCATGCCAAGGATGCGGAGCTCAGGGCCAAGGACGTGGAGCTCCGTGAGCTCAAGGAGGAGAGGAGTGCCATGCTCCTCCGTTATGTGCGGGAGTTCACGGAGCTTCAAAAGCGGCAGGCGTCCACCACAAAGATGCTCGAGGCGTCGGCGGCATTGCTGCAGAAAGCGGGAGATACGATAGGCCGTCAGGGGAGCTGGCTGGAGCGCGAGTGGGCCGATCATGACGAGGTCCAGGATCGCCTCAGCCACTTGGTGAACCAAGTTTCCATGCACGTGTTGCGGCTGCACGGTGCCTACCGTTGTGCCAGCGTGACGATGCCGGCCGTCAGGCTAAACCCATTCGACCACCCGGTCGACTTCAACGAGCTGCGGCTTCCTGACCAGGTCTCCTTCTTCACCTATATCTCCGAGGAACTGATCCGTCTCCGCGCGATGGTGGGGACTGAGCTGGACAAGGAGGGGTTGCGGGCTGCCGTCAGTGTTGCCAGGCGAATCCTTTCAGGGCTCCGTCATCGGAATCCATTCGTGCCATGGGACGCCGTCTTTGACGAGTTGGCTCCCGTCGACCGGTAGCAGGCTCTGCGAGCGGTTGCACCCTGCATCACCAACGCCGTGCGCCTCGAGAAGCAGAGGGACTTCGGTGGTGTTTAGGCGCCCTCTGCATGGGCATGTCCATGTCTCGGCGCAACATGACTGTTGGATCAAACTCAGACGGTGCAGATTAGTCACTGTAGCACAAAGCGTGTGGGTGTGTTTGGTTGCATTCTCATCTCAATATAGTTGTTTCCTCTTCGTGTATTTTTGTTAAACTACTAGTGTGGACTCATGCACCCTTCATGCACTCTGCCAAACCCCCAAAAGTGGGTCGAGAAGGGAACTTTTGCTCCCATCCTGTGCACCCTTCATACACCCTGCCTAACACTATTCGTGCTTCATATGGTTCATGTTTCGTGGAGTCTGTAGCACCATACTCTCCGTCGTTGTAGACCTACTTACATTAACATTGATCTCACCGTTCATTCTCGACCGGACAGTCGAAAAAGCGGTACTATGTTACATATAGGAGTAGTTGACATGCGCACAACATCATTTGTTATCATCATATCTTACTACACTAGCAACAAGATTGTGTAGTACTGACGTATGAACCACTCACATGCCTAGTAGTAGGAGCACTGTGTATGTTCAAGTGGCTCCTGTGTTTCGCACTCCTCCATCTTAAGAGTGGAAACGCTTGCTATAATCATTTTTTTCTTCAAAAAACAATGGACACACTCTACCATGCGGATCCTCCTCCAGCCATGCACTAAACTACTCACTTTCACTGACATGTGGGACAGCCAGCACCTGGGTCCACCAGCCATGCACTAAATTACTCTGTAGTAGAGTGACGGTAGACTACCCCGATCGAAGCACCGCAGTAATGCCCAATGAGCCGTCAAATCACAAAACCCCCTCCTTTCCAAAGAAGAAGTTGGATGGACGAAGCAACCATCATTTCACTCTTCTCTCTCAGCTTCCTCTCTTGAAGAAAACCGCCACTTGCTTCGCTTCTCACTCATCTCGTTCCTCCTTTCACTCTTCTCTCTCAGCTTCCTCTCTTGGATGGACGCTGGAGCACCGGCCGACGTGATGTCTATGGCTCTAGCCAAAATCGTTGAGGCTCATGGTACGAAGAAGCGCAAGCACCCAGCCGAGACTACTGCAGACAAGCTCAAAGCCATCGCCCTGTCCAAGCCCCCCTCTCTGGGATCCCTCATTAAGCAAGTCCAAGTAATGTCTCTTGTTGACGATCTTTTTCTTGATCTTGATCGTGTTTCTTCATCTACCACGCAGTACTAGTACTGGTAGTACAACTTTCTGGGTGATCTTGCATGTGATTTTAGCGTGCCAAATGACAGTTCTAAATTCCTCTTTTGACCAAAACATGTGAGAGGTTGACACTGATTTCTTATAGATTACTTTCAACTACTCCCTCTGTCCCATATTTCTTGTCTTAGATTTGTCTAGATACGGATGTATCAATTTTGGGATGGAGGGAGTACTTTATGAACATCAATGCTACCTTTGAAGAGGGTATATTTGCCTCAGTAACTTGTGTTATGGATATTGCAAGTATTCCCTCTGCTCTCATGCCTTTGAAGACATGTTCTAGTGTCTTTGTTCACTCATTTCGTATGCGTATATGTAGTCATATATGGAGTATAATATCGAAAATCATCTTATATTTCTGAACGAAGGTAGTAATAAAATATGGTTTTTGTTTGAATTAGAACCAGGTCCGCGGTGGAGATGAAGTTCTCAAAGTCATGCCGAGTGAACTGGAAGACCTGGGGATGAGTTCTACTGCTAAACTATCCAGCTGATGTGTCCTTCTCGCCACGTGTCCTGAACTAGTGTTTTCCTGTAGCATTGTTGTCAGGCGTGTTCTCGAGGCTATACTTGAACACAACAATTTCCTGGTTGTGCCTTCAATTACGAAGGGTGTGGTTATTGTAAAGCTTCCCAACAAATCTGATGTGGCATGTCTTCATCATCATGTTTATGAGTGGAAAGACCACTCTGTTAGGTTCTCCAAGGTTGACGAGATGGTGATGGTGCATGTAGACATCTCTCACGAAGTCCATGGCCTAGTCAGTTATGCGGGGTTCATCCCGTAGATCAGTGGCAAGAAATAGTTTGCAGAGTTTAATTAGTGCAACTTTGCTTGTCTGTAGTAAGTACTATTGTTCAGTACTTGATTTGTGTTTGTGAACCCTGTATTGTTTATTAGTACTGCCGCTTTTGGTGTGTGGTCAGTCCTGAGAACGGTCTATGTTAATGTCTATCCACTCAATTTAGTCTGCATATTTTGAAGTATCTAGATCATCTTTTTTGTGAGGACGGTTTATCAATTATGGTTACACTCCAATATATGTATGCATTGCAGGGTTTATCGCACCCACCAGGATTTCCAGTCCCATGGATGTTCGGTCCATACGATTTGTCACGACCTTTGGACTGTCCTGCTTGTGGGAGTAGGCGGGGCCCCTGCATGCCACCCGTAGTTGGACGATCAATCTTTTGTTTAGTACTTCAACATAGTGATTTCTTGGTAAGGATTCACTCGTGTCATATCAAGTAAATCTTATTGTTTTACTGTCTAAATCTTATTGATTTAATGGCATGTTTTCTTTCTTTTCCTGCAATTTTACGATGCAGGTTTTGCCATGTGACATTCATCAAAGAATAAACCGTTTGGTTTGCTCTACGATGGCTATTTTTGTAGGTTTCACTTCTTATGTCGTGTCAGTAACGAAGGCACTGTCCATCACTTATATTACTGGAAAAAATTGGATCAATCTGTTGTCTGAGTACAAGCTGAATCCCTATGATGAACTGCAGTTTGGTTTAACAAAAACGCCACAATTAGTCCTTCTCGCGTTTAAAAGAAATGAAGAAAAAACAAGATCATGGTCACGGATCCTAGTCAAGTTAGAAAGCTGATCATAGCAGACCAGACAAGATCGCCGCTGTCTCTCACATTGGTACCACCTTCAGCAATGAATCGAGCACCGGCAGTTGCTCTAGCATCGACAATGGGCAGAAATTTCGGCCCGATCCAGCTGAGGATTGGGCACCGACCGTGTTAGCGGATCAGTCTGATCTACCGGAGGATCGGGCATCGACACTGGCACCTACTCCGACACCGGCACCAGCTCTACAAGGAGCACCATCTCCGGCGGCAGCAGCAGCTTCGGCACCTGCACCAACACTTGCACTGGCATATGCTCCGGCCCGTGCGGTTGCACCGGCAACAGACTGGGCTGCAGTTCGCACTTCATATACCAAAGTCCTTACAAAAATCGACATGTCCACCTTCTTGGTAAGCATTGGCCGCCCAAGTGCTTCGTTCTTTTTCTTTCCATGTTGTTTCACATGATTCACTGTGTTGATCTAACTGTTTGGGTATGTCTTCTTGTTTGCAAACAGAGAATTCCTAGAGCAACGAGGGAGTCGTTCAACAATCCGGGCGACCGCGGCCAAGTTTCTCTTACCATGCGCGACATTGGTGTGAATGAACCTGCTCAATATACCGTAAGTACAAAGGACGGTCGCATGATGATTGATGCTAAAGGATGGTCAAGGTTCAAATCTAAATCATATCTTGCGGTAGGGGATGATGTCAAAATCGAACTTTCTCGGCAAGGAGAGCTGGTCCAAATCAACTTTGAAATTCTTCAAGAGCAGACGAATCGCCGAACTGATCTATCCTCCGAGAGATTGTGATGTAATAATATGGCATGGTGAAACAAGTGTCATGTGTGTATAAGTAGTACGAAAGTATTATTTATCACATGGTATATTGTTGATAGAATTGCAACTCTGATTGTTGGTTAGGAACTGTCGTTCGATTTCATTCCAACAGCTGTCGTGCTTTATTCAATTTTGTGTATTCGCCTTGCGACAGCATCTAAAACCAGCGTCATACCGATCGCTTGCAATATGAAAAGCGCTAAGGTAGAACACATGGGTCCCCAAACATGCAGGGTGGGCCTGCGGCCCAAAGTCTAGAACCATGAGCCTGTCTGAGTATTATATTCTTAGCTGAACCCCCATAAAAAAAGCTGAACCCCCATAATGCCCGTGCATTGCACGTAACATCAAGATGCATTTGTATGAGTGTTTTATATTGTGAGAGAAAAGGATGAACGAGGGAAGGCCTTATTTGCAAATGTGGAGAGGTGTGTGGGTACCTTTTGCAAAATTGCCATAGTTTCCTTCCTATCCGTCAGATATAAATCGGACGGCCTATATTGCAGGATGACCGGCACACCATCATCACCAACTCGTCTATACTGTGTTAAAAACAACTCTATTTTTTGTAATTATATATGTTATATATATTCCCCTTGATTGTTCTTATGTATAAAGTTGTGATATAAAAGATTTGTATATTTCTTTACAGAGAGAGTATCTCTCTGTCAAAAATATATTTATGTGTAACTAGTTACTCTTGTCTTTCTACTTCCTTTTGCTGATATGTGGGGCAACCGGCAACGGGGTCCATGTGCCATATGCACAAATTAGAGTGCACAACTACACGGTAGACACACCTCGGTCAGAAGCGCCTTGTGATAATGCCCGATGAGTCAAATCACAAACCCCCCTTTCCAACTTTAGCAGTAAGCTGGACGGATGAAGCGGCAATATTTCACTGGGCCTGAATCCCCTTCTCCCTCGTCTGCTTGTTCATAGAAAACCCCCTCCCAGCGGTTGCATAGGGTTTTCTCATGGAGAACCAGGTACGAATTCTTCATCCATCCCCGATAAATCCAAGTCCCTTGGTAGCAGGTAATCCTAGGATGGCAGCCGCCGCCGTTGATGCATTTTTCTTCCTACTAAATCTAGTGTGTTTCATTTGCAGGGCCCAAAGTGCGAGTACCCTACAGGTTTCTGCGCCCTCGGTGAGACACCACACTTTTTCCTTCTCATCCTAACACAGGATTTTAAAACAGGCACAGTATGTTCCTAGAATCCTCTTTTCTATCCGGGAGGGTGGGGTTTTTTTGAACATGTTGTTGACTAATTTGGAAATTTGGATTGCTATATTTGGATAAAAGGTACTACTAGTATGATGGTCAACACTGACGTGAAGGAGGAAGTTATTTCTAGATTTGGATAGGGAATACATTGTGTTCTCATATTATTTTTCCTGGAGTGTATTATTTGCTCTGCCAAAACACATGTACTTAAGATGCTTGGCCTTGCCATAACTGAATACACTAGTTTAAAGGTCACAGTGAAGACAAGCCATGGATATAAGTTCCGAGTTGGGTTCATGAACCAAGAAGATTGCTGCTTTTTTATGGCCGAACTTGGATAAACTTTCTCAAGTGTTACGGACTAAAAGTTGGCGCACGAATGTTGATGGAAATAGCAGAACCTGGTCTCATCTTCACTGTGATCTTCCACCCCGACGTCGTCCCAATTGTTCATCCATGTTAGTTTTGTATCTGGTTCTTGCTTGTTGCCTTGATTACTTCTTAATCCACCTATTTTGTCTAACTAATCACAATTTAACTTTAGAAGTAGCAACGAATCTCTCACGAAGATGCTACTTCTAACTAATATTTTCTTATAATTGGTGGCACATGTAGGTTTTTTCAGAGTTAAGCAGGCTGCTCGTTTGTTATTCTGTAATAACTCGGCTGTTACTGATGGCACTGAAGTTGACTGGGTCGACATCCACAAGTTCCTACACTTTATTGATCGTCTTGAGGTCCTTGTGGGGCGTTTCAATGGTGGAAGGCCACGTGGGATATGTGTGCATCGCTGCACTCGTTGAACAGGTCCAAGCGTGTCGAGAAACTTGTGGTACGAGCTGTTTTCATTATATATATGTTGTTCATAAACTATTGCTTATACACCGTTTCTGCTTGTGATCTTCTTGAAATGTAAACTGCCCATTTCTATTGTGCCTATATAGATGCTGACCATGGTCGGGTCAGACTTGCGCTTGGTCACAACATGATGTTTATGTCGACCTACTCAAGTCCCCTTGGAGGTGAAAAGATACTTATTCATGGGTGGTCTCAAATAATGAAGGCCCGTCCATCTTGGAGAATAGGACAGAAGATTATGTTCATGCTTTTCCATATCTCTAAAGCGAATATCCTGTTTATTGACCACATTGCGAGATGAAGCCGCTTTCAGAAGGTTGTGGATGCGCGGGGTGGCGCATGGGCCTTGTCCTGGGGCTTGGCGGCCTCACCCTTGGTTAACTGTAGGCAAAGTAGCATTGTTCGAGGTGTGCTTTGTACGGTTGAACCTGTATAAATACTCATACTGCTTTTAGCTTTGGTTGTTAAGTGCCCCTGCTAGTTTCAGTTAAGGTTGTTAAATAATCCTGCTGCTTATACAGTCTGTCGTGTTTCTTCAGTCCTATCTTCCTCCAGCCGCCAAAACCAAACCCGGTCTTGCGGCGGGGCCGCCTTCATTCTCCACGGCTGGCTGCGCCTCAGCGCACGCATCGCCGCACCACCGTCTCCTAAATCATTAACGTCGACATCCTCCGCGCGCTTTGGTGCGCTCGCCGCGGCGCCGCCCTCTCGTGTTGTCAACATGGTCAACAAACAACAGGAATCAGCAGAAGTACGTGGAGAGGATGACAGCAGGGCCCACCACGTCAGCGTATGGAAAAATATAATGCTTCCTCCTAGTGTTTTCCTGACATCTGGGACCCACGACATTGTGAGCGTATATAGTCAATAGACAAGAGAACAACACAAGATCGGCTGACACCTGGGACGTAGCTGCTCGAGCAGTATTTTTGTTGTTGTTGTTGAGACGGAGCAGGGTTTGAAGTAGGCTGTGGCCCGTCTAGCCCAGGCTTATATTTTATGTTCACAATGTGACAAGCCCAACTACTTTTTTTCTTTGTGAAAATAAGCCCAGTTTATTTTTTCTGAAGAATACCCAATCCAGGCCTACTTATTTTTCTACACCCTGATGGGCTGCAACTCTTTCAAGACGCCTGCAAATCTTGAAAGTAATTTGAAATGGGTTGTAAATATAAAAACAGATGACAAATTGGCAATTACTTTATAATTTCTGAATATTTTCACATTTTCAGATTCCTATTTCACTGGGCATTAACCTAATTTAAATATATCTTCAAAGTACTTTAAATCTGGCTCGACATTTCGGTATTAAAAATAGTTTGGAAACCACAGAAAAATGCGAATTTGCCCTGGCCAACCAAAAACGATCGCAATAAATTGCATAAGAGGTTGCCATGAGCTATATATAAATTATTAAAAAAAGAGGGAGTGGTCTGACTTGTGGGCCTATTTAGTTGACGCGTATGCAAGATTTTTTTAGTTATTATATACGTCAACAAATGATTCTAGCAGACGTAACCGTTGGATGTCAATCCAACGGCCGTCTTGTTTCTTCAATCTCTGATCTTCTTGCTCCAGCCGCCAAAGCAGCGCCGGGGGGACCGCCTACTCCCGCCTCCCGTGGCCGGGTGTGCTGCCGCATAGGCCTCAGCGCCCCATACTACTCACACCGCTGGCGAGGGCATCTCTCTACTCACCCACACCCCCTTTTATTTTGCGGTGACGGCAGCCTCGCACCGCAGCCGAACCGGTGAACCCTCGTACTCCTCTCCGTGCAAGCTTCCACTATCGCGTCTTCCCTGGCTCCGCGTCGTCCCCTTCCTAGGCCTCGCCGTCGTCCACCGCCGTGGTGCTCTCGGCGCGGCGTGGTCAATGTGGTCAACGATCGACTTCCATCGGAAGAGCATCAGACGTGGAGAGGTCGATTGGGTCCACGGCAGCTGCAAGGAAGTGCCTCCTTATTACGCAGAAAATAATTATTCCTCCACCTGACAGAAGAGATCCATCGGACGGGACACCGGTATTTCGTGAAAAAAACGTTTCCCCCTGACTGCTAGGACCCACCGGACGGGCCATCGTATTTCGCGAAAAAAATATCCCCCCCCCCCCCGCTGTCAGCTCGGACCCACCGGAAGTGCCTCCTTATTACACAAAAAAAATGAATACCCCCTGCTAGCTGGGACCCACCTTTGTGGGAGGCTGACTTCTGGGGCTACAGTTGACTAGGACGGATGCCTTTGTCAACTTTAGTCAATATATGAACGATTCTAGCTCCAATGACCGTACGATGTCCATCCAACGGCCGTAGTGCTTCTTCAACCTCTAGTCTTCTTGCTCCAGTCGCCCAAAGCAGCGCCGGTCGTGCCGCATGCTCCTGCTATGATGCCGCGGAGGCCTCACCGCCCCCTACTACTCCCACCGCTGGCCAGGCCATCCCTCTACTCACCCACACCCTCTGTTATTCTGTGGCGACGGCAACCTCACACTGCAGCCGAACGAGTGAACCCTCATACTCCTCTACGCGTGGGCATCCACTGCCGCGTCTTCCCCAGCTCCGCGTCTTCCCCTTCCTAGGCCTCGCCATCGTCCACCGCCTGGTGCTCTCGATGCGGCGTTGTCAACATGGTAAAGGAACGACTTCCATCGGACGTGGACTGTACGTGGAGAGGCTGATAGCTGGGTCCACGGCCGCAGCAAGGAAGTGCCTTGTTATTACACGGAAAATAATGATTCCTCCACCTGACAGCAGGGACCCACCGGACGGGCCACCGTATTCACGAAAAAAACCGTTTCCCCCTGACTGCTGGGACCCACCAGCTACATCTTCGCACGCAAGGAAGTGCGTCCGGAAAAAAACGATTCGCCCCTCTTGACTGCTAGGACCCACCAGCTAAATATTCGCACGCAACGAAGTGCGTCCGGGCAAAAAATAAAAAAATGATTCGCCCCCCTGACTGCTGGGACCCACCATCTACATCTTCGCACGCAAGGAAGTGCCTGACAGTCGGGACCCACCTGGTCGAAGCGTACGTAGCGTTGTCATTCTGGTCGCGAACGTGTACGTACATACTGGTGGATGTAGAGGCACGCACGTGTCATAGTAGAGGCTCGCACGTAGCATGTACACGTACGTACAGCGGCCAGTGTGCAAGAAAGAAAATACAACCATGTATGTGTACATACGGGCAGGGTCTCGAACGCCTACTCGCGCATACGTTCGGCCAGGGCTCGTGTACATGGCTGGGTCAGAACGGAGAAACAACATCGTCGTCGTGTTCATGGGGAGCCAACCGGCTGGGTCGGAACTGAATGCGTTGTTGTGTTAATCGAGAGGGCTTGTACGGAACAAGCGATGGAAATGAGGCATGGCGTACCGTAGAATGGAGGAAACGGCCTTATGTCCGACCGGCCACGTTCAAAACAGGATCATGTTCATCAGGAGGGGTCTGGCGTACTGCAAAACGGAGGAAACGGACCTCCTACGGTCTAAACGGGGGTCCTGTTGATCGGGAGGGGTGTGGCGTACCGCAAAATGGACGAAATGGACTTGTGTTGGAGTGCTACGGTCGAAACCGGGGTCCTGTTCATCGGGAGGGGTGTGGCGTACCGCAAAACGGGACTCCACGGGATACTGTTCATCTCGACCGTCGACCTCCTCCGGCCTCCACGGGCTACTGTTCATCCACCGTCGACCTCCTCCAGTCTCCACGGGTTCCTGTTCATCCAGCCTCCACCGCGCGCTACTCCACCGGCTACTGTTCAACCACCCCTCCATGGGCTCCTGTTCAACCACCCCTCCACGGGCTACTGTTCATCCACCCCTCCACCGTCTACTTTTCATCCAGCCCTCCACGGGGTCGTCCTGTTCATCCAGCCCTCCACGGGGTCCTATTCATCCAGCCCCAACCGGCTCGACCGATCGGGGTCCTGTTCATCCAGAGGCAACGCCACGGGGTCATGTTCATCCACCCCACCGCTCACAGTTCATCCAACCCCCCCAACGCCATCGCTCATCCAGAGGCGATCGATCGGCTTCATTTAGCAGCAGTAGCAAAGGAATCGCTCGATCGGGTTCAGTTAACAGCCATCGATCGACCGCTCGGGTTTAGTAACGCGTAGCCTGCAGTGCAATCGCTCGGGTTCAGTTAGAGCCCAATGCCTCGGTCGGGTTCAGTTAGAGCCAACGCCTCGCACACACGCGCGTAGGTGTACGAGAGAAACGCGCATTTATCGGCCTCCGACCACCCACCGTAACCGGGAACTCCCCGAAATTTTCCTCGCCATCGCTTCTACCATGGTTTTTTTCGTCATGGACGGCCCAAAGAAAGTCATGCAGCTGCGTCTCCGGCCCGCGCAGGACGAAAAGCCCATTTTCTGTCATGATTTTTTGTCATAAAAGTAGGAGCCCACCACATCGATGATGATACCGGGTTTTCTCACAATTATTGTCATAGAAGTGTCATAAGTATGACAGAAAAAAAATTCGTTCGGCCCAAAATGTCACAGATGTGTCTTTTTCTGTAGTGCCGATACTCTTAAATATGCTTATCTTGATGAAAAAAAGATATATCATGTTATTATTAGTGCTAACCTTTCAGAGCAGGAAGAGGAAAGATTATTGAAAACTCTAAAGAAGCACCGTGCTGCTATTGATATACTCTTGATGATCTTAAGGGCACTAGTCCCACTCTATGCCAACACAAAATAAAGTTGGAGGAAGACACCAAACCAGTTATTGATCACCAACGACGGTTAAATCCTATGATGAAAGAAGTGGTAAGAAAGGAAATACTAAAGCTCCTTGAGGCACGTATAATTTATCCCGTTGCTGATAGTTAGTGGGTAAGTCCTATCCATTGTGTCCCTAAGAAGGGAGGTATTACTGTCGTTCCTAATGATAGAGATGAATTGATCCCGCAAAGAATTATTACAGGTTATAGGATGGTAATTCATTTCCGTAAATTAAATAAAGCTACTAAAAAAGATCATTACCTTTTACCTTTTATTGATCAAATGCTAGAAAGGCTATCCAAACATACACATTTTTTGCGTTCTAGATGTTTATTCTGGTTTCTCTCAAATACCCGTGTCAGCGGAGGATCAAGAAAAGACTACTTTTACTTGCCCTTTCAGTACTTTTGCTTATAGACGTATGCCTTTTGGTTTATGTAATGCACCTGCTACCTTTCAAAGATGCATGATGGCTATATTCTATGACTTTTGTGAAAAGATTTGTGACGTATTCATGGATGATTTCTCCGTTTATGGATCCTCTTTTGATGATTGCTTGAGCAACCTTGAACGAGTTTTGCAGAGATGCAAAGATACTAGTCTTGTTTTGAATTGCGAAAAGTGCCACTTTATGGTTAATGAAGGCATTGTCTTGGGGCATAAAATTTCTGAAAGAGGTATTGAAGTTGATAAAGCTAAGGTTGATGCCATTGAAAAGATGTCGTGTCCCAAGGACATTAAAGGTATAAGAAGTTTCCTTGGTCATGCTGGTTTATATAGGAGGTTCATTAAGGACTTTTCTAAAATTTCTAGGCCTCTGACTTATCTATTACAAAAAGATATTCCTTTTGTCTTCGATGATGATTGTGTAGAAGCATTTGAAATACTTAAGAAACCTTTGGTTTCTGCACCTATTGTTCAGCCACCTGATTGGAATTTACCCTTTGAAATTACGTGTGATGCTAGTGATTATGTTGTAGGTGTTGTTCTAGGACAAAGAGTTGATAAGAAACTAAATGTTATTCAATATGCTACTAAAACTCTAGACAGTGCCCAGAGAAATTATGCTAGTACTGAAAAAGAATTCTTAGCAGTTGTATTTGCTTGTGATAAGTTTAGACCTTATATTGTTGATTCTAAAGTAACAATTCACATTGATCATGTTGTTATTAAATATCTTATGGAAAATAAATGTGCTAAACCTAGACTCATTAAATGGGTTCTCTTACTACAAGAATTAGATTTGCATATTATTGATAGAAAGGGAGCCGAGAACCCTGCTATGCATAACTTGTCTAGGTTAGAGAATGTTCTTGATGACCCACTACCTATTGATGATAGCTTTCCTGATGAACAATTTGCTGTCGTAAATGCTTCTTCTACTGCTCCATGGTATGCTGATTATGCTAATTACATTGGTGCTAAATTTATAGCACCTAGTTTCACATACCAGCAAAAGAAAAAGGTTTTCTATGATTTAAGACATTACTTCTAGGATGACCCACACCTTTATAAAGAAGGAGTAGATGGTGTTATTAGACGTTGTGTACCTGAGCATGAACAGGACCGATCCTACGCAAGTGTCACTCCAAGGCATATGGAGGACACCACGCTGGAGATAGAACTGCACATAAGGTATTGCAATCCGGTTTTTATTGGCCTACACTCTTCAAAGATGCCCGTAAGTTTGTCTTATCTTGTGATGAATGTCAAAGAATTAGTAATATTAGTAGATGTCAAGAAATGCCTATGAATTATTCTCTTGTTATTGAACCATTTGATGTTTGGGGCTTTGATTATATGGGACCGGTTCCTGCCTCAAATGGATATACACATATTTTAGTTGTTGTTTGATTACGTTACTAAGTGGGTAGAAGCTATTCCAACTAGTAGTCCTGATCATAACACCTCTATTAAGATGCTTAAAGAAATTATTTTTTCGAGGTTTGGAGTCCCTGGATACTTAATGACTGATGGTGGTTCACATTTTATTCATGGTGCTTTTCTTAAAATGCTTGCTAAGTATGATGTTAATCACAGAATTGCATCTCCATATTAGTCTAGTGGTCAAGTAGAATTGAGTAATAGAGAGCTTAAATTAATTTTGCAAAATATTGTTAATAGATCTAGAAAGAATTGGTCCAAGAAACTTGATGATGCATTATGGGCTTATAGAACTGCATATAAAAATCCTATGGGTATGTCTCCATATAAAATGGTTTATGGAAAAGCATGTCACTTCCCTCTCGAACTAGAACATAAGGCATATTGGGCTATTAAAGAGCTCAATTATGATTTCAAACTTGCCAGTGAGAAGAGGTTATTTGACATTATCTCACTTGATGAATGAAGAACCCAGGCTTACGAGAATGCCAAACTATTTAAAGAAAAAGTTAAAAGATGGCATGACAAAAGGATACAAAAGCATGAGTTTAGCGTAGGTGATTATGTGTTGCTATTCAACTCACGTTTAAGATTTTTTGCAGGAAAACTTCTCTCTAAATGGGAAGGCCCTTATGTTATCGAGGAGGTCTATCATTCCGGTGCCATAAAAAACAACAATTTCGAAGGCACAATCCTAAGGTGGTGAATGGTCAAAGAATCAAACATTACATCTCAGGTAATCCTATAGATGTTGAAACTAATGTTATTGAAACCGCAACCCCGGAGGAATACATAAGAGACACTTTCCAGAATGTTTCAGCCTCCGAAAAGGAATAGGTATGTGGTACGGTAAGTAAACTGAATCCAAAACAGTTCTAATAGCATTTTTTCTCCGTTTTAGAATATTTAAGAAAATAAAAAAAATAAGAAGTAGTCCGGGAAGGACACGAGGCATCCACGAGGGTGGAGGGCGCGCCCTACCCTCTGGGCGCCCCCTGCCTCGTGGGCACCTCGTGTGCTCTCTGGACTCCGTTTTCTTGCACGATACTTCTTTTGGTCGGTAAAAATTCATTATATAATCTCCCGAAGGTTTTGACCACCGTATCATGCAAATATCCTATGCCTTTGTTTCGAGTTATTTTCTGTCAGATTTGTCAAGGCCAGGCATCATGACGTCACCCTCCTCCAACAATCAAGACAAGGATGCTTGGCTATTGAAGATGGAGCTAAAGAGAGAAGAACCCAGGGAGATCAACAAGGATGATGGGATCAAGAAGGCCATGGAGGATCAACCTCCGACAGCAGAAGAAGAAAACATCCTTCCACTTCTTCCTAACCTCTTTACCCCAACTGAGATTGAGGCTTTCAAGATGATTGAGTTAGCTCGCATACAAAACAAGTATCTCACACAGGAAAATATTTTGTTAAAGGATCATATCGTCGCACTCAAGGGCATTATCCGCAAATTGGAGGAGCTTTTACGCTCGGTGTGCGAATACCCACCATCATCATCACCACCTTCATCACCTCCAAGGACATAATCACATGGGTATGGGTACTCCCCTTGGCAACTTCCAAGCTTGGGTGTAGCGACCAGACCTCAAACAGTCTGATCTCTGTGCTTCAGTGTCATCCCTGGATCAGTAATGCTGACACGCACAATACATGAAGGATTTATAACAGAGTAGCAATCACACACTTATTACATCGAATGTCTCAAAAGAGAACTTATTACAACAAATATGGCTTAAGGCCATCTAATAACGATAACGGCAGAAGGCTTGGAAGATAAGTGAGTCCATCAACTCCAGCGGCATCACTGAGTATAAGACCACGACCTAAGGCACCTTACTCGTCGTCTGAAAAGTCTGCAACATGAACGTTGCCGCCCGAAAACGGGTCAGCACATGGAATATGCTGGCAATGTAACACATAGAGGGTAATGAACAGAATTATGCTATCACTACATGCATATATGGCTGGTGGAAAGCTCTATGGTTAAAGTTTTGCATAAAGCCAATTTTTCCCTACTGCAAAGGAATAAATTTTATTTAACTATCATGGTGGTTGTTAAACATTGAGAAGATAGACATCCTCTCAATCCCGATTAAGCATCATCATTAAACCCAACAAATTAAACTAAAGTAACATGATGAGATTCACATGATAATACAAGTACTAGATACTCAAAACGTCCATAACCGGGGACACGGCTATCCATGATTAGTTTATACACTCTGCAGAGGTTTGCGCACTTTTCCCCACAAGACTCGATCTCCTCCGTTGGTTTTCTCGCACTACATGGTGTTGGAGAAACGGATGACCGAGACATAGTCCTTCAGAAGCACTAGCACCTTACGATCGGGTAGACAGTTACACCTACTTTCCCCTACATCTGCTAGTCTACCACTGTAAGAGTTCATGACGACTTAATCAACTATGCTAGAGCCCATAGTAGCTTGCGGCTGCACACGGAAGTTTCTAGCATGAATAATCTCATGATCCCTTTGAGCCCGGGTAGCAGTCCATAAAGAAAACAGTAATCGCTGGAATACCCAGTGCCTCAATCCACCCAGATGTGTATTAAAGTTGCCACCTTAAATAAACCATTAAATAACAATCTCACATCTGTCATGGATACACTCACCCAAACCACGTCTACTAGCATAGCATGGCACTATAAGCAAACGTAGAAATAGCTCCCGAAGGTTTGATAATAAAACAGGTAATAGGTACTACCTAATCTACTTCCCAAAACCCGCATATTAATCAGATCCTAATCATGCAATTGTTTGAGGATTGATCTAATGCAATAATACTGGGTAGTAAAGAGGTATGATCAAAGTGTTACTTGCCTTGCTGATGATCCGTGAAACCTAGAGATTCGAAGTAGCAAGCGGCGCACTCCGGATACTCTATCACAAACAAACAAACAAACAAGTAAACAATAAGTACTCATATTATGCACGGGTAAAACTCAAAAGAGATCTAACCATAAAGTTCAACTTAAGAAATCCGGTTTGCAAAAAGAATCAAATCGAACGAAGCAACGAAACTCAAATGACGAAAGAAACAAGCTTCGTTTACTAATCTGGACATAAGTAAAATTTTACAGTAAAAAAAACTTGTTTGAGTTGGTTAAACGGAAAGAGGGTTTCGATACAAAACTCTAGGCGCTTGAATCGCCTGATTCCGATAAACGAGCGAAACGAAAAACTAAAACGAAAATCAGATCAGAAATCACAATCTGGAATAATCGCGGAAAATCCGAGAAAAAAACTAACAAACAGTTTAACAAACGGACGTTAGTTAACTGCGATTAAACGATGAACTCATCCGTTCAAACGAATGAACGAGCGAACGCTCGCTAAATAAATAAACCGGAGAAAAAAACCGATCTAAAAAAATAAAACCTAGGGTTTTCTAAAAAAATCTGAATCGGTTTCTTTAGAAAACCAGGGCGGTGGCCGCGGCTACCTTGTCGGGGCTCCGGTAAGGTCCGGCGGGGTCAGGTGGGCGGCGGGGCTCCGGGCGACGGCGGCGGGAGGTGAGGCGACGGCGGCGAACGGCGGCGGATGCGCGAGGCAGCGGCGGCGGGAGGCGAGGCGGGTCGGGTGGCGAGGTGGGGGGGGGGCGGAGGCGATAGTTAAAAAGGGCGGGAAGAGGGGGCTTGGGGAAGGGGAAAGGCGGCAGGGAGGAGTCTGCTCGGCTGGGCGGCGGCCATGTCTCCAAAGGCGGGAGACGACGGCTGGGAACGTGGTGGCTCACCGGGCCTCGGCCAAGTCAAGTACTGAAGTTTTTTAACAATTCCGCCAAAATAAACTTTCACCATCTAAATAAAATATTTAGGACGAGATGAACATTTTCTTGGCCCTAAAATGGTGTTTTGAAAAACATGCAATTTTCCTAAATTCAAATAAAATAGCCAAAAACTCTGAAGTAAAATCTTATTTGATTTTTTTATTAAATCCTCGATACTTCTTTATTTTGGGAAAGTCATTTTATTCCCTCTCTCATATTTTTATAATAGAAATAATTGAAGATAAAATAAATAAAATCAAGCGATCCTATTTTCAAAATTTGACAAAACCCGAATATGAAAATAACGAAATTCCCAACTCTCTCCGAGGGTCCTTGAGTTGCGTAAAATTTCTAGGATCAAGCCAAAAGCAATAAAATATGATATGCAATGATGATCTAATGTATAACATTCCAAATTGAAAATTTGGGATGTTACAAACCTACCCCCCTTAAGATGAATCTCGCCCTCGAGATTCGGGTTGGCTAGAAAATAGGTGAGGGTGGTCCTTCAGCAGATCTTCCTCTCTCTCCCAGGTGGCTTCATCCTCGGTGTGGTGGCTCCACTGAACTTTGCAAAACTTGATAACCTTGCTACGGGTGACTCGGCTGGCATATTCGAGAATCGTTACTGGTTTCTCCTTGTAGGTTAAATCACTATCCAACTGAATCGCTTCCAGAGGCACTGTATCTCTTAGCGGTATATCAGCCATCTCTGCGTGGCACTTCTTCAACTGGGAAACGTGGAATACGTCATGAACTCCTGACAATCCTTCAGGCAATTCCAACTTGTAAACAACTTCTTCCATACGCTCCAAAACTTTGTATGGTCCCACAAAACGTGGCGCTAACTTTCCCTTAACTCCAAAGCGCTTAACTCCTCGAAGTGGGGACACACGCACATAAACTCGGTCTCCGACTTCATAAACTGTCTCCTTGCGTTTAGAATCTGCATAGCTCTTCTGCCTGGACTGGGCTACCTTGAGCCTATCGCGAATCAACTTCACCTTATGTTCAGATTCCTTAATCAAATCTGGTCCAAACAACTGGCAATCTCCAACTTCATCCCACAACAACAGGGTCCTGCACCTCCTTCCGTACAAGGCTTCGAAAGGGGCCATCTTCAAACTGGATTGATAACTGATGTTGTAAGAGAACTCTGCATATGGCAAATTGTCGTCCCAACTAGATCCATAATCTAGCGCACAAGCTCTCAGCATATCCTCCCAAATCTGATTGACTCTCTCGGTCTGTCCATCTGTCTACGGATGAAAGGCTGTACTGAACTCTAGCCTGGTACCCAAAGTTTCATGCAACTGATCCCAAAACTTTGAGGTAAACTCTCCTCGAAACTCCATGCAGACATACAATCCTGGTCATGTATATCTTAGCCAACTTAGCACTGATGTAAGTGGTCTTCACTGGGATGAAATGAGCTACCTTCGTCAAACGATCAACTACAACCCAAATCGAGTCATAGCCTGAACGAATCCTGGGCAATCCTGTGATAAAATACATGCCTAGTTTATCCCACTTCCATTCGGGTATCGGCAATGGCTGTAGCAATCCTGCTGGCTTCTGATGCACTGCCTTCACTCTCTGACATACATCACAAACTGCTACGTACTCCGCAATATCCTTCTTCATTTTGGTCCTCCAGAAAGTGTCCTTCAAATCCAGGTACATCTTGGTATTGCCTGGGTGAATCGAGTATGGCGAATCATGGGCCTCTTGTAGAATCAACTTCCTGATCTCCGGGTCATTAGGCACATATACGCGGTCCTCAAACCATAAGGTATCGTGCTCATCCTCACGAAATCCTTTAGCTTTTCCTTTGCTCATCCGCTCCTTTATAGTGGCAATCTCCTTGTCAGTCTTCTGAGCTTCTCTGATCTTATCCATCAAGGTCGACTGAATCTCCAATGCTGCAACATAGCCTCTCGGAACTATCTCTAAACATAGCTCATGAAGATCCTCGGCTAACTCCTTAGGTAACTCTCCGGTCAAGAGTGTGTTGACATGACTCTTGCGGCTCAACGCATCGGCTACTACGTTAGCCTTTCCGGGGTGATAATGCAATCTCATATCGTAATCCTTGATGAGTTCCAACCATCTCCTTTGCCTGAGATTTAACTCCTTCTGTGTGAAAATGTACTTCAAACTCTTGTGATCCGTGTACACCTCACAATGATTTCCAATAAGAAAATGTCTCCAAGTCTTCAGTGCATGCACTACGGCTGCTAACTCCAAATCAAGGGTAGCATAATTCAACTCATGGGGCTTAAGCTGTCGTGAGGCATACGAAACAACTCTTCCTTCCTGCATAAGCACTGCTCCAAGTCCTCGATGAGAAGTGTCGCAATATACTTCATAATCCTTGCGCTGATCTGGCAGAATCAACACGGGTGATGTAACCAAACATTTCTTCAACTCCTGGGAACTGGCCTCACATTCCTCAGTCCATTTGAACTTGGTATCCTTCTTCAACAACTCCATCATGGGCTTTACAATTTTTGAGAAATTCTCAATGAACCTCCGGTAGTATCCTGCAAGTCCAAGAAAACTCCGGATCTCTCCAACTGTTGTTGGTGCTTTCCAATTTGTCACAGTGACAACTTTGGTGGGATCTACTGCTATTCCTTCTCCGAATATAATGTGTCCGAGGAATCCAACTTCCTTCAACCAGAATTCACACTTGCTGAACTTGTCATATAACTGATGTTATCTGAGCTTCCCAGGTACCAAACGCAAATGCTCCTTATGCTCTTCTTCATTTTTCAAGTAGACCAAAATATCATCAATGAACACCACGACGAACTTATCTAGAAACTCCATAAACACCTTGTTCATCATGTTCATGAAATATGCAGGTGCGTTAGTCAGGCCAAATGACATAACGGTATACTCATACAGCCCGTACCTGGTGGTTAAAGCCGTCTTAGGTATATCCTGCTCTCGAATCTTCAACTGGTGGTATCCTGATCGCAAATCGATCTTGGAAAATACCTTAGCTCCTTGCAATTGGTCAAACAAATCATTGATCATCGGCAACAGGTACTTGTTCTTGATTGTCTCTTCATTCAATCCTCGATAATCAACAACCATCCTCAATGATCCATCCTTCTTCTCCACTAGAAGCACTGGCGATCCCCAAGGTGAAGAACTTGGGTGAATATAGCCTTTATCCAATAACTCCTTGATTTGCTTCTTAATTTCCTCCAAATCTTGTGCGGGCATCCAGTACGGTCTCTTAGATATCGGCCCTGTGCCTGGCAAAAGCTCAATCAAAAACTCAATGTCTCTATCCGGTGGCATGCCTGGCAACTCTTCTGGAAATACATCAGGGAAATCCTTCACCACTGGTACTTCCTCCTGCACAACTCCTGATAAGGAATTTACTTGTGTCCTCTTCAGCTCATGCCGTGATACATACTTGATCCTTCTCCCTTCTGGGGTGGTAAGCAAAGTCGACTTACTGGTGCAATCGATGTTTCCTCCATACATCGATATCCAATCCATACCCAGAATCACATCCAAACCTTGTGATTCCAAAAGGATTAAATCTGAGGGCAAAACATGCCTACCTATACTCAATGGCACTTGAAAACATCCTCGACTGGCCATATACTCCGTTCCTTGTGAGCTTACTAGCATAGGTGTTCTAAGAACCTTGATGGGCAGTTTATACTTATCCACAAATCCCCTTGATATGTATGAATGCGATGCACCAGTATCAAAAAGAACGAGTGTAGTAAATGACTTAACCAAAAATTTACCTATTACTACATCTGGCTGAGCTTCAACCTCCTCCGCGTTAACGTGGTTCACCTGTCCCCTGTTGAAAGGGTTCGGCTTCTTCCCAGAGCTTCCATTGCCATTACCATTCTGGGCTTCAGGACATTCATTTGCATAATGTCCAGTCTTCTGGCACTTATAGCAAGTGACTTGGCTCAGATCTCTCTTGGCTGGGGTTGATGGGTTGGTACGGTTCTAGTCGTTGCTTCCTCCATTCCCATTCCCATTTTTGAGGCCATTATGGTTGTGCGAACTCCCTCCTCCATGGGTATGCTGAAAATGTCCTCCCGGTTTCAGGGTAAAACGTGGCTTCTGCTGAGCTCCAGAATTGTACTTCCCTTGTCCATACTTCCTCTTGCGGTTGTCAATCTGTTGCTGCTTCCCTTCAATCATGAGAGCTCTATCTACCAACTCCTGGTAGTTGTTGAAGGTTGCTACCATCAACTACATGCTCAGCTCATCATTTAGTCCTTCCAGAAACTTCTCCTGCTTAGCTGCATCCGTAGCAACGTCATCTGGGGCATAACGTGCTAGTTTACTAAAGTCATCCACATACTGGCCAACAGTGCGTCCTCCTTGGTGCAAGTTGCGAAACTCAGGCTTCTTCATGGCCATAGCTCCTGCTGAAACATGGGCAGTACAGAAAGCCTGCTGAAACTGATCCCATGTGACAGTGTCGATAGGATAAGTGGCTGTGAAATTCTCCCACCATGATGTTGAGGGTCCATCTAGCTGATGTGCGGCAAAACGCACCTTCTCCGCATCTGTGCATCCTGCAGTGGTTAACTCCCCTCCTGTCTTGCGGAGCCAATCATCTGCAACTATCGGCTCGGTGCTACTGGAGAACACCGGCGGATTCAGTCTAAGGAAACAGGTTAAGTGATCAACAGGTGGTGGTGGTGGTGGGTTGTTGTTTTTGTTATTCCCCTGATTCTGATTCTGGACTAGTAACTGCATTAACGCATTCTGCTGCTGGATCAACTGAGTGAGCTCCGACGGGAAAGCAAATGCATTGTCATGTCTCGGAGGCATCTGAGGGTTTAGAAAAGATGAGAATACAGAATAGCATGAGGTCTAGAGAGAAAACACTACCCATATGCACATGAGACAAATGCAAACAAAATCACTTCATTCAATTCAAACAAGGGCATACAACGGTCTAACTATCGTTACAAAAGTGCTCGGGCTATACTATATTCATGGGGAAATACTACTACTGTTACGGTGGTCGACTAGAAAAACTGCTCCGTTGAAGACTCCATGATATCTGCTCCAGCTTCATCAACATAGTCATCATCTCTATCGTCTGGGTCCGAGTCAGTGTCGTCGATGATGATGTAGCTCTCTGGACAAGTACAATCATCGTCTTCTCCTCCATTCGCGGGGAATCCCACGAATACCTTCAGCTTCTTCTTCAGATCATCATTCTTCTCCACAAGCGTTGCTACTTCCTCCTCATATCCATCACGTGTAGACTTGAGTTCTTCCTCCAGTTCCATGTTCTTGGTCATAGCCTTCTTCAGATCTATCATGCCTGCACACATCTGGTTCTCCTGGCGACGAATGTGCTGGTTTAACTCCTAGATGAAAGCTGCAATTGATCTATCCTTCCTGGTGCTGATCATCTCCCATTGCTCATCTCGGCACCCACAAATCTGGTAAATGGTATCCTTGAGATCCTTGTGGTAAACTTCTCCAATGCATCCCATGGTGATGTGAGCTGCCATACTCTTTCCTAGACCCCAGGTTGGTGCATCGAAGGAAAACTCTATGGGCTTAGTGAGGGGTGTCGGTGTCAAAACTGGCGTATATCGGGTAGGGGGTCCCGAACTGTGCGTCTAAGGCTAATGGTAACAGGAGACTGGGGACACAATGTTTACCCAGGTTCGGGCCCTCTTGATGGAGGTAATACCCTACTTCCTGCTTGATTGATCTTGATGATATGAGTATTACAAGAGTTGATCTACCACGAGATCGTAGAGGCTAAACCCTAGAAGCTAGCCTATGGTATGATTGTTGTTCTGTCCTACGGACTAAACCCTCCGGTTTATATAGACATCGGAGGGGGTTAGGGTTACACGGAGTCGGTTACAGAGAAGGAGATCTACATCCGAATTGCCAAGCTTGCCTTCCACGCCAAGGAGAGTCCCATCCAGACACGGGACGAAGTCTTCAATCTTGTATCTTCATAGTCCAACAGTACGGCCAAAGTACATAGTCCGTCTGTCCGGATACCCCCTTATCTAGGAATCCCTCAGTAGCCCCTAAACCAGGCTTCAATGACGATGAGTCCGGCGCATAGATTGTCTTCGCCATTGCGAGGCGGGTTCCATCTTCGAATACTCCAAGATATATTCCGAACACAAGGACCGTGTCCGGCTCTGCAAGACAAATTTCATATACCTCCGTAGAGAGAATAACAAACCACGAATCTAATCTGCTGACAACTCTTCGTAGCGTGGCAACACACCACGGCCCGGCTTTTATTTGAGTCGTTTTTCCACAACCAGATACCGCACATATTGCGAGGCGGTTCCTTTGGCACGTCTTGTCGAAGCAGAGATCGTGTCCCTATTATAGCGGGATTCTCATCAATAGGGGTATGGGTAATCCCACCACGCCTGTTGGCGTGACTCTGTGTTTTTAGGCAAGTCCCGAACGTCCACGTTGGGGATGCTTGATATGCTCCCCCCTTTATAGAGGGATCAAGGCCTGTCCCTTTCTTATCACGCTTGCGCCTTACCGCTCTCGAGTTCCAACACCCGAAGCTCAAGCTTAGGTACTTCGGATCTTCAACCATGTCCGGATCCGACCTTCAAGGTTGGTGGATGGCCTCTTCTATCACAGAGGAGGACATTGTGAAGCTCATCAGGGAGGCCAGATACCTGACCGCCAATGTCAAGCATAGGCTTCCTGCCCCCGAGAGTGTGGTATTTGTTTCCCACTTCCTCCGGGGATTGGGCTTTACTCTTGATCCCTTTGTGAGGGGGATCATGTTCTATTACGGGCTAGATTTTCACGATCTAGCCCCGGATTCCATCCTCCACATCTCGTCGTTTATCGTCGTGTGTGAAGCCTTCCTCCACATCACCCCCACTTCGCCCTATGGCTCAAGACCTTCAATGTGAAGCCGAAGATGATTGAGGGGCGACACGCAGAGTGCGGGGGCGCTGTAATAAGCAGAAACGCCGATGTCCCATGGCCGGAAGGTTCTTTCTCGGAGGTGTCCGATCTATGGCAACGGAGGTGGTTTTACATCACAGCTCCCCTGGGCACGAAGTGGGCGGCCGCACCCGCCTTCCGCTCGGGCCCTCCGCCTCAACTGGCGTCGTGGGCCAACGTAGGACTGGAATGGGGGTCTGCAAACGATGTACCAACATTGCAGAGTCGAATTCGGGAGCTCCTTGAGAGGGATATTAGTCTCGTCAAAATAATCCAGGTGATGCTAGTTCGGCGGGCCTTGCCGTGAAAACGTCGATCTCTCCGGATGTGGGAGTTCAATCCAGAAGGCCCGTGAACCATTCAACACTTCTTCGGCATGACGCTTGAAGGAATGTATAAGTTGTTCTTCGGACCATGAATAAAGCGTCCGGACACCACCGAGGATGCGGGCCTGGCTGCAATCGCCCAGATACCCAAGTAAGTAACCCTATGACCGAACACTTCATTTATATTTGTCATAACATTTTTCTAAAAAACTGTCCGCGACCAGGATTGGCTTAGTAAGGCAGAGACAATCAGGTGTCCAACCCCGCTTCCCGAAGGCTCGCCCGGTCCGGGGATAGCCAGGATGCTTGAGCGGGCGCTAAGACAAGTGCCATCGGAGAAAGATGAAGGGAGGAGTGGAGAAGCCAAGAGTGAGCTTCACACATTGTACATCCGAACCGGGGGAATTAATGTTTCCACGGAGGACGACGATTGGGGAGGTGAATCTAAGGTTTCCTCCCCCCGCGGGAAAAAGAGGGCTGCCACCGAAGATTTGGAGACGGAGGTGCCAAAGCAAGGGAAGAAAGCTTCTCCCAGGGGCCCTGCCCCGAAGGGCGTTCTCACCGCATCGTGCCTGCAAATGGGCCAGCCCTCCACCGAGCTGTAAGATAATGATAAACAAGAAGTTATTGCTTTTTCCTCTGAGAAAAATAACCAGGATCTATTTTGTGCTGTCCGGCTAGTAGCTCGTCTCAACCGGGTTCGTCTTCGGGGGATCTTCATCCGGAGATGATGGAGAGTGAAACCCCACCTGCCTCTCCGCCCCATGGGGCGGGCGATCATGAGGTGTCGTCATGGAGGAGCCCAGATCTGCTGAGGCCGGAAGCTGACGCTTCGGCCATCCCGAGCCTAGAGCGTTCGGCCCCCTTGGAGGGTGATGAGAAGGGTCCGAAACAATCTGGCGCCCGGCCGAACACGCTGGCGAGCCTCCTGGAGCAAGCCGCTCTCTCAGAGGGTCACCGTACGCTGATGGGTATGGTGTTGGAGAAGATTTCATCCGCCACAAGCGGGTTAAATGAAGCTTTTGGAAGTTTACTCAAATGCTTCGAGGTACGCGATAAAATATGTAATTTTTAATTGTTCCGCACGCGCTAGGTGTGCTCCGTATAGATAGTAGCCCCTAAGACTCTGGTTGCCAGCCCTAGGCGGCAAAAGGAGGATCACACTCTCAGGTAATGATTGTACTACATTTATACGCAGGTGGCTAAGAGTCCGGCGATAGACCGGAATTCTGAACTTGCCGAATTAAGGTGACAAATTGATGTGGTGGATACCGACGTCACGCTTATAAATAAGCGGATTGACGAGTCACAGAATATGCACTCGTTTTTTCCTTATTTGCTTTAGGAAATATGAAGATGATTGAAATTTTAATATAATATGATGTGGCTGCAGGTGGAGTTGCTGCCATTGAGACCCTGAGGGCGGAACTTACCCTCGCCAAGGAACAGGCCCAGGTCAGCAACGCGACTGCCCTAAAGGCAGCCGAAGACTTGAGAGCCGAACAGGCTTCTCATCGCCGAAGTGAGGAAAAGATAGCCGAGATGGCTGTGAAGCTGAGGGACGCCGCCGGCCGGTATGAGCTTCTCGAAAAGGAGAATCAGGCAAAGGCGGCTGACCTGAAGAAGGCGCTAGATTCGGCTAAGGAGACGCGTTCTGAAATTAGAGACGCGCGGGAGGAACTTTGACAAGCCGGAGAAATCGCGGCTGGAAATCCTTATTTGTTGCGGATGAAGTTTTTAGATCCAAAGTATGCTCCATTGGATAAGCTATGGAGCGCTGCAGATGAGTATGCGGACTTGGCGAAGAGTGCAGCTGGTGCGACCAAGTTGTTCAAGGATCATAAAGATAACGGAATGGAAATGTTGTTCTGGTCGCAATTTAATGCCCCAGCGCGCTCATTACCATTGAGTGAGAAGATGGCCGCTATAGCCGAGCTCCATAGGCTGTCCGGCCTTGCAATGAGGTATGTAATAGACCATCTATGGCCGAAGGGACCGAAGCCGGACAGTTACTTTGGTTTGGTGCAACAATTATTTGGCGCCAGATCACAAATCGATGCCGTGAAGAGGTCGACGTGTATAGAGGGTGCGCGGATGGCTCTTGCCCGTGTTAAGACATATTGGGAAAGGTATGGAGACCACCGGCGTTGCAACCCAGGGTCCAGCAGGAAGCCAAGACCCAGACGAGCAATACTTCGAGCAGGTCATAGAAGGTGCCCGTAGAATAGAGGCTCAGTGTTCGAAGAATGTCATGTTCGAGTGCCAAATCACTGAATTGTAAACAATTACGTGTTAAATATGAGGCTGTGTTTATACTTTTGCCTGAAAGTGTTGTATTACCTCATGTGCAGCCGTTTATGTATTCATATAACTTGAAAGTTAGCAGTCGTTGGCTTTAGCCCCCACGCATATAATGCGGGGGTGTTCGAAAGGTATATGCGTAATCACACTTGATCCAACGTCTTGGTCCATTAAGGAGGTGATCGCACGTCGAACCAGGCAACCGGACTATATAGTTGTAACACTTTCACTTAGCCATGGGAGTTTAACGGTGGGGCTAATAAGTAGCCCCTAGTACATCTACGTGCATCCGTATAGGGGCGCGTATGTACGTGATCGGGAAACGGTCCTTCGTTAATGCGGAGGAATCCTATAGATTTCTATGAGTCTTCGAGTGGTTGACCAGTCTCTCGCTGTATCATGACAGTCAGTTTTCGGCTTTCTCTACTGAGGTGCTCATCCGGAATAACCAGGGCACGATCGCAGTAGTTCTCCTTCGGCCGCCTTAGCCGATAGAATGGAACGTAAGGCAGCAAACCCAGGAGCCGGGCAAACCCAACATTTGACCAAAGACATGATTTGCGGCTGATGCATATAAGGCCTAACTTGCGACGCCGAACACTCCCTAAGGTATTCGGACTTTATAACATATACTGGGCTGAGCAACGCCCTTGATTATCAACCCTATATTTCTAGGTACGTGCATTGATCTGCCGTGGCGAAATGCCTATGACGCCAGTATCCACTGTGGGTGTATTGAATACCCACGGGATGTCAAGCAACAAAAGACAGTAAAGAAGGTTTATACAGGGGCTTAATCTAAAGAGAAACCTTTGAGTGAGGCCCTGCTGCACGTCTGTGTCTTTATCTCTGTTGTGCCGTATCCTGGAAGGGTGTCTCACGAATAATGTCTGTAAAAACAAAAACTCATGTACAAGAGTAAGCGTGCGAAAAGTAAGTTATTCTCGATGGATGTTAGAGATACGAGGTATTTGCCTATTAATGAGGCAAGCCGAATTGTGGGCTTTATTACATGTTTGCAGCCCCTGGTATCATTTATGGGGATACATGTACAGCACCTAGCTCAGGTTTATCCGGGCTGTTGTGAAAAATGGTGGACTGGACTCGTCTAACCGTGTCCGTGGTCTTGACGACCGATCATGCTTCTGGTAGGAGAGGCCGCTTAATGTCCGGCTATCAGAGCCGCCGCATACTGTTCTGTCTTTCCGTAAACGGTAATGATGCCTCGTGGACCGGGCATCTTAAGTTTAAGGCAGGTGTAGTTCGGTATTGCGTTAAAGCAAGCGAAGGCCATTCTTCCGAGTAATGCATGATAACCACTGCTGAAGGGCGCGATGTTGAAGAGTAGGTCCTCGCTTCTGAAGTTGTCAGGAGAACCGAGTGTCACTTCTAATACGAGGGAGCCCTAGCAGTGGGCGACAACGCCTGGTATCACTCCATTGAAGGTGGTGCTATTTTGGCTTATTCTGGATGGGTCTATCCCCATCTTGCGGATGGTCTCTTGATATATTAGATTAAGACTACTGTCGTTGTCCATTAGGACTCGAGTGAGATGGTATCCATCAATTATTGGGTCGAGCACCAAGGCAGCCGATCCTCCATGCCGGATACTGGCCGGGTGGTCCCTGTGATCAAAAGTGATCGAGCAGCCGCCCAGGGGTTGAATTTGGGGGCGACAAACTCTGCATGAGTTGCGTGTACCATGTTTACCGTTTTGACTTCTGGTGGGAATTTTTTCTGGCCCCCCGTGTTCGGCTGGCGAGGCTCATCCTCGTCTTCGCTTGGTGTTTCCCTTCCCTTGTGTTCGGCGTTTAATTTGCCGACCTGCTTGAAGACCCAACATTCTCTGTGGGTATGATTTGCAGGTTTGTCGGAAGTGCCATGGATTTGGCACAATCTATCCAGGACTTTATTCAGGCCGGACGGTCCCTCTTTGCTACCCTTAAATGGCTTCTTTCCTTGACCGGGTCGAGAGCACCTGAATCCGGCGTTGACCGCCATGTTGTCTGGACTATCGCCATTCTGACGTTTGTGCTTAGTGCGACGTGGCTTCCCGTTGCCATCTCGAATTTCGGATGTGCCCGGGTCACTGGTGCCTCTATGGGCCAACCAGCTGTCTTCGCCCGCACAAAAGCAGGTCATAAGGCTTGTTAAGGCTGCCATCGTCCTTGGCTTTTCTTGGCCGAGGTGTCTGGCGAGCCACTCATCTCGGATACTGTGTTTGAAGGTCGCTAAGGCTTCGGCATCCGGCAGTCGACAATTTGATTCTTCTTAGTGAGGAATCTGTTCCAAAGCTTGCGGGCTGACTCTACGGGCTGCTGTATTATGTGACTTAAATCGTCTGCATCCAGAGGTCGGACATAAGTTCCTTGAAAGTTGGCCCTGAAGGCATCCTCAAGTTCCTCCCAACTTCGAATTGAGTTTTCGGAGAGGCTCTTCAGCCAGTGCCGAGCTGGTCCTTTCAACTTGAGGGGAAGGTATTTGATGGCGTGGAGGTCATCCCCACGAGCCATGTGTATGTGAAGGATAAAATCTTCAATCCAGACCCCAGGGTTTGTCATTCCGTCGTATGCCTCTATATTCACGGGTTTGAATCCTTGTGGAAATTCATGATCCCGCACCTCATCGGTGAAGCACAGGGGGTGCACAGCCCCTCTGTATCTGGCCATGTCGCGGCATGCTGTCGGCTGTTGTTGTGCCCGATGTTGATTCCGTACTGGTATTTGATCAGTATGATCGTTGTGGTGACCATAATCCCGCGTCGAAGCATGTCCTCTGGACCCGTAGATGGACCTGGCCGCACTGGCCTTTTTGTCCAGGAGCTGGCATAAGTCGTGTGCGGTATCAGTGGCTGCTCTATCACGACCATGAGGTGGTTGGTCCGGCCGAGTGGCTGTATTGTTCTTTGGCGGAATGGGCGCTGCGGCCTCGTCGTCAAATTCGGGTAGCAGTTTGCGCTTTGGGTAGCTCTTTGTGTGGCGATCGTTGCCACATTTTCCTTCGGTGTCTAGCACCTTGTTCCATCTTCGGTTGAGCATATCCTGCACGACTTTAAGCCTTTGCTTCTGCTTCTTCAGGCTCCTCAACGTGGCCAGAAGCTTTCTGCGGAGGTTATCTTGCTTCACACGTTTTTACAGGATGGTGAATGCATCGTCAACCGGACTGTCCTCCCCTCCGTGGGTAGTTTGATGATTTCGGCCCTCGGGATCGCTGTGATCGGGCGTTTGTTCGGCATGGCCTGGCTCTTCTTGCTCTGTTGCTGGGTTCGAATTGTTGCCTTCGGAGTCAACTGGAGTGTCGTTTTTCCTCACGTTGTTATCGCTACTTTTACTGTGACTGGACTTAGAGCGGCGCCTGCGCCGTCGTTTTTGTTTTTGTCCCGGGGGTTTATCCTCCGTCGTGTCCTTCTTGTCACTGTTGTCTTCGTTAGGCGTGTCCACCATGTAGATGTCATATGATGAAGTGGCGGTCCAACACCCCGTGGGCGGTGGTTCCAGATCGTCCCCTGCGTCGACATCCATACCGCCGATGTCGTCGGAGTCAAAATCAAACACGTCTGTTAGGTCATCGACAATGGCTATGAAGTGGGTGGTGGGTGGGAGGCGATTTTCTTCGTCATCCGTGCCCCACTTAGGCCGAATATAGTTCGGTCAGGAATCTCCTGACAGAGAGAGAGACCTTAATGAGTTTAGCACATCGCCAAAGGGGGAGTGCTGGAAGATATCTGCGGTGGTGAATTCAATGACTGGAGCCCAATCAGATTCGATGGGCATGGATGCCCGCGGTCCGGGACCTACGACCGAAAACAAGTCCGGGGGTCCGGAGACATAGATTTCCTTAGAAGCGGAGTCTGTGTTCGGCTCCAACGCCGATAGGTGTGTGGCCTCCGTGGTGGCGTTCATCCACCTGTCCTTGGATGGCATGATCTGCTCTGGATCAAAGTCCGTAGCCATGGCAGGCGCGATATCCCGATTATTGTCCGACGGCAGATCTAAGTCATGCGCGTGGCGATCGTTCGGCGCTCCTGATGTGGGCTCGAATCCGTCGAAGATCAAGTCTCCGCGGATGTCGGTGATGTAGTTTAGGTTCCCAAACCAGACCTGACGGCCAGGGGCGTAGTTGTCGATCTGCTCTAGATGGCCAAGCGAGTTGGCCCGCAATGCGAAGCCGCCGAACATGAAGATCTGTCCTGGGAGAAAAGTCTCACCCTAGACGGCGTTGTTAAAGGTTGGAGAAGCCATCGAGCCTTACAGTGACGACACAGAAAAATTCTCATTGAAAGCACCAATGTCGGTGTCAAAACCGGCGGATCTCGGGTAGGGGGTCCCGAACTGTGCGTCTAAGGCTAATGGTAACAGGAGACTGGGGACACGATGTTTACATAGGTTCGGGCCCTCTCGATGGAGGTAATACCCTACTTCCTGCTTGATTGATCTTGATGATATGAGTATTACAAGAGTTGATCTACCACGAGATCATAGAGGCTAAACCCTAGAAGCTGGCCTATGGTATGATTGTTGTTCTGTCCTACGGACTAAACCCTCCGGTTTATATAGACACCAGAGGGGGTTAGGGTTACACGGAGTCGGTTACAGAGAAGGAGATCTACATCCGAGTCGCCAAGCTTGCCTTCCACACCAAGGAGAATCCCATCTAGACACGGGACGAAGTCTTCAATCTTGTATCTTCATAGTCCAACAGTCCGGCCAAAGTACATAGTCCGGCTGTCCGGATACCCCCTTATCTAGGACTCCCTCAACGGGCATGAACGTACTTCCTGGAACATGACCTTGAATCATCCAACGCTCCTCTTCTGGTAAAGTGGCGATGTAGGTCCCGGTGAAGCTTGGTACTCCGATGTTCAGATACTTAGTATCTTCATCCGGTTGCATGAACTTGTGCCTTGCATCCGCCATCCTAAAAGAGTAGAAAAGATGAGGAGTCAGAAATGAGAAGAGTGAGTAGTGATCTAGGGCTTTTAGCTAAGTGGTCGTGTCCTACAGTCAGCGTGTGCTCTGATACCATCTTGTAGCGACCACACCTCAAACAGTCTGATCTTTGTGCTTCAGTGTCATCCCTGGATCATTAATGCTGACACGCACAGTACTCGAAGGATTTATAACAGAGTAGCAATAACACACTTATTACATCGAATGTCTCAAAAGAGAACTTATTACAATAAATATGGTTTAAGGCCATCTAATAACGATAACAGCAGAAGGCTTGGAAGATAAGTGAGTCCATCAACTCGAACGGCATCACTAAGTATAAGACCACGACCTAAGGCACCTTACTCGTTGTCTGAAAAGTCTGCAACATGAACGCTGCATCCCAAAAACGGGTCAGCACATGGAATATGCTGGCAATGTAACACATAGAGGGTAATGAACAGAATTATGCTATCACTACATGCATATATGGCTGGTGGAAAGCTCTATGGTTACAGTTTTGCATAAAGCCAATTTTTCCCTACTGCAAAGGAATAAATTTTATTTAACTATCATGGTGGTTGTTAAACATTGAGAAGATGGACATCCTCTCAATCTCGATTAAGCATCATCATTAAACCCAAACAATTAAATTAAAGTAACATGATGAGATTCACATGATAATCCAAGTACTAGATATTCAAAACGTCCATAACCGGGGACACGGCTAACCATGATTAGTTTATACACTTTGCAGAGGTTTGCGCACTTTTCCCCACAAGACTCGATCTCCTCCGTTGGTTTTCCCGCACTACATGGTGTTTGAGAAACGGATGACCGAGACATAGTATTTCAGAAGCGCTAGCACCATACGATCGGGTAGACAGTTACACCTACTTTCCCCTACATCTGCTAGTCTACCACTGTAAGAATTCACACGACTTAATCAACTATACTAGAGCCCATAGTAGCTTGCGGCTGCATGATACGTCCATTTTGCATCAAGCTTTTATATCAATATTTATTGCATTATGGGCTGTTATTACACATTATATCTCAATACTTATGGCTATTCTCTCTTATTTTACAAGGTTTACCATGAAGAGGGGGAATGTCGGCAGCTGGAATTCTGGCTGAAAAAGGAGCAAATGTTGGAAACCTATTCTGCACAACTCCAAAAGTCCTGAAACTCCACGAAACAACTTTTTGGATTTATTAAGGAACTAGCAAAAATGCCCGTGCTTTGCAACGGGAGTAAAAAAATACTCTGTAGCTTAATATGCATGGCCTAAACCACGTGGACAACATCGAGGAAGTCCTGCTGGGGAAGCCATGCCGGCATCCAAAGAGAGAATGCGCTAGAAACTCGAGTAGATAAGGTTAGCCTCAAGGCCATGTACAGAGATGGTATAGGGATTCACTGGTGGAGAAAATGACATATTTACTCTCATGGAGACAACACGCTAGAAATCCGAGTGGATAGGGTTAGCCTCAACCTCGGCGGAGTCCAGAGATTGTGTGGGGATTCACCAGAAGAGAAAATGACTGATGTACGTTGCGGAAGAGTGGCGTGGCGGACGGACTGCGACAGTCAAGAATGGCGGTCAACGGCGGCGCTTGCTCGTGAGGGAGATGCATTTGAAAGAAAGTACTTTTTAGAGTAGTGAACAGGAAGAGACGTGTGGGTAGACTCTCGCCATAGAGTGTGTGTTATTTTTTGAGAGAAAAAAATGCATGTGTGTTGTGTAAGTGAAGTGCTTATGTTTAGGACATGCCCAAATAATGCAAAAGAACCATTATCAAAAGGATTCTTTTTTTGCAACGAATAAGTAAACAGAACAAAATGACGATTACTCATCCAATTATTGCTCACCATGCTTTCTGGGGCCTCTCTTCGTCGATAACGTGGTGCAACTAAACATGTGATGGTCAATAATGCGCACCAAGATAGCCGTCCTCGGCATCATCATTCTTTGATGTCTCAACATCTTGGCTCTTTGGCGCCTCCATATATAAACTCACATCTAGGTCTCGCTTCAAGCCGCCACTTGAATGTCATTGGAATGCCTCCGCATTCTTGGACCGCGTCGTCTCCTTATGTTTAATGTGCACCATTTGCCAGCCACGTGGCATGCATTACACGACAAATAGCATACTCATCCTAGTTGATGCTCGAATTTACAGTTTAGGCCTCTTGTCTATATAGAAGAAAGAATACTGAAATTCCTTTGATCCGCATCTTCAAATTCATCACCTTGTGCACACAATTAAAGATATGACAAACTCTTTATGACAGAAAACAGATGCAATATTCAACAATTTTGACCACATAGCAAACATGACGTGCCATGTTCATCTCTTGGTGCTAAGGACAAACACCGTTTGAGCACCACATGGATTTTTTTGAAATATTCTACCTACAGGCATCTCGCCACCACGTCGTCGTCCTCTTAATTCCATGAATTCAGCCGTAACTGCGTCGTGCATGAGAGCCTCCATCAACCCCATTTCTTAAACAGACGTGGATGCGGCATCGGCTTGATTCATCTCTCTCAGTTTTAGTTTACCATTATAGAAAAATGACCCCGTGCGTTGCAATGGGATAAAAGTTATCTCACTCCTTCGGCACTCCTAATCCAATCAGGCAATCACTATGGTTTAAAAAAAACAATAAATATGGTCAAATATGTCGAACTTGAAGAAGAAGAATTATTTCAAGCTGATCATCTTTGCACAAGGTCTAATAACTCGATGCATTGTTAAAAATGCTGGGAAATGCTTGCATTGTTCGACCCGCAATCCGATCATTAATGGGTAGACAATTTTTTACTTTGTTTTTACGGGTGAACAATTTTTTATCTCAATGGGCTAAAGCAACCTACAATCCCCCCTTGAAACTATGCAATCGCTTAAAAAAAACTATGCAATCGCTTCATGTATCTATTCGAGAGAATTGATCAAAATGCCATTGATTTGGGATTTTAGTTTTAATTTATAGGCCCATAATAGTATAGATTTAGCGACGTGCATATAATGCGTTTAGGGCTAACCACCAATGTGCAATGTCGTCCTTATAATGTGTTAATAATGCGTGGATTGCTCCTTCATTATTTTCTTCCTTTCGTATATGTTCCTTTCCTTCCTTACGCTTTTGGCACGTCCTGAAATCCTCTATTCCCTTTCTTACTTTCAATGCCACATCCATGTTGAATACTATTACTCCTTCCTTATTTGCTTCCTTCCTTACATATTCCTTTCCTTCCGTATTTCTTTGAACATCAGCTGAAATCTTTTTGTTCCATTCCTTACTTTCTCCGCCACAAAGAATCAATTCTTTTAACTTTCCTAATTTTCTTGTCACAAGGAACCCAATTCCTTTCCTTCCTTATTTATTTGCACGTCAGCTGAAATCCTCTTGTTTCCTTGATACATAGGAAACTCGAAGGCATATATAAATTGGTTTATGCTGATTGGAAAAGGCGAGGTGGGACAATTTTATGTACATAACAAACCCGTTATTTTGCACGGGAATAAGTGTGGTCGAGATGGTTTCATCGATGGGGGCTGGAGCTAAGGTCGGGAGTTCGATTCTGGATCTCGCACGAGTGAAATATTTTTCACTGCTCATAAAAAAACGTGCTAGGCCCAACTCAAGTCCCCGGAGGCCCACCACATAAGCCCAATAATTTTTAGAAACGTTGAACAAAACAACAAACATCTTTACGTAATTATTAGTACCACCTCGAATTTTACTAAAAAAACCCATAACGAATAGTAAAAAAAACTATATTGGTGAGCGGATGAAAAATTGGAGAAACACACCTTGCTTTACTTCGGCACTCCTAATCCAATCAGGCAATCACTATGGTTTAAAAAAAACAATAAATATGGTCAAATATGTCGAACTTGAAGAAGAAGAATTATTTCAAGCTGATCATCTTTGCACAAGGTCTAATAACTCGATGCATTGTTAAAAATGCTGGGAAATGCTTGCATTGTTCGACCTGCAATCCGATCATTAATGGGTAGACAATTTTTTACTTTGTTTTTACTGGTGAACAATTTTTTATCTCAATGGGCTAAAGCAACCTACAATCCCCCCTTGAAACTATGCAATCGCTTAAAAATAACTATGCAACCGCTTCATGTATCTATTCGAGAGAATTGATCAAAATGCCATTGATTTGGGATTTTAGTTTTAGTTTATAGGCCCATAATAGTATAGATTTAGCGGCGTGCATATAATGCGTTTAGGGCTAACCACCAATGTGCAATGTCGTCCTTATAATGTGTTAATAATGCGTGGATTGCTCCGTCATGATTTTCTTCCTATCGAATATGTTCCTTTCCTTCAATACGTTTTGTACGTCACCTGAAATCCTCTATTCCCTTTCTTACTTTCAATGCCACAGCCATGTTGAATACTATTACTCCTTCCTTATTTGCTTCCTTCCTTACATATTCCTTTCCTTCCGTATTTCTTTGAACATCAGCTGAAATCTTTTTGTTCCATTCCTTACTTTCTCCGCCACAAAGAATCAATTCTTTTAACTTTCCTAATTTTCTTGTCACAAGGAACCCAATTCCTTTCCTTCCTTATTTATTTGCACGTCAGCTGAAATCCTCTTGTTTCCTTGATACATAGGAAACTCGAAGGCGCATATAAATTGGTTTATGCTGATTGGAAAAGGCGAGGTGGGACAATTTTATGTACGCAACAAACCCGTTATTTTGCACGGGAATAAGTGTGGTCAGATGGTTTCATCGATGGGGGCTGGAGCTAAGGTCGGGAGTTCGATTCCTGGATCTCTGCACGAGTGAAATATTTTTCACTGCTCATAAAAAAACGTGCTAGGCCCAACTCAAGTCCCCGGAGGCCCACCACATAAGCCCAATAATTTTTAGAAACGTTGAACAAAACAACAAACATCTTTACGTAATTATTAGTACCACCTCGAATTTTACTAAAAACCCATCACGAATAGTAAAAAAACTATATTGGTGAACGGATGAAAAAATTGGAGAAACACACCTTGCTTTACTTCGGCACTCCTAATCCAATCAGGCAATCACTATGGTTTAAAAAAAACAATAAATATGGTCAAATATGTCGAACTTGAAGAAGAAGAATTATTTCAAGCTGATCATCTTTGCACAAGGTCTAATAACTTCGATGCATTGTTAAAAATGCTGGGAAATGCTTGCATTGTTCGACCTGCAATCCGATCATTAATGGGTAGACAATTTTTTTACTTTGTTTTTACGGGTGAACAATTTTTTATCTCAATGGGCTAAAGCAACCTACAATCCCCCCTTGAAACTATGCAATCGCTTAAAAATAACTATGCAACCGCTTCATGTATCTATTCGAGAGAATTGATCAAAATGCCATTGATTTGGGATTTTAGTTTTAGTTTATAGGCCCATAATAGTATAGATTTAGCGACGTGCATATAATGCGTTTAGGGCTAACCACCAATGTGCAATGTCGTCCTTATAATGTGTTAATAATGCGTGGATTGCTCCTTCATTATTTTCTTCCTTTCATATATGTTCCTTTCCTTCCTTACGTTTTGTACGTCACCTGAAATCCTCTATTCCCTTTCTTACTTTCAATGCCACAGCCATGTTGAATACTATTACTCCTTCCTTATTTGCTTCCTTCCTTACATATTCCTTTCCTTCCGTATTTCTTTGAACATCAGCTGAAATCTTTTGTTCCATTCCTTACTTTCTCATACAAAGAATCAATTCTTTTCCCTTTCCTAATTTTCTTGTCACAAGGAACCCAATTCCTTTCCTTCCTTATTTATTTGCACGTCAGCTGAAATCCTCTTGTTTCCTTGATACGTAGGAAACTCGAAGGCGCATATAAATTGGTTTATGCTGATTGGAAAAGGCGAGGTGGGACAATTTTATGTACGCAACAAACCCGTTATTTTGCACGGGAATAAGTGTGGTCAGATGGTTTCATCGATGGGGGCTGGAGCTGAGGTCGGGAGTTCGATTCTCGGATCTTCTGACGAGCGAAATATTTTTCGCTGCTCATAAAAAAATGCGCTAGGCCCAACTCAAGTCCCCGGAGGCCCACCACATAAGCCCAATCATTTTTAGAAACCTTGAACAAAACAACAAAAATCTTTACGTAATTATTAGTACCACCTCGAATTTTACTAAAAAACCCATCACGAATAGTAAAAAAACTATATTGGTGAACGGATGGAAAAATTGGAGAAACACACCTTGCTTTACTTCGGCACTCCTAATCCAATCAGGCAATCACTATGGTTTAAAAAAAACAATAAATATGGTCAAATATGTCGAACTTGAAGAAGAAGAATTATTTCAAGCTGATCATCTTTGCACAAGGTCTAATAACTCGATGCATTGTTAAAAAATGCTGGGAAATGCTTGCATTGTTCGACCTGCAATCCGATCATTAATGGGTAGACAATTTTTTTACTTTGTTTTTACGGGTGAACAATTTTTTATCTCAATGGGCTAAAGCAACCTACAATCCCCCCTTGAAACTATGCAATCGCTTAAAAAAAACTATGCAATCGCTTCATGTATCTATTCGAGAGAATTGATCAAAATGCCATTGATTTGGGATTTTAGTTTTAATTTATAGGCCCATAATAGTATAGATTTAGCGACGTGCATATAATGCGTTTAGGGCTAACCACCAATGTGCAATGTCGTCCTTATAATGTGTTAATAATGCGTGGATTGCTCCTTCATTATTTTCTTCCTTTCAGATATATGTTCCTTTCCTTCCTTACGCTTTTGGCACGTCACCTGAAATCCTCTATTCCCTTTCTTACTTTCAATGCCACAGCCATGTTGAATACTATTACTCCTTCCTTATTTGCTTCCTTCCTTACATATTCCTTTCCTTCCGTATTTCTTTGAACATCAGCTGAAATCTTGTTGTTCCATTCCTTACTTTCTCCGCCACAAAGAATCAATTCTTTTCCCTTTCCTAATTTTCTTGTCACAAGGAACCCAATTCCTTTCCTTCCTTATTTATTTGCACGTCAGCTGAAATCCTCTTGTTTCCTTGATACGTAGGAAACTCGAAGGCGCATATAAATTGGTTTATGCTGATTGGAAAAGGTGAGGTGGGACAATTTTATGTACGCAACAAACCCGTTATTTTGCACGGGAATAAGTGTGGTCAGATGGTTTCATCGATGGGGTCTGGAGCTGAGGTCGGGAGTTCGATTCCTGGATCTCTGCACGAGCGAAATATTTTTCGCTGCTCATAAAAAAATGCGCTAGGCCCAACTCAAGTCCCCGGAGGCCCACCACATAAGCCCAATCATTTTTAGAAACCTTGAACAAAACAACAAAAATCTTTACGTAATTATTAGTACCACCTCGAATTTTACTAAAAAACCCATCACGAATAGTAAAAAAACTATATTGGTGAACGGATGGAAAAATTGGAGAAACACACCTTGCTTTATTAGTAGGTATAGATTATGAGCAAAAGAAATAGGCCAGGGGGCCCACACCCTGTCCAGGAGACAGGGGCGCGCCCCCCTAGCTCCTGGGCCCCCTGGTGGGCCTCCGGCGACCATCTTCTGCTATATGAAGGGTTTTGTCCTGGAAAAATTCGTGGGCAAGCTTACGGGACGAAACTCCACCGCCACGAGGCAGAAACTTAGCGGAATCAATCTAGGGCTCTGGCGGAGCTGTTCTACCGGGGACACTTCCCTCCGGGAGGGGGAAATCATCACCAACGTCATCACCAACGATCCTCTCATCAGGAGGGGGTCAATCTCCATCAACATCTTCACCAGCACCATCTCCTCTCAAACCCTAGTTCATCTCTTGTAACCAATCTTGTATCCAAAACCACAAATTGGTACCTGTGGGTTGCTAGTAGTGTTGATTACTCCTTGTAGTTGATACTTATTGGTTTACTTGGTGGAAGATTATATGTTTAGATCCTTAATGCATATTATTACACCTCTGATTATGAACATGCTTATGCTTTGTGAGTAGTTACTTTAGTTCCTGAGGACATGGGTGAAGTCTTGCTATTAGTAGTCATGTGAATTTGGTATTCGTTCGATATTTTGATGAGATGTATGTTGTCTCTCCTCTAGTGGTGTTATGTGAACGTCAACTACATGACACTTCACCATTATTTGCGCCTAGAGGAAGGCATGGGGAAGTAATAAGTAGATGATGGGTTGCTAGAGTGACAGAAGCTTAAACCCTAGTTTATGAGTTGCTTCGTTAGGGGTTCATATGGACCCATATGTTTAATGGTGTGGTTACGTTTACCTTAATACTCCTTTTTGTAGTTGCGGACGCTTGCATTAGGGGTTAATCATAAGTGGGATGCTTGTCCAAGTTAGGGCAGTAACCAAGTGTCGGTCTACCCACATATCAAATTATCAAAGTACCGAACGAGAATCTTACGAACGTGATGAAACTAGCTTGACGATAATTCCCAATGTGTCTTCGGGAGCTCCTTCATTATTATTAGAATTTGTCCAGGCTTATCCTTTGCTACATAAAGGATTGGGCGACCTTGCTGCACCTTATTTATTTTATCTACTTTTGCTCGTTACTATTTATCTTATCACAAAACTATCTATCACCTACTATTTCAGTGCTTGCAGAGAAAACCTTACTGAAAACCGCTTATCATTTCCTTCTGCTCCTCGTTGGGTTCGACACTCTTACTTATCAAAAGGTCTACGGTAGATCCCCTATACTTGTGGGTCATCAAGACTCTTTTAAAGGCGCCGTTGCCGGGAGCGTAAGCGCTCTTGGTGAGTGGAACTTGGTAAGGAAACATTTATTTAGTGTGCTGAAATTTTCTGTTACTAGTCACTATGGAAACTAATCCTTTGAATGGCTTGTTTGGGGTATCTTCACCCCAACCAGAGGAGCAAAGAGATGCTCCTCAACCTACTGAACTTTATGAAAATATTCACTTTGAGATTCCTTCGGGTATGATAGAAAAACTGCTAGCTAATCCTTTTGCAGGAGACGGAACTTTGCATCCCGACTTACACCTTATCTTTGTGGATGAAGTTTGTGGATTATTTAAGATTGCAGGTATTCCCGATGATGTTGTCAAAAGGAAGGTCTTCCCTTTATCTTTGAAGGGAGATGCAATGACATGGTATAGGCTATGTGATGACACGAGATCTTGGAATTATAAGCGATTGAAATTGGAATTTCACCAGAAGGTCTATCCTATGCATCTTGTTCATCGTGATCGTAATTACATATATAATATATGGCCTCGCGAAGGAGAAAGCATCGCTCAAGCTTGGGGGAGGCTTAAGTCAATGTTATATTCATGCCCCAATCATGAGCTCTCTCAGTAAATGATTATTCATAATTTTTATGCTCGGCTTTCTCTTGATAATGGCAACTTGCTCGATACTTCTGTCTTTGGTTCCTATATGTCAAGACTATTGATTTCAAATGGGACTTATTGGAAAGAATTAAACGCAACTCTGAAGATTGGGGTTCCGACGATGGTAAGGAGTCAGGTATGACACTTAAGTTTGATTGTGTTAAATCTTTTATGGATACCCATGCTTTCCGTGGATTTAGCTCTAAGTATGGACTTGACTCTGAGATAGTAGCTGCTTTTTGTGAAACTTTTGCTGCTCACGTTGATCTGCCTAAAGAGAAGTGGTTTAAATATAATCCGCATGTTGAAGTGAAAGTAGTTGCACCTATTACAGTCGAAGAAAAGACTATTACATATAGTGATCCTATTATTCCTACTACTTATGTTGAAAAACCTCCTTTTCCTGTTAGGATAAAAGATCATGTTAAAGCTTATTTGTTGTTCGTAAGAGTAATACTAGGACTTATACACCTCCTGAGCAAATTAATGTTTAACCTAGTATTGCTATGATTAAAGATCTCTTGGATGAGGACTTAGATGGGCATGTTATTTCTTTCGTGGCTGAAACTGCTAATATTGCTAGACCCGATACTAAGACAGGTAGACCTGTTATAGGCACGCCTGTTATTTCTGTTAAAATAGGAGATCACTGTTATCATGGCTTATGTGATATGGGTGCTAGTGCTAATGCGATACCTTATGATCTTTATAAATAAGTTATGCACGATATTGCACCAGTTGAATTAGAAGATATTGATGTTACAATTAAGCTTGCTAATAGGGACACCATTAAACCTTTTGGGATTGTTAGAGATGTTGAAGTCTTGTGTGGAAAGATTAAATACCCTGCTGATTTTCTTTTTCTTGGTTCCCCACAAGATGATTTTTGTCCCATTATTTTTGGTAGACCTTTCTTGCATACTGCTAGTGCTAAGATTGATTGTGAAAAGAATATTGTCACTATTGGCTTAGATGGTATGTCTCATGAGTTTAATTTTGCTAAGTTTAGTAGACAACATCGTGAAAAGAAATCATCTAGTAAGGATGAGATTATTGGTCTTGCTTCCATTGTTGTTCCTCCAACTGATCCGTTAGAACAATATTTGCTAGACCATGAAAACGATATGTTTATGAAGGAAAGGGAAGAAATAGATGAAGTGTTCCTTAAACAAGAACCTAAGCTAAAACATAATCTTCCCGTTGAAATTCTTGGGGGTCCCCCTCCACCCAAGGGTGATCTCGTGTTTGAACTCAAACCCTTACCTGATAATCTCAAGTGTGCTTATCTTGATGAAAAAGAAATATATCCTGTTATTATTAGTGCTAACCTTTCAGAGAAAGAAGAAGAAAGATTATTGAAAACTTAGAAGAAGCACCGAGCTGCTATTGGATATACTCTGGATGATCTTAAGGGCATTAGTCCCACATTATGTCAACATAAAATTTCAGTGGAGAAAGATGCCAAACCTGTTAGAGATCCTCAAAGACGATTAAATCCCAAAATGAAGGAAGTGGTAAGAAAGGAGATTCTAAAACTCCTTGAGGCAGGTATTATTTATCCCTTTGCTAATAGTGAATGGGTAAGCCCTGTCCATTGTGTCCCTAAAAAGGGAGGTATTACCGTTGTTCCTAATGATAAAGATGAATTGATCCCGCAAAGAATAATTACAAGCTATAGGATGGTAATTGATTTCCGTAAGTTAAATAAAGCTACTAAGAAAGATCATTACCCTTTACCTTTTATTGATCAAATGCTAGAAAGGTTATCCAAACACACACATTTTTGCTTTCTAGATGGTTATTCTGGCTTCTCTCAAATACCTGTGTCAGTGGGGGATCAATCTAAAACTACTTTTACCTGCCCTTTTGGTACTTTCGCTTATAGACGTATGCATTTTGGTTTATGTAATGCAACTGCTACCTTTGAAAGATGCATGATGGCTATATTTTCTGATTTTTGTGAAAAGATTTTGAGGTGTTCATTATGCTAGTAAGACTCTTGATACTGCCTAGAGAAATTATGCTACCACTGAAAAATAATTCTTAGCAGTTGTGTTTGCATGTGATAAGTTTAGACCTTATATTGTTGATTCCAAAGTTACTATTCACACTGATCATGTTGCTATTAAATATCTCAAGGAAAGGAAAGATGCTAAGCCTAGACTCATTAGATGGGTTCTCTTGCTCCAAGAATTTGACTTGCATATTATTGATAGAAAGGGAGCTGAGAACCCCGTTCTGGAACAACTTGTCTAGGTTAGAGAATGTTCTTGATGACCCACTTGCCTATTAATGATAGTTTTCCGATGAACAATTAGCAGTTGTCAATGCTTCTCGTCTTTGCTCCTTGGTATGCTGACTATGCTAATTACATTGTTGCTAAATATATACCGCCTAGTTTCACATACCGACCAAAACAAAAAGTTCTTCTATGATTTAAGACATTACTTACGGGATGATCCACACCTTTATAAAGGAGTAGATGGTATTATTAGGCGTTGTGTGCTGAGCATGAACAGGAACAAATCCTACATAAGTGTCACTCTGAATCCTATGGATGACACCACTGGAGATAGAAGCGCACACAAGGTACTACAATCTGGTTTTTATTGGCCTACTCTTTTCAAAGATGCTCGTAAGTTTGTCGTATCATGTGATGAATGCCAAAGAATAGGTAATATCAGTAGACGTCAAGAAATGCCTATGGATTATTCTCTTGTTATTGAACCGTTTGATGTTTGGGGCTTTGATTACATGGGACCTTTTCCTGCCTCCAATGGTTATACACATATTTTATTTGCTGTTGATTACGTTACTAAGTGGGTAGAAGCTATTCCAACTAGTAGTGTTGATCATAACACTTCTATTAAAATGCTTAAAGAAGTAATTTTTCCGAGGTTTGGAGTCCCTAGATATCTTATGACTGATGGTGGTTCACACTTTATTCATGGTGCTTTCCGTAAGATGCTTGCTAAATACGATGTCAATCATAGAATTGCATCTCCTTATCACCCGCGGTCTAGTGGTCAAGTAGAGTTGAGCAATAGAGAGCTCAAATTAATTTTGCAAAAGACTGTGAATAGATCTAGAAAGAATTGGTCCAAAAAACTTGACGATGCATTATGGGCCTATAGAACTGCATACAAAAACCCTATGGGTATGTCTCCATATAAGATGGTTTATGGAAAAGCCTGTCATTTACCTCTTGAACTTGAACATAAAGCATATTGGGCTATGAAAGAGCTCAATTATGACTTCAAACTTGCCGGTGAGTAAAGGTTATTTGATATTAGCTCACTTGATGAATGGAGAGCCCAAGCTTATGAGAATGCCAAGCTCTTCAAAGAAAAAGTCAAACGTTGGCATGATAAAAGGATATAAAAGTGTGAGTTTAACGTAGGAGATTATGTGTTATTAGTCAACTCTCGTTTAAGATTTTTTCAGGAAAACTTCTCTCAAAATGGGAAGGTCCCTACGTTATCGAGGAGGTCTACCGTTCCGGTGCCATAAAAATTAACAACTTTGAAGGCACAAATCCTAGGGTGGTTAATGGTCAAAGAATCAAGCATTATATTTCAGGTAACCCTATCAATGTTGAAACTAATATTATTGAAACCATAACCCCAGAGGAGTACATAAGAGACACTTTCCAGAACGTTCCAGACTCCAAAAAGGCATAGGTACATGGTACGGTAAGTATACCGACTCCAAAACAACTCTAATGGCAATTTTCATCAGTTTTGGATTATTTAAGAATTTAGGAAGAAAGAAGTAGTCCGAAAGGGACACGAGGCTCCCACGAGAGAGGAGGGCGCGCCCCCCTGTCTCGTGGGCACCTCGTGTGCCCCCGGACTCCGTTTTCTTGTATGTTACGTATTTTGGTCGGTAAAAATTCGTTATATATACTCCCGAAGGTTTTGGCCACTGTATCACGCAAATATCCTCTGTTTTCGTTTTGAGCTGTTCCTGTTGCAGATTCGGAACAAGATGTCGTCCCAAGATTCGGAGGGAGAGAGTTACGTGGCTGATTATATTGCAAATCCAAAAGTATATGCAGATGTGGAACATTATGGCTGGACCACAGAGGAAGAAGAAGACTATGATCCAAAGAGGAAGGAGGAGACAAGCTCCGATGAGGAGGATGATCCACTTCCTCAACCTGGTGATATGCGTGTGGAGTTCAAGAAGTCAAGCCTCGCTAAGGTCCAATCTATCCCACCATGTTTTTTGCAGGACAGCAAGGCAGCACTATGCAAAAAGATAATGAAACTTGAGCTAGAGAATGAAGATCTGAGGGAGGAAAACTTTAGCCTCAGACACAAGCTAGGGAAGAAGAATGCAACAATCCCCACTCTGACACTTCCGAAGAAATAATCACATGGGTATGGGCACTCCCCTTGGCAACTGCCAAGCTTGGGGGAGGTGCCCCCGTATCGTATCACCATCACACTCCTATCTTTACCGCTTTATTTAGTTCGATCCTTTTAGTAGTATCTTCATCTATTAGTTCGAAGTTTTGATATCAACTAGTTTTGAGTTTTGCTTTGTGATCTCTTTTTGTAAGCGAGTCCATGTGCTATCTATAATAAAGATTAGTGTTGAGTCAAGGGCTTTGCTATGTTACTATGATCTTGAGAAAGTAGAAAGAACAAAAGAGTTCATATTGATCTTATGGATAGTGATAACTTCACACATAGAAAGTATGAGGCATAAAAATTGTTGAGAGTTGATGAACGTAGCCTTGGTCATCGTTGCAATTAATAGGAAGTGATAAGTAAAGAGGGGTTCACATATAGATATATTATCTTGGACATCTTTTATGATTGTGAAGCACTCATTAAGTATGACATGCTAAAATAATTGATGTTGGACAAGGAAGAAACGTAATGGTTTATTTTTTTCTGACATCTCAGTTAAAGTATATTGTCAGTGACCATCCGAACATGTTGAGCTTGCCTTTCCCCCTCATGCTAGCCAAAACTCCTTGCACCAAGTAGAGATACTACTTGTGCTTCCAAACTCCCTTAAACCCAGTTTTGCCATGAGAGTCCACCATACCTACCTATGGATTGAGTAAGATCCTTCAAGTAAGTTTTCATCGGTGCAAGCAATAAAATTGCTCTCTAAATATGCGTGACTTATTAATGCAGAGAAAATAAGCTTTGTACGAACTTGTTGTGGAAGTAATAAAAGCGACAGAGTGCATAATAAAGGTCCACATACAAGGGGCAATATAAAGTGACGTTCTTTTGCATTAAGATTTTGTGTATCCAAACCTAAAAGCGCATGACAACCTCTGCTTCCCTCTGCGAAGGGCCTATATTTTACTTTATGTTTTTACTTTATGCTTGAGTCAAGGTGATCCTCACCTTTCCACTTTTTCATTTTATCCTTTGGCAAGCTCCTCGTGTTTGAAAGGTCATGATACATATATCAAATTGAATGTAAGTTGGCATAGGCTATTATTGTTGACATCACCTAAAGGTGAATACGTTGGGAGGCAACACAATAAGCCCCTATCTTTCTCAGTGTCCGGCTGAAACTCTATAACCACAAGTACTGAGTGAGTGTTAGCAATTATGGGGGACTACGAGATAGTTGAGTATGTGATCTTGCTGAAAAGCTCTATTATTGACTCTTTCTAATGTTACGATAAATTGCAATTGCTTCAATGACTGAGATTATAGTTTGTTAGTTCCCGATGAAGTTTATGGACCATACTTGACATTGTGAATTGCTTATTACTTGAACATAGGAAATCATATGACAAAATCTATATATGTTGCTGTTATTAGAATGATCATGATACCCTCATGTCCGTATTTTATTTTTATCGACACCTCTATCTCTAAACATGTGGACATATTTCTTGATCTCGGTTTCCGCTTGAGGACAAGCGAGGTCTAAGCTTGGGGGAGTTGATCGTCCATTTTGCATCATGCTTTTATATCAATATTTATTGCATTATGGGCTGTTATTACACATTATATCTCAATACTTATGGCCATTCTCTCTTATTTTACAAGGTTTGCCATGAAGAGGGGGAATGCCGGCAGCTGGAATTCTGGCTGAAAAAGGAGCAATCGTTGGAAACCTATTATGCACAACTCCAAAAGTCCTGAAACTCCACGAAACAACTTTTTGGATTTATTAAGGAATTATGAGCAAAAGAAATAGGCTAGGGGGCCCACACCCTGTCCAGGAGAAAGGGGGCGCGCCCCCCCATAGGGCGCGCCCCCTATCTCCTGGGCCCCCTGGTGGGCCTCCGGCGACCATCTTCTGCTATATGAAGGGTTTTGTCCTGGAAAAATTCATGGGCAAGCTTACGGACAAAACTCCGCCACCACGAGGCGGAACCTTGGCGGAATCAATCTAGGGCTCTGGCGGAGCTGTTCTGCCGGGGACACTTCCCTCCGAGAGGGGGAAATCATCACCAACGTCATCACCAACGATCCTCTCATCGGGAGGGGGTCAATCTCCATCAACATCTTCACCAGCACCATCTCCTCTCAAACCCTAGTTCATCTCTTGTATCCAATCTTTGTACCAAAACCTCAGATTGGTACCTATGGGTTGCTAGTAGTGTTGATTACTCCTTGTAGTCGATGCTAGTTGGTTTATTTGGTGGAAGATCATATGTTCAGATCCTTAATGCATATTAATACCCCTCTGATTATGAACATGAATATGCTTTGTGATTAGTTACGTTTGTTCCTGAGGACATGGGTGAAGTCTTGCTATTAGTAATCATGTGAATTTGGTATTCGTTCGATATTTTGATGAGATGTATGTTGTCTCTCCTCTAGTGGTGTTATGTGAACGTCGACTACATGACACTTCACCATTATTTGTGCCTATAGGAAGGCATTGGGAAGTAATAAGTAGATGATGGGTTGCTAGAGTGACAGAAGCTTAAACCCTAGTTTATGCGTTGCTTCGTAAGGGGCTGATTTGGATCCACTTGTTTCATGCTATGGTTAGGTTTACCTTAATACTTATTTTGTAGTTGTGGATGCTTGCAATAGGGGTTAATCATATGTGGGATGCTTGTCCAAGAAAGGTTAGTACCCAAGCACCGGTCCACCCACATATCAAATTATCAAAGGAATGAACGTGAATCATATGAGCGTGAAGAAAACTAGCTTGACGATAATTCTCATGTGTCCTCGGGAGCGCTTTTCTCTATATAAGAATTTGTCTAGGCTTGTCCTTTGCTACAAAAAGGATTGGGCCTCCTTGTTGCACCTTATTTACTTTTATTACTTGTTACCCGTTACAAATTATCTTATCACAAAACCATCTGTTACCTACAATTTCAGTGCTTGCAGAGAATACCTTACTGGAAATCGCTTGTCATTTCCTTCTGCTCCTCATTGGGTTCGACACTCTTACTTATCGAAAGGACTATGATAGATCCCCTACACTTGTGGGTCATCAATCGTGTAATGAATGGGATGGATCAAATTCTCCTAACATGTATGAGGAAACTATGAGGGCCTCCTCATGAGCAAGATCGGAAACATCATATGGAGAAAATGGAAAACATCTGAAACAATGCATATCCGAAGCTAGGTGGTCATGGCATGGCACATGAGATAAATGATGCAAAGGAAGCATATCAATATCATCACAAGAAAAACAAATGCCAATAACCATGGGCTTGTCATCTATGCCATATGTGCAAATTGGGTTGATTTTAATGGCATTTGCATAGTCACTATGAAGAGATTGCAAATAAGACATATGGTGGATCTCATGCATAGCATATGACAAGTCAAGCGGATTATCAAACATGATGTGACCTAAATAATTGTCACAAGAAATCCTATGTAACATGGCATCACTACTAATAGACTCCACATGAGAATCATCATACTCATCATAAATGGGCAAATTATGGCATGGGGAAATCATACTATCATGAAGCATGGTACTAGGTGGATCAACATCATGCAAGCAATCAATGTCAAGAATGTCCACGAGTGGGACTAGAGCATCACCTTCACCTATGTTACCTTTTTCGTTCCACTCAAGTGGTGTAGGTGAGGTGGCAAAGACCAAATGGTGGTCATCTTCATCTTGATGGAACCATGTGGGGGGTGCATCATATTCCACCATGGTCATCGTCTTGTCCAAAGGGAGGACGGAGTTGTCGAGGGTCGGAAGGTTATCATAAATGGGACCTAGCACAAAATGAGAAGACACAATAGAGGTAGAGGTCAAGTTGTTAGAAATGCAAATGGACTCACGACACCTATCAACTATCACGCTCTCTCTATGTGGTGGTTCACTCACTCCCTCAAAGTAGGTGCACTCAACCTCACGTATGGTAGAGTCACTCATGTCACTCAAGAGGTGGGGGTTGTGGCTCTCCTCACGTGGAAAGTGGGGCAACTCATCATATATGGGGCTAGTGGTGAAGTCACTCTCACTCTCAATATGGTGGCAAAAGTCACTCAAGTCATCATACGTCACCATGGTCGAAGGGAGAATCCCATGCTCAACCATCTCGTTGTCGTCCCCGTGGATGAAGGCCGAAGATGGCACATCATCACTGTCCTCCATGATCGAAGGGAAAATCCCATGCTCGATCATTGATACGTCTCCAACGTATCTACTTTTACAAACACTTTTGCCCTTGTTTTGGACTCTAACTTGCATGATTTGAATGAAACTAACCCGGATTGATGCTGTTTTCAGCAGAACTGCCATGGCGTTGTTTATTGTGCATAAAACAAAAGTTCTCGGAATGACCTGAAAATCAACGGAGATAACTATTGGAAAATATAAAAAATACTGGCGAAAGAATCAAAGCCATGGGGCCCACACCCTGTCCATGAGGGTGGGGGCGCGCCCTCCCCCCCTGGCGCGCCCCCTGTCTCATGGGCCCCCTGATGCTCCACCGACCTTGGAGAGAAAAATTAGAGAGAAAGTTTCATCATGTTTTACGATACAGAGCCGCCGCCAAGCCCTAATCTCTCTCGGGAGGGCTGATCTAGAGTCCATTCGGGGCTCCGGAGAGGGGGATCGGTCACCGTCGTCATCATCAACCATCCTCCATCACCAATTTCATGATGCTCACTGTCGTGCGTGAGTAATTCCATCATAGGCTTGTTGGTTGATGGTTTGGATGAGATTTACCATGTAATCAAGTTAGTTTTGTTAGGGTTTGATCCCTAGTATCCACTTTGTTCTGAGATTGATGTTGCTATGACTTTGCTATGCTTAATGCTTGTCACTAGGGCTCGAGAGTGCCATGATTTCAGTTCTGAACCTATTATGTTTTCATGAATATATGTGAGTTCTTAATCCTATCTTGCAAGTCTATAGTCACCTATTATGTGTTATGATCCAACAACCCCGAAGTGACAATAATCGGGATACTTCTCGGTGATGACCATAGTTTGAGGAGTTCATGTATTCACTATGTGCTATTGATTTGTTCCGGTTCTCTATTAAAAGGAGGCCTTAATATCCCTTAGTTTCCACTAGGACCTCGCTGCCACGGGAGGGTAGGACAAAAGATGTCATGCAAGTTCTTTTCCATAAATGCATTATGACTATATTCGGAATACATGCCTACATTACATTGATGAATTGGAGCTAGTTCTGTGTCACCCTATGTTATAGTTATTACATGAGGAATCGCATCCGACATAATTAACCATCACCGATCCAATGCCTACGAGCTTTTCACATATTGTGCTTCTCTTATTTACTTTTCCGTTGCTACTGTTACAATTACTACAAAACTGCTATCTTTACTTCTGCCACTGTTACCATTACTATAATTCTACTTGCTACTAAATATTTGCTGCAGATACTAAGTTATCCAGGTGTGGTTGAATTGACAACTCAACTGCTAATACTTCAGAATATTCCTTGGCTCCCCTTGTGTCGAATCAATAAATTTGGGTTGAATACTCTACCCTCGAAAGCTGTTGCGATCCCCTACACTTGTGGGTTATCAAGACTAATTTCTGGTGCCGTTACCGGGGAGCATAGCTCTATTCTTTGAGTCACTTGGGATTTATATATGTTGATCACTATGAGGAACTTGAAAGACGAAAGAACTAAGATTTTTTCCCAAACTACGAGGGGAGGTAAGGAACTGCCATCTAGCTCTGCACTAGATTCTCCTTCTGTTTTGAGTAAGCTTGCGACACCTAAACCTGCTACTGCTATGAATTCTGATATGTCGCATGTTATTGATGATGCCACTTCTGCTATGCATGATACTTATGATGAAACTACTTCTGTGCGAGATACTACTTTGCCATTAGGTGAATTTCTTGATGAACAATTTGCTAGGGTTAGAGAGAATGTAATTATTGAAGATGCTATTATTGATGATAGTGATTATGAAAGTTCTCCCCCTGATTATGAATTGCATGTTGTTCCTGAGGGTTATGTTATGGATGAGGAAGCTGCTAGAGCTATTTTTGCTTGCACAGATAGATATGATCTTAAGAAGTTATTAGCTAAATGGAAGCAGCAATCGCTTAATGCTAGAATGAAACCTGACCCCGCTTTTGTTGCTTCACCTATATGTGTTACTGATAAGGATTATGAATTCTCTGTTGATCCAGAAATAATTACTTTGGTTGAATCTGATCCTTTTTATGGCTATGAATCTGAAACTGTTGTGGCTCATACCAAGTTAAATGATATAGCCACCCTGTTTACTAATGATGAGAAGTCGTTCTATTATTATATCCTTAAGATATTTCCGTTCTCATTAAAGGGTGATGCTAAGACTTGGTTTAATTCTCTTGATCCTGGTTGTGTGCGTAGTCCCCAGGATATGATTTATTACTTCTCTGCTAAATATTTCCCTGCTCATAAGAAACAAGCTGCCTTTGGGAATATATAATTTTGTGCAAATCAAAGAAGAGAGTCTCCCACAAGCTTGGGGGAGGCTTCTTCGATTACTTAATGCTTTGCCTGATCATCCTCTTAAGAAAAATGAAATACTTGGTATCTTTTATAATGGACTAACCGATGCTTCCAAGGACTACTTGGATAGTTGTGCTGGTTGTGTTTTCAGGGAAAGAACAGTCGACCAAGCTGAATTACTATTGAATAATATGTTGACTAATGAAAATAATTGGACTCTTCCTGAGCCAATTCCTGAGGCAATCCCTGAGCCAATTGAACCAACTCCTGGGCCTATTCCTAAACCAACTCCGAAGAAGAGGGGTGTTCTATTTCTCAGTCCTGAAGATATGCAAGAGGCAAAGAAATCAATGAAAGAAAAAGGTATTAAAGCTGAAGATGTTAAGAATTTACCACCTATTGAAGAAATACATGGTCTTAATATACCGCCTGTTGAGGAAACACATTGTCTTGATAACCCGACACAGGTAGTAAAGGTAAATTCTCTCTATATAAATGATAAAGTCGAAATTCCCTCTACTAAATTTCATAGCCCATGCTTACATGAATTTGATGACTTTATGGCTAAACAAGAAAGTTTTAATGCTTATGTCGGTAGAGAATTAAAGAATAATGCTTTCGAAATAGGACGCTTGAGTGATTATATTCCTAGAGTTAAAGGTGAACTTAAACTCATTAGCAAATATGCTTCTATGGTTACCACTCAAGCTGAGCAAGTACTTAAAGCTCAAAGTGATTTGCTCGATGAATTAAATAATAAACATGATTTTGCTGTTAGAGTGGTTACTAGAACTGGTAGAATGACTCAGGAACCTTTGTATCCTGAAGGCCCCTAAGAGAATCGAGCAGGATTCTCAGAGAAATAATTTAGAGGCACCTAGTTCTTCCAAAAAGAAGAAAAAGAAAAACGATAGGACTTTGCATGCTTCTAATGAACCTGTTGTAGACACACCTGAGAATCCCAATGATATTTCTATTTCTGATGCTGAAACACAATCAGGTGATGAACATGAACCTAGTGCTAATGTTAATGATAATGTTCATGTTGATGCTCAACCTAGCAATCTCAGGTGATGAACACAATCAGGAGATTGAACCTGTTGTTGATCTTGATAACCCACAATCAAAGAATCAACGTTATGATAAGAGAGACTTTGTTGCTAGGAAGCACAGTAAAGAAAGAGAAACATGGGTTCCGAAACCATGTCCTTTCCTCCTAAACCATCCAAGACAAAGGATGCTAAGGATTTTGAGCGCTTTGCTGAAATGATTAGGCCTATCTTCTTACGTATGCGCTTAACTGATATGCTTAAATTAAATCCTTATGCTAAATATATGAAGGATATCATTACAAATAAAAGAAAGATATCAGAAGCTGAAATTTCCACCATGCTTGCTAATTACACTTTTAAGGGTGGAGTACCAAAGAAACTTGCAGATCCAGGGGTACCAACCATACCATGCTCCATTGAAAGAAACTATGTTAAAACTGCTTTATGTGATCTTGGAGCCAGTGTTAGTGTTATGCCTCTCTCTTTATATCATAGACTTGAATTGAATAAGTTGACACCTACTGAAATATCTTTGCAAATGGCTGATAAATCAACTGCTATATCTGTCGGTATTTGTGAGGATGTGCCTGTTATGGTTGCAAATGTCACTATCTTAACGGACTTTGTTATTCTTGATATTCCCGAGGACGATAGTATGTCGATTATCCTTGGTAGACCCTTTTTGAATACTGCAGGGGCTGTTATTGATTGCAACAAAGGCAATGTCACTTTTCATGTTAATGGTAATGAGCATACGGTACACTTTTCGAGGAAACAATCTCAAGTTCATAGCATCAATTCTATTGGAAAAGTTCCAACTATCATTATTGGAGGTTTTGAATTTCCTCTTCCTACTGTCAAGAAAAAGTGTGATATTCTTATTGTTGGGGATGTTCATATCCCCGTTGAGGTAACTTAGTGTTATTCCAAATTTGTCCGGTTCCGTGTTATTCGGAATGAGTTTGTTAACAAGACTTGATCAACCTTGTTAGTGGATTCATGTTGATGATCATGAGATGGATGAAACTAGAAGGCACAACCTTCTGTACCCAGTTTTTACTTTTTGTTATTTAGAATAAATAAAGCAAAAATAGTATTATCTGTCTGTTTTCTGAATTTTCCGTGCAATAAAAAATATCTCGAAAATAAAAGTGCTCCAAATGCCTTGCAAATTTAGTATGATTTTTTTATGGAATATTTGAGGATTTTAGGCACTGAAAACACTGCACGAGGGGCAAGCACCTGGCCACGAGGGTGGAGGGCGCGCCCACACCCCCTGGGCGCGCCCCCTGTCTCGTGGCCCAGGTTGGCCCCCCTCCACTTATTCCTGCACCCACACACTCCATCTTCTTCCCAAAAAAATCCCCATCCAGCTCAAGCACGAGTTCTAGCGCATTTTGCTGCGATTTTTGATCTCCTTGCTCAAAGCTCCATTCACAAAACTGCTTTGGGAGATTGTTGCTTGGTATGTGACTCCTCCATTGATCCAATTAGTTTTTGTTCTAGTGCTTTATTCATTGCAATTTTTTGTTGCATAGGTGACCCTGTTCTTGAGCTTGCATGTCAAATTTATGAGGTCACAAGTAATTCTAATGCATGATATAGGCTCTAGGCACTTGTAGGAGTAGTTGCTACCAATCTTGTTTGGTTTTTTTTCACTTTTATTTTGAAGTTACTAGAATTTCAGAAATTTTTCAGAAAAAGAAATATGTCTAGGAGAATGTACCAAGGTGGTTCCTCTACAAATAAAGGACCCAGGCGTGCTATGCGTGAGCAAGACGAAGAACCCCCAAGGGATGCTGAAGTGCGAGCTTGTGAGTGGCCATCAGACGAGTTTATGGTCAAAGCAGGCATCAAGGATGAATTTGACGCATATGTGCGTAATGCTGATCTTGAGGACTTCTTACAAGATAAGTGTCCTTAGTACTATTAATTGACGGATTCATTCGTAAGAAGGTTTAAATATAAATCTTCACGTAATTCTCAGAGTGTCCTGTTTGATATTTATGATAAATCTTACACCATGGACTTAGAAGATTTTACAACTGCCTGCAAACTCCCGCAGTGGGGCAATGTTAATGACCCCCACAGATCTGAATATAAAGACTTTCTAGCTAGTATTACTGTGGGAGAATCTAGGGATATAGCACAAGCTACCATAGGGAGCATTCATTTTCCTGCTATACATTATTTTGCTCTCTTAATTGGTAGATGCATTAACGGTAAAGATGAAGCATGTCACATGTGTGTCCCTGATCTTTGTGTCCTCAAGAGTGCTGTGTTAGGTAATAAAGATTACAACTTGGGGGCAATAGTCGCACGTAGGTTGCATAATAATGGCATGTCTGGAGATTTATTTGTAGGGATTTATGCGACCCATGTTGCTAATTATCTTGGTATAGCCCCACGAGAGGGGGATATGGAGTTGCTTCCTGCTTATTCAGATTATGACGCGATGGTCAAACATCATTTTCTTTTGAGTAACAAACAATTCCTCCAGTATCGACTAATCTTTGACAGACGTAGCGCTGTCCATGTTACTCTCCCTGCTCCTTCCCTTTTTGATTACCAGCCAAAACGAAGATATGTTGTTACTAGGTAGGAGGCAGCTGAACACGAGGGGAGAGCGGAGGCGGCTCGCCAACATGCCGCAGCTCAGGATGCATTTGCTGCTGCATCTCAGTACGACCCCAGTTATAACTACGGATATCAGCCAAGCTATCCTTGGCATTAGACCAACTTAGGCCAAAAGCCTAAGCTTGGGGGAGCACGTATTTCTCACCGACTTTACATTCATGTTCACACACTATTCTAGCTGTCGGTGCTCATACTCTTTCATTGTATTATCCATGCTAGTTTAATTTTCTTTTTCTAGCTTTCTTCTTGTGTGTTTGATAAACCTTAAGAAAACCAAAAAAATTAGTTAGTTTAATTTCCATGCTTCTAGTAGAAATTAAAATGAAAACCCAAAAAGATTTCTCATTCTTCTGTTACTTGTTGGGAGCTTTCCCGTGTAAATAGTTTTATTTTATTTTCCTTCCTTTGGGGGTCGAGAGTAGACTGACAGTAGAAAGGGGGGTAGGTATGGAGAGGCAAGATCTTAGCTATGGCGAAGATGTACACGCGAGGTTTACGAGTTCAGGCCCTTCTCGGAGGAAGTAACTGCCCTACGTCTCTGTGCCCGGAGGCGGTCGATTGGATTGTGTGTGTTGAATTACAGGGGGTGCGAACCCTTGTGCCAGAGGACGGGGTGGCTTATATAGAGTGCGCCAGGACCCCAGCCCGCCTCCATTACAAGGGAACTAATGTACACAAAGTAAGGGGTGTTACTGGTAACGCCAGCATTAAGTACTCTTAATGCTCATGAAGACTAAGGAGTGAATATCTGGCCGTTGCGTGTTCTTCCGACTCCTGGCCTTCGATATGCTCGAGTGGCCTTCCATATGGTCGAGTGATAGTAGGTAGTGACTGTTGAGTGATGTGACCGTCGAGTGGATTGCACTCGGCATTTCTGATCGGAGAGCTCTTCGCTGACTCTTGGTCTTTTTGTCTTCCAGGGTAGTGACCTTGGGTAGGACGTATAGGTCGAGCCTATGACCCTACCCCAGGTATGTATCCTCGTCAGTAGCCCCCGAATGGATTAAGGTGTGAGAGGAAAGTAGGACAAAGTTGGACATGTCCTGAGCTTTGTGCCTCTGCGAGTGTCTCCTGCTAGACTGAACGCCCGCGTTGGTACTTCAGTGTCGACTCGGTTGCCTTGATCCATTCAGAGAGCTGTCGATTGAACTAGTGACCTCATGCGTCGAGTGTTGTGTTGGAGCGCGAGATCTCGAGCGATTGTTGGGGAATCCCGGATTCAGCGGGATCTGAAATTCGGGAGCACGCTTGTTTGGGCGCCGAAAAAAGGGGGCCCGGATAAGCAGTGATGCCTCTATCATCGCGCCACCTTTTTTGCCACGTTCGATGTGCGCAACTGTAGCAGGATTTCACGGGATTGCTCAGCCCCACGCGTCAGTCACTCGGAAGTGACCCTTTATAAGCCGACGGGGCCGGGGCGCTTACACTGTGCACGCCTGCCTCTTCTTCTTTCTTCTCCGTTTCTCCGCCGCATCAAGCGCCTCCGCCTCCGATACCGCCGCTTTCTCGCCATGGTGAAGGACAATATGGCGACGCTAGAGCGCGCTAAGAAGGCGACGGGGGCGGCGAAGGGCAAGAAACCGAGTCGTGGATCATCGTCGCGCTCGGGGTTGCCGCCGGGTTGGATCCAAGGCGATTGGATCCGGTCTTCGGTCCGGCAGGAGGATCTGGCCGACCTGGAGGAGTCCGGGTTGATTGCCAAGGGGGCGGCGAGGCTGCCGAAGGGGGAGACGGAGCCACAACCTCGATCGGGTGAGTGTGTCTTTCTTGCCACTCATGTCGACCGGGGTTTCTCGCTTACTCCGCACCCCTTCTTTCATGGGTTTGTGAACTTCTTTGGGGCACAGCTCCACCACTTTTCCCCCAACACCATCACGTACCTAGCCGCATTTGTGTCGATGTGCGAGAACTTCTTAGGGTGTCGACCACACTGGGGTCTCTTCAAACGCATCTTCACCATTCGTTCCCAGTCGGTAAAAAAGGCAAAGTCGAGTGACTCAAAAACCCACGTTATCCAGATGTGCGGGGGCCTAGGTATCCAAAAGAGGAATAGGAGTGCTTTCCCTGCCGTGACCCTTCCTGAATCCGTTAGGGGTTGGCAATCGTCCTGGTTTTACTGCCAGGACGTTGCGGCTCCAGGTCAATCGACCGGTCTTCCTCCTTTTTCATTCGATCGTGTCAAGACTCCTGCTCCACTGAAAGTTACTGCTGCTGAGATCATGGAGACGAGGATGTTAGTAGACCAAGTGGTCCAGCTCATCAATGATGGTGTCACTGGCTTGGACTTGCTGGAGGTGTTCCTCAGTCGGCGTATCCAGCCTCTTCAGGCCTGTGATCACCCGATGTGGTTGTATTCCGGACCGGACGACACCGCTCGGGTCCATCCAAAAGAAGTGTCGCTCGACACCATGGCCTTGTGGTTGAAGGGTATCACGGGCAATCAAGACAACCCTAGAGGATCCAGGCAAGTTGCCCCTTTCGGAAGTGACAACCCGCCCGACAAGGTACATTCTCTGTTCCGACTATTTTCCGCTTGCATTCCGACTGTACTTGATGTTGGCTGACTCTTGTTTTGATCGATTTGCTTTGCAGGTATTCACTGAGATGCACTCAATGCCCAACGGCGAATAGGCCTTGGTGTAGGACCAGGAGGGGGAGGGCAGTGTAGAGGAGAGTGGAGAGTGGGAATCCTCGGAAGAAGAGGAGGAGGAGTAGAGCGAGGAATCGGACGAGGAGGAAGAGGTCGACTCGCCGCCGCGCTCTGAACGTCGATCCAAACAGCAACACGATCCATCTGGCGGTCGTGTGAAGAGTGTGGCTCCGAGTGCCACTACCCAGAAGCGCACTCGGACATCGACTCCGGAGCCGACGGAGAAGGTGGCCAAGAAGCCTAAGGTCGCTCCCCCCAAGGCTCAGAAGACACTGCCACGGATCAAGATGGACGTCCCTGTTGCTTCGGGGCGAGTATTTCGCTTGCATTTTTGGTAAGTCGACTGAAGACTTTCTTGTGCTGACCCACTAACTCATGTGCCATTCCAGTCCCACCTCCGCTGCCACTGACATGGACATCGACAAGGCACCAGGAGACGAAGAAGCCACCTCACGAGTCGGTAAGTCTGATCAGCCAAGCTTCATTGAGTCGTCTGGACTGTCAATAGATAGAGTTTCTGACATTTTCTCCTTTTCTGCAGTTCCGTAAGAAGTTGTTGTGCTCCCTGGTGACGAAGAAGAAGTGCCTCTACATGAGAGGAAGAGGAGGAGTGGGAGTGCTGGCAGGAGGAGGCTTGAAGTTCAGATTCCTCAGTCGACGCCGGCGCTCGAGGCGGTGGCCGAACGCTCCGGAGAGCCTGTTCGGACCAGCGTCACGTTCGCCAGCCCGCTGATGACTGATCGTCCGGCGGGCTCATCTGCACTGACTCCTGTTGCTCCAGTGTAGCTCAACACCTTCGACCCAGTGGCTACCTCGGCTGCTTTGCAGCCATCACTTTTTGCTACGTATCAGACTCTGGACGATTCGCCGAGTGCCGCTAGGGAAGCTCTGCGCCAGGTGAACCTTGTCATGGAGTAGGTGAAGGTGGTGCACGAGGCTAGCCAAGTGGCTTACAATGCCAGCACTGCTCTTCAGGCCAATGTTCAGGTCAGCAAGGCTCCGACTGAACTTTCGAATGTTGTCTTGTATCTGATCACCCACTGGGGTGTTTCTTTACTGATAGCTTTGAAAATTTCCATTCCACTCGACTTGAATAGAATCTTAGTAGACTGTCTGGACTCACGCTGGGCAGACCCTGTTGAGTATTGATTTGAACCAGTGGGGGCACGCTGAGTGCACCCACTGGGTGTAGTCCCCGAGACCACGGTCGACTGCTGACAGTCGACTAAGGTCTTAGAATGTATCTCTCTCTTCTTCTTTTTTTGAACTCACGCTGGGCAGACCCTGCTAAGTATTGATCTGAACCAGTGGGGGCACACTGAGTGCGCCCACTGGGTGTAGTTTCCGAGACCACGGTCGACTGTTGTCAGTCGACTGAGGACTTAGAATGTGTCTCGCTGGATATTTGATTCGACACTAGTCTTAGAGTAGCCCTTCCCTGTCAATGCCGTTTATTTCTGACGACTGACATGTCACTTTTGCTGACTGCAGAGGTCTAGCAATCTTGGAGCTCGTCTTTCAGAGCTAAAGAAGAAACATATCAGCGTCGAACTTCACCTTGAACTTGCCAAGAAGAATCTGCAAACTGCTCAGGAAGAGATGGCTATCATGGGAGGTAATCATTCGACCGTCTGTTTAGTAGACTTTCTACTGCTTTTCATTCAATCTCTTAGAGCCGAGTGACTTCACATAAGCATATGTGAGTAGTGAAAACCGCCAACTTCAGTCTCGTCTGAAGAGTGTTGTTTCTTTAGAGAGGATGAAGGAGGCTTTGGAGCAGAAGGACCTGGATCTGGCAGCCGCTCAGAAGGAAGCACGCAAAAAGACAAAGCTTGCAGATCAGAAGCTAGCTTCAGTCGGCAAATTGGAGGAGGAGAACGCGAAGCTGAAGACTGTTGTCTTGGATGCCAATCGGGAGGTCGAACAACTGAGGAAGGACAAGGAGAACCTAACCACTGAAGTCGACGGTCTCAGGGCCAAGACGGGCAAACTGGAGTCCCATTTGGAACAACTCGCGGCAAAGCTTGTCTTGAAGTTGGAAGGTATGACTGTCCAATTAGATAACTGTCGTCGACTGAGATTTGAAATACTGTCGACTCATTATTTGTTATGATGGAATAGAACTCTGCCAGGACGTCGAAGCTGAAACTTGGCGGGTCGAGACAGGTCTCGACCCCATCAACTGTCCCATGAAAGACGAAGTTGCGATGAATTTGCTTCGGCTGGAGTCACGCTTGGACAGTGCAATCGACTATCTGGCTTGGCTGAAGGCCGCGATGGCCCGAGTGGACGCTGAACTCTGGCCTCAGGCAGAACTTCCTCAAAGTCTTGAGTCGCTGATGACTCGACTCAACCAAATTCCTGACCGAGTGCAAGAGTGGAAGAAGTCTTCTGCCCACTGTGGCGCTGACGTCGCCTTGTCTCTTGTTCGCGTGCACTGCAAGGAGGCTAAAGACGAGAAGCTGGCGACCCTCAAGTTTGTGAATACTAAGAAGCATTCTTTCCAGGACTTCATGGACACCTTCCTCGAGGCAGCCACTCGCATCGCCGACAGCATTGACCTCGACAGCTTCTGCGACCCGGCCAGTCCTTCTCCCGCTGAGTGATTGAAAAAAAACTTTACGCCCCACCTTTATTTGCCTCGGGATGCCGAGTGATTTTGTAATCATTAAAACTCCTTCGGACTTGGTGCTCGAGTACTTTTATTCTGCGGTTAGGAAACTCTGGATTTTTCTTTGAATATGTTGGCTTTGCCTTCGAGTGAAGTCTGTTCTCCGCTTGGGTCGGTTTTCTCATTGTTTAATGCAGGCGCTGAAGATGGGTTAGCAGCCGACCCGTGGATGAGCTCTTGGCAACATTGATCAGCTCATCAGCGAGGTGTTCAGCAATGGTCTTGACGTTCCTGCCATCAGCGAGGGGCCAATCGTTGGGTGCACACAATCTCGTCCTTCTGCTTGACGGTGCAACCTCCAGGGGGGAGGCGTGGACAACCCACAGTCTCACCCGCCACTCGGTAAGATCTTTCAAACTTAGGCGAGCGCTGTGTTGCAGCGAAGCCTTCGAGTGGGAGGGTCGCTCACTACCCGGTAGGATTTTTCAAACTTAGGCGAGCGCAGGGCTGCAGCTAAGCCTCCGAGTGGGAGGTATGCTCCCACTCGGTGAGGATTTTTCAAACTTAGGCGAGCGCAGGCTGCAGCTAAGCCTCCGAGTGGGAGAGTTGCTCACCACTCGGTAGGACTTTTAAACTTAGGCGAGCGCTGGGCTGCAGCTAAGCCCCCTAGTGGGAGCGTTGCTCACCACTCGGTGGGATTTTTTTAACTTAGGCGAGCGCTGGGCTGCAGCTAAACCCCCGAGTGGGAGGGTTGCTCACCATTGGTAGGATTTTTCAAACTTAGGTGAGCAGTGGGCTGCAACTAAGCCCCCAAGTGGGAGGGTTGCTCACCACTCGGTAGGATTTTTCAAACTTAGGCGAGCGCTGGGCTGCAGCTAAGCCTCCGAGTGGGAGGTATGCTCCCCACTCAGTAGGATTTTTCAAACTTAGGCGAGCGCTGGGCTGCAGCTAAGCCCCCGAGTGGGAGGGTTGCTCACCACTCGGTAGGATTTTTCAAACTTAGGCGAGCACTGGGCTGCAGCTAAGCCCCCAAGTGGGAGGGTTGCTCACCACTCGGTAGGATTTTCAAACTTAGGTGAGCACTGGACTGCAGCTAAGCCCCCAAGTGGGAGGGTTGCTCACCACTCGGTAGGATTTTTCAAACTTAGGCGAGCGCTGGGCTGCAGCTAAGCCCCCGAGTGGGAGGGTTGCTCACCACTTGGTAGGATTTTTCAAACTTAGGCGAGCACTGGGCTGCAGCTAAGCCTCCGGGTGAGAGGCAGACTCATCACTCGGCAGGATTTTTCAAACTTAGGCGAGCACTGGGCTGCAGCCCCCCGAGTGAGAGGCAGACTCATCACTTGGGAGGATTTTTCAAACTTAGGCGAGCACTAGGCTGCAGCTAAGCCCCCGAGTGAGAGGCGGACTCATCACTCGGCAGGATTTTTCAAACTTAGGCGAGCGCTGGGCTGCAGCTAAGCCCCCGAGTGAGAGGCAGACTCACCACTCGGTAGGATTTTCATCACTTCATCCTAGGCGAAATGGATTCGTAGCTAAGGCAGCACATAAAAAAGAAGTAAACAACAACAATCATTCGGAAGACTTTAAAAACCATGTCTTTCGATAATCAAACTAAGAGGTATTTCTTATTACATCTCATCAGTCTAAATACTTAAGAATAAAAAGGGCGGAGCAGTTCCGCATTCCAGGCACGTGGTTCATCTTTGTTGTGCTCGACGTTGAAGAGACGGTACACTCCGTTGTGGAGCACCTTGGTGACGACGAAAGGGCCTTCCCAAGCGGGGCGAGCTTGTGTGGCTTCTGCTGATCCACTCGCAGGACTAAGTCTCCCTCTTGAAATGCACAACCCCTCGCATTCCTGGCATTGAATCGCCGCAAGTCTTGCTGATAAATGGTCGACCGGATCAAGGCCATCTCTCTTTCCTCCTCTAGGAGGTCGACTGCATCTTGTCGAGCCTGCTCTGCTTCCTCTTCTAAGAAGAGTTCGACTCAGGGAGCTTTGTGGAGCAAATCGCTCGGCAAGACGGCTTCGGCTCCGTAGACTAAAAAGATGGAATCCGCCCAGTCGACCGATTGGGAGTTGTCCTCAGCCCCCAGAGCACTGATGGAAGCTCATCGACCCAAGCCCCCGCTGCGTGCTTGAGGTCACGCATTAACCGGGGCTTCAGTCCTTTGAGAATCAATCCATTCGCTCGTTCAGCCTGCCCATTCGACTGAGGATGGGCGACCGAAGCGTAGTCGACTCTCATGCCTTGGGAAGCACAAAAGGCTCTGAACTCATTAGAGTCGAACTTTGATCCGTTATCCATGATGATGTTTTGTGGTACGCCATATCTGAATATCAACTCTCTGATGAAGCTCACAGCAGTACTTGCTTCGAGGTTTTTAATGGGCTTGGCTTCGATCCACTTGGTAAACTTGTCGACTGCTACCAGCACATGGGTGAATCCGCTCCTGCCGGTCCTCAGAGGTCCAACCATGTCCAATCCCCAAACAGCAAAAGGCCAGACAAGTGGAATAGTTTTCAGAGCCGATGCAGGTTTGTGGGACATGTTGGAATAAAACTGACAACCTTCACACTTGTCCACTATTTCCTTCTCCATCTCGTTGGCGTGCGGCCAATAAAACCCGGCTCGGTATGCTTTGGCCACGATGGTCCGAGAAGGGCCGTGGTGACCACAGGTCCCCGAGTGAATATCATTGAGGATCATTCGGCCTTCTTCTGGCATGATGCACTTCTGGCAGGCTCAAGTTACACTTTCTCTAAACAACTGTCCTTTTATCACAGTAAAGGCCTTGGACCGTCGGACGATCTGCCGAGCCTCTTCGTCATCCTCTGGGAGTTCCTTCCTAAGAATGTATGCAATGTATGGCACTGTCCAGTCCGGAGAGATGACCAAAACCTCCATGACCAAGTCGACCACGGCTGGGATTTTGACTTCAGTCGGATCTGTGGTACTCTTGGGCTGTGGAGACTCTTCGGTGAAAGGATCTTCCTGAACTGAAGGTGAATGAATATGTTCCAAAAACACGTTTCGGGGAATAGCCTCTCTCTTTGATCCTATTTTTGCCAACTCATCTGCAGCTTGATTTTTCAGTCGGGGTATGTGGTAAAGCTCCAAACCTTCAAACCTCTTCTCCATCTTTCTTACTGCATTACAGTAACCGGTCATGGCTGGGCTCCTGACATCCCATTCCTTCATCACCTGATTAACCACCAAATCTGAGTCGCCATAGACCATAAGGCAACGGGCGCCGAGTGAAATGGCCATACGCAACCCGTATAAAAGTGCTTCATATTCAGCTTCATTATTGGAGGAATCAAAATGGATCTGGAGAACATAACTAAGCTTGTATCCACGGGGGGATACCAATACTACCCCCGCACCTGAACCATTTAGCATCTTGGATCCATCAAAGAACATAGTCCAATGTTCAGAGTGGACTTGAGTCGGTAATTGTTGCTCAATCCACTCGGCAAGGAAATCTGCGATTGCTTGGGACTTGATGGCCTTCTTTGCCACAAACTTGATATCCAATGGAAGGAGTTCAATCGCCCACTTCGCCACTCGACCAGTCGCATCTCTATTATTCAGGATTTCGGGCAATGGCGCTTCACGGACGACTGTGATGGAGTGGTCAGAGAAGTAATGTGCAACCTTCTTCATTGTCATGTATATTCCATAGACAAGCTTCTGATAATGTGGATATCGTTGCTTGGATGGAGTCAAAACTTCAGAGAGATAATAGACTGGGCGTTGAAACTTGTAAGCTTTTCCTTCTTCTTTGCGCTCGACCGTGAGTACTGTACCGACAACTTGTCCAGTGGCTGCAATGTAAATCAGTAAAGGCTCTTTGTTGATTGGTGCAGCGAGCACCGGCTGGGTGGAAAGCAGGGTTTTGAGCTCTGCAAACGCTGCATCAGCTTCTTAAGTCCACTCGAACTTATCGGACTTCTTCATCAGTCGGTAAAGAGGCAAGGCCTTTTCACCGAGACGAGAAATGAATCGACTCAGGGCGGCCAAGCAACCAGTCAGTTTCTAAACGTCATGCACTCGCACTGGGCGCTTCATTCGGAGGATTATATCAATCTTTTCGGGATTGGCGTTGCTCCCTCGTTCGGAAACGAGAAAACCGAATAAATTTCCTCCTGGGACTCTGAATGTGCACTTTGACGGATTAAGCTTGATATCGTACCTCCTCAAGTTGGCAAAGGTTTCTGCGAGGTCAGTCAATAGGTCGGAACCTTTGCGAGACTTGACCACAATGTCGTCCATGTATGCTTCCACATTCTGACTAATTTGAGTGAGCAGGCACTTCTGAATCATTCTCATGAATGTGGCTCCGGCATTTTTCAAACCAAAATGCATGGTGACATAGCAAAAGCACCCGAATGGGGTGATGAAGGCTGTTTTTATTTCATCGGGGCCATACAGTCGGATCTGATGGTATCCGGAAGATGCATCTAAGAAATACAAGCGCTCGCACCCCGCAGTCGAGTCGACAATCTGATCGATGCGAGGGAGAGGGAAGTGATCTTTTGGGCAGGCCCGATTGATATGCTTGAAATCAATGCACATACAAAGTGAATCATCCTTCTTGGGGACCATGACTACGTTGGCTAACCACTCGGAGTGGTAGATTTCACGGATGAATTCTACTGCCCATAGCCGAGCCACTTCGCCAATTGCTTTTCTCTTCTGGACGGCGGACCGCCGAAGGTGCACTTTGACGGGTTTAATCTTGGGGTCGACACACAAACGGTGCTCAGCCAGTCCCCTGGGCACACCTGGAATGTCAGAGGGTTTCCATGAGAAGATGTCCCAGTTCTCACGGAGGAACTGGATGAGCGCTTCTTCCTATTTGTTGTCGAGTGTCGTGGAAATATGAGTCGGCGCAGTATTGGGCTCGGTCGGGTGAATGTGAATCGGCTTCGTCTCACCAGCCGACTGAAATGCAGAGTCTGTAGCGGGCTTCTTGGCTCGGAGCAAATCACTCAGGTCTACATTCTTCTGATACTCTTGCAATTCGACCGCTGCCATCTGAGCGTCGGCGATCCTGGAACCTTTCTGGAAGCATTCCTCTGCCTTCTGCCGATTGCCAGTTACTATGATCACACCTTTGGGGCCAGGCATTTTCAACTTGAGATACACATAACGCGGTCGAGCCATAAAGCGGGCGTAGGCTGGCCTGCCCAGGATGGCGTGGTAGGCACTCTAGAAATCCACGACTTCGAAGGTCAGCTTCTCCTTACGGTAATGCTTAGAATCACCGAAAACCACGTCGAGGGTGATCTGGCCGAGTGACTCGGCTTTCTTCCTAGGGATAACACCATGGAAACTCATGTTGCTCTCGCTAAGTTTGGACATTGGAATGTCCATCCCCTTCAAAGTTTCAGCTTAAAGGATGTTCAGACCGCTGCCACCATCCATCAGTACTTTGATCAGTCGAGTGCCTCCAACCACAGGGTCGACCACCAGTGCTTGCCTCCCAGGGGTGGCCACACGAGCGGGGTGGTCTGACTGGTCGAACGTGATGGCTGTCTGAGACCATCTCAGCTAGGTGGTTGCCTCCGCAGGAGCGACCATATTCACTTCTCTGTTGATGACCTTCAATCGACTCTTGCTTTCAACATCAGCAAAAATCATCAGAGTGGAATTGACTTTGGGATAACCATTGTCTTCCTCTTCATCCTCGTCTTTGTCCGACTCATTCTCCTTCTCATTGGGCTGTTTCTCTCGGAACTGCTGGATCAGGAGTCGACACTGCCGAGTGGTATGCTTCGGGTAAATCAGATTACCGTCTTCATCTTTCTTAGTGTGGATGTGACATGGCAAAACCAGCACGTCATTCCCCGCTTGATCTTTTACCTTCTTAGGGGGCCAAGGCCCCTTGGGTTTTCCCTTAAACTTTCCTTGATTTACTGCTGCAATCTCTCCAGGTGCCGCTGGTTCGGCCTTACGCTTATGTTTCCGACTGGAATTTCCTCCACCGGCCTCTTGGCCGACTGGTTTGCCCTTCCCGTTACGGAGTCGATCTTCCTCTTCTCCGTTAGCGTACCGGGTGGCTATCTCCATCATCCGAGTCAGAGTCATATCTCCAGTCCGACCGAATTTCAAGACCAACTCTCTGTATTAACTTGAAAGCGCACACTGCTTGATGCTCTAAAACATTCTCGACGGTGTGATGCAACATGGACCACCTCTGGATAAAACCTCTCAGGGTCTCACCTGGCTTCTGAACACAATGCTGCAGCTCTGTCAACCCCGCTGGCCGTTTGCACGTGCCTTCGAAAGTTCTGACAAACACTCGAGCCAGTTCATCCCAACTGTATATACTACTTGGAGCTAACTGAGTCAACCACGCTCGGGCTAACCCTTCCAACATCAGAGGGAGATGTTTCATCGTGACCTCGTCGTTTCCACCACCAATCTGTACAACCACTCGGTAATCCTCAAGCCAAGTTTAGGGCTTAGATTCGTCGGTGAACTTACTGACTCCGGACGCCAACCTGAAGTTGGGAGGAATCACTGCAGCCCTGATGGCTCTGCTAAAACACTCGGGACCAGAAACATGCACTCGGCTTCCACTTGGACGATCTCTGCCAGGGTCTTCCCTGTGCGCCCTATTCCGGTCGACCAATCCTTGAACGAGGATAGACCTCGCGTCAAAGCCCGGTTCCCTTGGGTCAACTGAAGCTCTGCGCTCACCACTATGACGGCGCATGTCCTCGTTCCGCCGAGGCACATGCGACGCACTCCTCGGAGGAGGCGTGAGCCCTCGACGGTGATTGTCACGGTCGAGTGGATGATCATACTGCCCACGGCCTTCACGCCGTGGAGGCGATCTTAGGCTGTGAGCCGACTGAACCGTGTCCGCTGCAACGGACCTGCTGTGAATCCTATTCCGCGACTGAGATACTGCTGTATTCTGCTCTCCTGCCGCCCTGAGCAGGGCCCGGATTTGCATCAACCCTCTGCCAGCTTCTGACTGGGAGGGTTGGATCGACTCTGCTATGAGGGCTGCAGCTGTGAGATTCTGAATCGGAGTGCGGTATACCTTAGGTGGAGGTGGAAAAAGCTGCCGTCGACTGGACTCATGGATCCGCTCCTGAGCGCGCTCGTCGAGAGCCCGCTGAAGGTTATCCAGTCAAGTGCGCTCAGCCAGATTAGCCAAGCGCACCTCCTCCAAGGCCCAAGCCTCGGGGGTTTCTCCAATGATGGGCGTGTGGAGTGCATCCATGTTGCGGCGACAAAGTTCTTCCCTCTGCTGCAAAGAGAGGGGCTCGGGTCGGTATTCCTCGTGGACGCGCGACGGATCGCTGCCTCCGTCTCCGCCGCCCTCGCGGCGGAAACCGGGTGGGCTGTGAGGCCCATCGACCATCAAGACTTCGGCCGCAGGATCGCTGCTATCGCACTCGGATGCGGTCTCCGCGGAGCCAGTCGACAGATCGAATAGGTCGTGGAGAGTTTCATCGGGCTCGATTGCCGCTACTTGGTGGGTGGTCAACTGCCGGGCCACCGCGTGTTTCACCCACCGCTGAAGCCACAATCGACCGTACCGCTTGCGGAGGCGGACAGCGGGGAGGGAAAACGCCATCGGAGCCGAATGATACTGAGTTGACGGCTGCCGAAGAAGAACGCCGCGAACGCACGCACGGAAGTGCGTCGCCCCTCAGACGGGTAGCGCCTCAGTGTCCAGGGGAGCTTCTTGAAGCCATGCGGAGTCGTCGGTGACGAAAACAAGCGCGCCGAGACGGATCTCGCGGCCCTCAGCCAATCTGCCGCCAGAAACCATGATGATGGTGATCGGGAAAACTTGCAACTTCACCAACAAGTCGCTAAGACACCTGCCACACGGTGGGCACCAACTGACAGTAGAAAAGGGGTAGGTATGGAAAGGCAAGATCTTAGCTATGGCGAAGATGTACACGCGAGGTTTACGAGTTCAGGCCCTTCTCGAAGGAAGTAACAGACCTACGTCTCGGTGCCCAGAGGCGGTCGATTGGATTGTGTGTGTTGAATTACAAGGGGTGCGAACCCTTGTCCCAGAGGAGGGGGTGGCTTATGTAGAGTGCCAGGACCCCAGCCCGCCTCCATTACAAGGGAACTAATGTACATAAAGTAAGGGGTGTTACTGGTAACGCCAGCATTAAGTACTGTTAATGCTCATGAAGACTAAGGAGTGAATATCTGGCCGTTGCGTGTTCTTCCGACTCCCGGTCTTCGATATGGTCGGGTGGCCTTCCATATGGTCGAGTGACGGTAGGTAGTGACCGTTGAGTGATGTGACCGTCGAGTGGATTGCACTCGACGTACTTGACTGGAGCTCTTCTGTTGACTCTTGGTCTTTTTGTCTTCCAGGGTAGTGACCTTGGGTAATACGTATAGGTCGAGCCTATGACCCTACCCCAGGTCTGTATCCTTGTCACACGTATTTCTCACCGACTTTACATTCATGTTCACACACTATTCTAGCTGTCGGTGCTCATACTCTTTCATTGTATTATCCATGCTAGTTTAATTTTATTTTTCTAGCTTTCTTCTTTCGTGTTTGATAAACCTTAAGAAAACCAAAAAAATTAGTTAGTTTAATTTCCATGCTTCTAGTAGAAATTAAAATGAAAACCCAAAAAGATTTCTCATTCTTCTGTTACTTGTTGGGAGCTTTCCCGTGTAAATAGTTTTATTTTATTTTCCTTCCTTTGGGGGTCGAGAGTAGAAGACCATTTTGAAAATGCTTAGTGGCTCTCATATGCATGATCATTGATTTAACTTAGAACCCATATTACTTTGTCTTCTCTCTTGAGTTGAATGCTTGCAGATTCCAGCTTAGTCCGATGCACGTGCACTATTATTATTATACACATCGTTCGGTCGTGCAAGTGAAAGGCAATAATGATGATATATGATGGACTGATTGAGATGAGAAAAGCTGGTATGAACTCTGCCTCTTTCGTTTTTGTAAATATGATGGGTTCATCGTACCTGATTTAGCTTATTATGAAGTAAACATATTTGCAATGACATTTAGAGATTATAGTTGCTTGTGCCATGCTTAATTAGCTATGAGTTATAATGGTTTACCTTGCATGCCAACATGCTATTAAAATGATTATGATGTGGTATGATGGGATGGTATCCTCCTTTGAATAAATTGAGTGACTTGACTTGGCACATGTTCACGCATGAGTTGAAACAAATCAACATAGCCTTCACGATATTTATGTTCATGGTGGATTATATCCTACTCATGCTTGTACTTGGTGTAAATTAATTTTAATGCATGTTCATGACTGTTGTCGCTCTCTCAGTTGGTCGCTTCCCAGTCTTTTGCTAGCCTTCACCTGAACTAAGCGGGAATACTGCTTGTGCACCGAAACTCCATAAACCCCAAAGTTGTTCCATATGAGTCCACCATACCTTCCTATATACAGTATCTACCTGCCGTTCCAAGTAAATTTGTATGTGCCAAACTCCAAACCTTCAAATGAAATTTTGTTTCGTATGCTCGAGCAACTCATGTTTCAACTAGGGTTGTCTGTATCTTCCATGCTATGTGGGTTATTATCAAGAGGAGTGGACTCCGCTCCTCATTCACGAGAAAATGGCCGGTCCGGGATGCCCAGTCCCATGATCCAAAAAGATCAAAGCAAATCAAAATAATTAAACAAAACTCCCCCAGGGCTGTTGTTAGTTGGAGGCACTCGTTGTTTCGAGCAAGCCATGGATTGATGCTAGTTGGTGGTGGGGGAGTGTAAACTTTAACCATTCTGTTTGGGAACCGCCTATAATGCATGTAGTATGGAAGATATCGCCATCGCATAGTTGTTGCGTTGACAGTGAAAGTATACCGCTCAAAATGTTATTCATCTCTATTTTAAAATCGAGCTCTGGCAGCTCTACAAATCCCTGCTTCCCTCTGCGAAGGGACTATCTATTTACTTTTATGTTGAGTCATCACCTTCTTATTAAAAAGCACCCGCTGGAGAGCACACTGTCATTTGCATTCATTACTATTAGTTTATATTGGGTATGACTTGACTGGATCTCTTTTACCATGAATTACAATGTTTAGACAGTCCTTGATCTTTAAAGGTGCTCTGCATTTATGTTTCTTGGTCTCGAGAAAGGGCTAGCGAGATACCATCTTGTTATATCATATTATGATTGTTTTGAGAAAGTGTTGTCATCCGAGTTTTATTATTATTGCTCGCTAGTTGATTATGCCATTGATATGAGTAAATGTGAGACCTAAGTGTTATTGTGAGTATGGTTAGTTCATAATATTTGCTGAAAACTTGAATCCTGGCTTTACATATTTACAACAACAATAGCAAATAGAGTTTGTAAAAGTTTTTCTGTATCACTTTCAGTTTTTCAACTGAATTGCTTGAGGACAAGCAAAGGTTTAAGCTTGGGGGATTTGATACGCCTCCAACGTATCTACTTTTCCAAACACTTTTGCCCTTGTTTTGGACTCTAACTTGCATGATTTGAATGAAACTAACCCGGATTGACGCTGTTTTCAGCAGAACTGCCATGGTGTTGTTTATTGTGCAAAAAACAAAAGCTCTTGGAATGACCTGAAAATCCACGGAGATAACTTTTGGAAAATATAAAAAATACTGGTGAAAGAATCAAGGCTAGGGGGCCCACACCCTGTCCACAAGGGTGGGGGCGCGCCCTCACCCCTGGGTGCCCCCCCCCCCGTCTCGTGGGCCCCTTGATGCTCCACCGACCTCAACTCCAACTCCATATATTCTGTTTCACGGAGAGAGAAAATCAGAGAGAAAGTTTCATCACGTTTTATGATACGGAGCCACCGCCAAACCCTAATCTCTCTCGGGAGGGCCGATTTGGAGTCCGTTGGGGGCTCCAGAGAGGGGGATTCATCGTCGTCATCATCATCAACCATCCTCCATCACCAATTTCATGATGCTCACCACCGTGCGTGAGTGATGACCCACAAGTATAGGGGATCTATCGTAGTCCTTTCGATAAGTAAGAGTGTCGAATCCAACGAGGAGCAGAAGGAAATGATAAACGGTTTTTAGTAAGGTTTTCTCTGCAAGCACTGAAATAGTAGGTGATAGATAGTTTTGTGATAAGATAAATAGTAACGAGCAAAAGTAAATAAGGTGCATCAAGGTGGCCCAATCCTTTATGTAGCAAAGGATAAGCCTGGACAAATTCTAATAATAAGGAAGAAGTTCCCGAGGACACATTGGGAATTATCGTCAAGCTAATTTCATCACGTTCGTAAGATTCTCGTTCGGTACTTTGATAATTTGATATGTGGGTAGACCGACACTTGGGTACTGCCCTAACTTGGACAAGCATCCCACTTATGATTAACCCCTATTGCAAGCGTCCGCAACTACCAAAAGGAGTATTAAGGTAAACCTAACCACAACATTAAACATATGGGTCCATATGAACCCCTAACATAGCAACTCATAAACTAGGGTTTAAGCTTCTGTCACTCTAGCAACCATCATCTACTTATTACTTCCCTATGACTTCCTCTAGGCCCAAATAATGGTGAAGTGTCATGTAGTCGACGTTCACATAACACCACTAGAGGAGAGACAACATACATCTCATCAAAATATCGAACGAATACCAAATTCACATGACTACTAATAGCAAGACTTCACCCATGTCCTCAGGAACTAAAGTAACTACTCACAAAGCATAAGCATGTTCATAATCAGAGGTGTAATAATATGCATTAAGGATCTGAACATATAATCTTCCACCAAGTAAACCAATAAGTATCAACTACAAGGAGTTATCAACACTACTAGCAACCCACAGTACCAATTTGTGGTTTTGGATACAAGATTGGATACAAGAGATGAACTAGGGTTTGAGAGGAGATGGTGCTGGTGAAGATGTTGATGGAGATTGACCCCCTCCCGATGAGAGGATCATTGGTGATGACGTTGGTGATGATTTCCCCCTCCCGGAGGGAAGTGTCCCCGGCAGAACAGCTCCGCCAGAGCCCTAGATTGATTCTACCAAGGTTCCTCCTCGTTGCGGCGGAGTTTCGTCCCGTAAGCTTGCCCACAAATTTTTCCAGGACAAAACCCTTCATATAGCAGAAGATGGTCGCCGGAGGCCCACCAGGGGGCCCAGGAGATAGGGGCGCGCCCCCCTTGTCTCCTGGACAGGGTGGGCCCCTGGCCTATTTCTTTTGCTCATAATTCCTTAATAAATCCAAAAAGTGGTTTCGTGGAGTTTCAGGACTTTTGGAGTTGTGCAGAATAGGTTTCCAACGTTTGCTCCTTTTTCAGCCAGAATTCCAGCTGCCGGCATTCCCCCTCTTCATGGTAAACCTTGTAAAATAAGAGAGAATAGCCATAAGTATTGAGATATAATGTGTAATAACAGCCCACAATGCAGTAAATATTGACATAAAAGCATGATGCAAAATGGACGTATCAACTCCCCCAAGCTTAGACCTCGCTCGTCCTCAAGCGGAAACCGAGATCGAGAAATATGTCCACATGTTTAGAGATAGAGGTGTCGATAAAAATAAAATACGGACATGAGGGCATCATGATCACTCTAATAACATCAACATATATAGATTTTGTCATATGATTTCTATGTTCAAGTAATAAGCAATTCACAATGTCAAGTATGGTTCATAAACTTCATTGGGAACTAACAAACTATAATCTCAGTCATTGAAGCAATTGCAATTTATCGTAACATCAGAAAGAGTCAATAATAGAGCCTTTCAGCAAGATCACATACTCAACTATCTCGTAGTCCCCCATAATTGTTAACACTCACTCAATACTTGTGGTTATAGAGTTTCAGCCGGACACTGAGAAAGATAGGGGCTTATTATGTTGCCTCCCGACATATTCACCTTTAGGTGATGTCAACAATAATAGCCTATGCCAACTTAAATTCAATTTGATATATGTATCATGACCTTTCAAACACAAGGAGCTTGCCAAAAGATAAAATGAAAAAGTGGAAGGGTGAGGATCACCTTGACTCAAGCATAAAGTAAAAACATAAAGTAAAAGATAGGCCCTTCACAGAGGGAAGCAGAGGTTGTCATGCGCTTTTAAGGTTGGATACACAAAATCTTAATGCAAAAGAACGTCACTTTGTATTGCCCCTTGTATGTGGACCTTTATTATGCACTCTGTCGCTTCTATTACTTCCACAACAAGTTCGTACAAAGCTTATTTTCTCTGCATTAATAAGTCATGCATATTTAGAGAGCAATTTTTATTGCTTGCACCGATGACAACTTACTTGAAGGATCTTACTCAATCCATAGGTAGGTATGGTGGACTCTCATGGCAAAACTGGGTTTAAGGGAGTTTGGAAGCACAAGTAGTATCTCTACTTGGTGCAAGGAGTTTTGGCTAGCATGAGGGGGAAAGGCAAGCTCAACATGTTCAGAAGGTCACTGACAATATACTTTAACTGAGATGTCGGAAAACATAAACCATTACGTTTTCTTCCTTGTCCAACATCAATTCTTTTAGCATGTCATACTTAATGAGTGCTTCACAATCATAAAAGATGTCCAAGATAATATATCTATATGTGAACCCCTCTTTCCTTATCACTTCCTATTAATTGCAACGATGACCAAGGCTACGTTCATCAACTCTCAACAATTTTTGTGCCTCATACTTTCTATGTGTGAAGTTATCACTATCCATAAGATCAATATGAACTCTTTTGTTCTTTCTACTTTCTCAAGATCATAGTTACATAGCAAAGCCCTTGACTCAACACTAATCTTTATTATAGATAGCACATGGACTCGCTTACAAAAAGAGATCACAACGAAAACTCAAAACTACTTGATATCAAAACTTCGAACTAATAGATCAAGATACTACTAAAAGGATCGAACTAAATAAAGCGGTAAAGATAGGAGTGTGATGGTGATACGATACCGGGGCACCTCCCCCAAGCTTGGCAGTTGCCAAGGGGAGTGCCCATACCCATGTGATTATTTCTCCTTCTTCACGGTTGGTGTTGTAATCTTCTTGGTGATGATGCCCTTCAGGATACGGTTCTCCTCCTCGAGCTTATTAATTTGTCATTTGAGGTCCAAAATTTCTTTACGAAGCTTGCCCGTAACGGCCAAAGCTCCTTTTACCCAAGGATGATGCATAGCTTCTGGAAAACACATGAAACTCTTTTTCATATTTTCATAAGAAAGAAATCTAGAGTTGGAAGGGATAACCGAAGCAAGGACAGCCAGGCTAGGTAGTTCCCCCATAATGAAATCTGCTTGGAGATGAGAGGTAACTTCTTGATCTTCCTCCATGGCATCTATCCTTTTCAAATCAGCCTCCATCTCATCCTCTGTTGATGGTCCAAAGTGATAGGCATCGTCGCTCCTGGACCTTGCGTTGGGTGAGACACTCGGCTCTCCCCAACTGATTCCTGAGAAGACATCTTGCTTAATTCTGCAACAGGAACAGCTCGAAACGAAAACAGAGGATAATTGCGTGATACGGTGGTCAAAACCTTTGGGAGTATATATAATGATTTTTTACTGACCAAAATACGTAACATACAAGAAAACGGAGTCCGGGAGGCACACGAGGAGCCCACGAGTCAGGGGGAGCGCCCTACAGGGGGGCTCGCCCTCCTCTCTCTCGTGGGGGCCTCGTGTCCCTTTCGGACTACTTCTTTCTTCCTAAAATTCCTAAATAATCCAAAACTGATGAAAATTGCCATTAGAGTTGTTTTGGAGTCGGTATACTTACCGTACCACGTACCTATGCCTTTTCGGAGTGTGGAACGTTCTGAAAAGTGTCTCTTATGTACTCCTGTGGGGTTATGGTTTCAATATTATTAGTTTCAACATTGATAGGGTTACCTGAAATATAATGCTTGATTCTTTGACCATTAACCACCCTAGGATTTGTGCCTTCAAAGTTGTTAATTTTTATAGCACCGGAACGGTAGACCTCCTCGATAACGTAGGGACCTTCCCATTTTGAGAGAAGTTTTCCTGCAAAAAATCTTAAACGAGAGTTGAATAATAACACATACTCTCCAATGTTAAACTCGCGCTTTTGTATCCTTTTATCATGCCAGCGTTTGACTTTTTCTTTGAAGAGCTTGGCATTCTCATAAGCTTGGGCTCTCCATTCATCAAGTGAGCTAATATCAAACAACCTCTTCTCACCGGCAAGTTTGAAGTCATAATTGAGCTCTTTAATAGCCCAATATGCTTTATGTTCAAGTTCAAGAGTTAAATGACATGCTTTTCCATAAACCATCTTATATGGAGACATGCCCATAGGATTTTTGTATGCAGTTCTATAGGCCCATAATGCATCATCAAGTTTTTTGGACCAATTCTTTCTAGATCTATTCACAGTCTTTTGCAAAATTAGTTTGAGCTCTCTATTGCTCAACTCTACTTGACCACTAGACTGCGGGTGATAAGGAGATGGAATTCTATGATTGACATCATATTGAGCAAGCATCTTACGGAAAGCACCATGAATAAAGTGTGAACCACCATCAGTCATAAGATATCTAGGGACTCCAAACCTCGGAAAAATAACTTCTTTAAGCATTTTAATAGAAGTGTTATGATCAGCACTACTAGTTGGAATAGCTTCTACCCACTTAGTAACGTAATCAACAGCAACTAAAATATGTGTATAACCATTGGAAGCAGGAAAAGGTCCCATATAATCAAAGCCCCAAACATCAAACGGTTCAATAACAAGAGAATAATTCATAGGCATTTCTTGACGTCTACTGATGTTACCTATTCTTTGGCATTCATCACGGGATACGACAAACTTACGAACATCTTTGAAAAGAGTAGGCCAATAAAAACCAAATTGTAGTACCTTGTGTGCAGTTCTATCTCCAGCGTGGTGTCCTCTATAGGATTCAGAGCGACACTTGCGTAGGATTTGTTCCTCTTCATGCTCAGGCACACAACGTCTAATAATACCATCTACTCCTTCTTTATAAAGATGTGGATCATCCCAGAAGTAATGTCTTAAATCATAGAAGAACTTTTTCTTTTGCTGGTATGTGAAACTAGGCGGTATATATTTAGCAACAATGTAATTAGCATAGTCAGCATACCAAGCAGCAAAGACTGAGAAGCATTGACAACCGCTAATTGTTCATCGGAAAACTATCATTAATAGGCGTTGGGTCATTAAGAACATTCTCTAACCTTGACAAGTTGTCTGCAACGGGGTTCTCAGCTCCCTTTCTATCAATAATATGCAAGTCAAATTCTTGGAGCAAGAGAACCCATCTAATGAGTCTAGGTTTAGCATCTTTCTTTTCCATAAGATATTTAATAGCAGCATGATCGGTGTGAATAGTAACTTTGGAATCAATAATATAAGGTCTAAACTTATCACATGCAAACACAACTGCTAAGAATTCTTTTTCAGTGGTAGCATAATTTCTCTGGGCAATATCAAGAGTCTTACTAGCATAATGGATAACATTCAATTTCTTATCGACTCTTTGCCCTAAAACAGCACCTACAGCATAATCACTAGCATCACACATAATTCCAAAAGGTAAATTCCAATCAGGTGGCTGAACAATAGATGCTGTGATCAAAGCTTTCTTAAGTGTTTCAAATGCGTCTACACAATCATCATCAAAGACAAAAGGAATATCTTTTTGCAATAAATTATTCAGAGGCCTAGAGATCTTAGAAAAGTCCTTAATGAACCTCCTATAAAAACCGGCATGACCAAGGAAACTTCTTATACCTTTTATGTCCTTGGGACATGGCATCTTTTAAATAGCATCAACTTTGGCTTTATCAACTTCAATACCTCTCTCGGAGATCTTGTGCCCCAAGACAATGCCTTCATTAACCATAAAGTGACACTTTTCCCAATTCAGGACGAGACTAGTGTCTTCGCATCTCTGCAAACCTCGATCAAGGTTGCTCAAACAATTATCAAAAGAGGATCCATAGACGGAGAAGTCATCCATGAACACCTCACAAATCTTTTCACAAAAATCAGAAAATATAGCCATCATGCATCTTTGAAAGGTAGCAGGTGCATTACATAAACCAAAAGGCATACGTCTATAAGCAAAAGTACCAAAAGGGCAAGTAAAAGTAGTTTTAGATTGATCCCCCGCTGACACAGGTATTTGAGAGAAACCAGAATAACCATCTAGAAAGCAAAAATGTTGTGTTTGGATAGCCTTTCTAGAATTTGATCAATAAAAGGTAAAGGGTAATGATCTTTCTTAGTAGCTTTATTTAACTTACGGAAATCAGTTACCATCCTATAGCCTGTAATAATTCTTTGCGGGATCAATTCATCTTTATCATTAGGAACGACGGTAATACCTCCCTTTTTAGGGACACAATGGACAGGGCTTACCCATTCACTATCAGCAACGGGATAAATAATACCTGCCTCAAGGAGTTTTAGTATCTCCTTTCTCACCACTTCCTTCATTTTGGGATTTAATCGTCTTTGAGTATCTCTAACAGGTTTGGCATCTTTCTCCACTAAAATTTTATGTTGACATAATGTGGGACTAATGCCCTTAAGATCATCCAGAGTATATCCAATAGCAGCTCGGTGCTTAATCAGAGTTTTCAATAATCTTTCTTCTTCTTTCTTTGAAAGGTTAGCACTAATAATAACAGGATATATTTATTTTTCATCAAGATAAGCATACTTGAGATTATCAGGTAAGGGTTTGAGTTCAAACACGGGATCACCCTTGGGTGGAGGGGGATCCCCAAGAATTTCAACGGGAAGATTATGTTTTAGCATAGGTTCTTGTTTAAGGAACACTTCATCTATTTCTTCCCTTTCCTTCATAAACATATCGTTTTCATGGTCTAGCAAATATTGTTCTAACGGATCAGTTGGAGGAACAGCAATGGAAGCAAGACCAATAATCTCATCCTTACTAGATGATTCCTTTTCACGATGTTGTCTACTAAACTTAGCGAAATTAAACTCATGAGACATACCATCTAAGCCAATAGTGACAATATTCTTTTCATAATCAATCTTAGCACTAGCAGTATGCAATAAAGGTCTACCAAAAATAATGGGACAAAAATCATCTTGTGGGGAACCGAGAACAAGAAAATCAGCAGGGTATTTAATCTTTCCACACAAGACTTCAACATCTGTAACAATCCCAATAGGTTTAATGGTGTCCCTATTAGCAAGCTTAATTGTAACATCAATATCTTCTAATTCAACTGGTGCAATATCGTGCATAATTTATTTATAAAGATCATAAGGTATCGCATTAGCACTAGCACCCATATCACATAAGCCATGATAACAATAATCTCCTATTTTAACAGAAATAATAAAGTGCCTATATAACAGTTCTACGTGTCTTAGTATCGGGTCTAGCAATATTAGCAATTTCACCCACGAAAGAAATAACATGCCCATCTAAGTCTTCATCCAAGAGATCTTTAATCATAGCAATACTAGGTTCAACATTAATTTGCTCAGGAGGTGTATAAGTCCTAATATTACTCTTACGAATAACAGTCGAAGCTTTAACATGATCTTTTATCCTAATAGGAAAAGGTGGTTTTTCAACATAAGTAGTAGGAATAATAGGATCACTATATGTAATAGTCTTTTCTTCGACTGTAATAGGTGCAACTACTTTCACTTCAACAGGCGGATTATGTTTAAACCACTTCTCTTTAGGAGATCAACGTGAGCAGCAAAAGTTTCACAAAAAATAGCTACTATCTCAGAGTCAAGTCCATACTTAGAGCTAAATCCACGGAAAGCATCGGTATCCATAAAAGATTTAACACAATCAAACTTAGGTGTCATACCTGACTCCTTACCATCGTCAGAACCCCAATCTTCAGAGCTGTGTTTAATTCTTTCCAATAAGTCCCATTTGAAATCAATAGTCTTCAGCATATAGGAACCAAAGACAGGAAGTATCGAGCAAGTTGCGATTATCAAGAGAAAGCCGAGCATAAAAATTCTGAATAATCATTTCCCGAGAGAGCTCATGATTGGGGCATGAATATAACATTGACTTAAGCCTCCCCCAAGCTTGAGCGACGCTTTCTCCTTCGCGAGGTCAGAAATTATATATGTAATTATGATCACGATGAACAAGATGCATAGGATAGAACTTCTGGTGAAATTCCAATTTCAATCGCTTATAATTCCAAGATCTCGTGTCATCACATAGCCTATACCATGTCATTGCATCTCCCTTAAAAGATAAAGGGAAGACCTTCCTTTTGACAACATCATCGGGAATACCTGCAAGCTTAAATAATCCACAAACTTCGTCCACAAAGATAAGGTGTAAGTCGGGATGCAAAGTTTCGTCTCCTGCAAAAGGATTAGCTAGCAGTTTTTCTATCATACCCGAAGGAATCTCAATGTGAATATTTTTATAAAGTTCAATAGGTTGAGGAGCATCTCTTTGCTCCTCTGGTTGGGGTGAAGATACCCCAAACAAGCCATTCAAAGGATTAGTTTCCATAGTGACTAGTAACAGAAAATTTCAGCACACTAAACAAATGTTTCCTTACCAAGTTCCACTCACCAAGAGCGCTACGCTCCCCGGCAACGGCGCCAGAAAAGAGTCTTGATGACCCACAAGTATAGGGGATCTATCGTAGTCCTTTCAATAAGTAAGAGTGTCGACCCCAACGAGGAGCATAAGGAAATGATAAGCGGTTTTCAGTAAGGTTTTCTCTGCAAGCACTGAAATAGTATGTGATAGATAGTTTTGTGATAAGATAAATAGTAATGAGCAAAAGTAAATAAAGTAAATAAGGTGCAGCAAGGTGGCCCAATCCTATATGTAGCAAAGGATAAGCCTGGACAAATTCTAATAATAAGGAAGAAGCTCCCGAGGACACATTGGGAATTATCGTCAAGCTAATTTCATCACGTTCGTAAGATTCTCGTTTAGTACTTTGATAATTTGATATGTGGGTAGACCGACACTTGGGTACTGCCCTAACTTGGACAAGCATCCCACTTATGATTAACCCCTATTGCAAGCGTCCGCAACTACAAAAAGGAGTATTAAGGTAAACCTAACCACAAAGATTAAACATATGGGTCCATATGAACCCCTAACGAAGCAACTCATAAACTAGGGTTTAAGCACATCACTCTAGCAACCATCATCTACTTATTACTTCCCTATGCCTTCCTCTAGGCCCAAATAATGGTGAAGTGTCATGTAGTCGACGTTCACATAACACCACTAGAGGAGAGACAACATACATCTCATCAAAATATCGAACGAATACCAAATTCACATGACTACTAATAGCAAGACTTCACCCATGTCCTCGTGAACTAAAGTAACTACTCACAAAGCATAAGCATGTTCATAATCAGAGGTGTAATAATATGCATTAAGGATCTGAACATATAATCTTCCACCAAGTAAACCAATAAGTATCAACTACAAGGAGTTATCAACACTACTAGCAACCCACAGGTACCAATTTGTGGTTTTGGATACAAGAGATGAACTAGGGTTTGAGAGGAGATGGTGCTTTGGTGAAGATGTTGATGGAGATTGACCCCCTCCCGATGAGAGGATCGTTGGTGATGACGTTGGTGATGATTTCCCCCTCCCGGAGGGAAGTGTCCCCGGCAGAACAGCTCCGCCAGAGCCCTAGATTGATTCTACCAAGGTTCCGCCTCGTTGCGGCGGAGTTTCGTCCCGTAAGCTTGCCCACGAATTTTTCCAGGACAAAACCCTTCATATAGCAGAAGATGGTCGCCAGAGGCCCACCAGGGGGCCCAGGAGATAGGGGCGCGCCCCCCTTGTCTCCTGGACAGGGTGTGGGCCCCCTGGCCTATTTCTTTTGCTCATAATTCCTTAATAAATCCAAAAGGTGGTTTTGTGGAGTTTCAGGACTTTTGGAGTTGTGCAGAATAGGTTTCCAACGTTTGCTCCTTTTTCAGCCAGAATTCCAGCTGCCGGCATTCCCCCTCTTCATGGTAAACCTTGTACAGTAAGAGAGAATAGCCATAAGTATTGAGATATAATGTGTAATAACAGCCCATAATGCAGTAAATATGTACATAAAAGCATGATGCAAAATGGATGATTGCTGAGTAAGATTGATGATTGTTATGATCATCATTATGTTATTTATCTTTATATATTTTGTTCAGTATGTTGATGATCAATCATTTTTTTTTGTAATCAATTTGTTGACATTTCAAAGTCGCTACATCCTCACACTTCGCAATGTACTTTCGAGGTAGAGTATTCAACCCAAATTTATTGATTCGACACAATGGGAGCCAAAGAATATTCTTAAGTATTAGCAATTGAGTTGTCAATTCAACCACACCTGGATAACTTAGTATCAGCAGCAAAGTATTTAGTAGCAAGTAGTATGATAGTAATGGTAATAGTGGCAAAAGTAAAGCTAGCAGTTTTGTAGTAGTTGTAATAGTAGCAACGGAAAAGTAAATAAGCGTAGCACAATATGTGAAAAGCTCGTAGGCATTGGATCAGTGATGGATAATTATGTCGGATGTGATTCCTCATGTAATAGCTATAACATAGGGTGACACGGAACTAGCTCCAATTCATCAATGTAATGTAGGCATGTATTCCGAATATAGTCATACGTGCTTATGGAAAAGAACTTGCATGACATCTTTTGTCCTACCCTCCCGTGGCAGCGGGGTCCTAGTGGAAACTAATGGATATTAAGGCCTCCTTTTAATAGAGAACCGGAACAAAGCAATAGCACATAGTGAATACATGAACTCCTCAAACTATGGTCATCACCGAGAAGTATCCTGACTATTGTCACTTCGGGGTTGTCGGATCATAACATATAATAGGTGACTATAGACTTGCAAGATAGGATCAAGAACTCACATATATTCATGAAAACATAATAGGTTCAGATCTGAAATCATGGCACTCGGCCCTAGTGACAAGCATTAAGCATAGCAAAGTCATAACAACATCGGCCTCGTAACATAGTGGATACTAGGGATCAAACCCTAACAAAACTAACTTGATTACATGGTAAATATCATCCAACCCATCACCGTCCAGCAAGCCTACGATGGAATTACTCACGCATGGCAGTGCGCATCATGAAATTGGTGATGGAGGATGGTTGATGATGACGACGGCGATGAATCCCCCTCTCCGGAGCCCCGAACAGACTCTAGATCAGCCCTCCCGAGAAAGATTAGGGCTTGGCGGTGGTTCTGTATCATAAAATGCGATGAAACTTTCTCTCTGATTTTTTCTCCGCGAAACGGAATATATGGAGTTGGAGTTGAGGTCGGTGGAGCATCAGGGGGCCCACGAGACGGGGGGGCCCACCCTCGTGGGATGTGGTGTGGGCCCCGCCTTGATTCTTTCGCCAGTATTTTTTATATTTTCCAAAAGTTATCTCCATGGATTTTCATGTCATTCCGAGAACTTTTGTTTTCTGCATAATAAATAACACCATGGCTGTTCTACTGAAAACAACGTCAATCCGGATTAGTTCCATTCAAATCATGCAAGTTAGAGTCCAAAACAAGGGGCAAAAGTGTTTGGAAACGTAGATACGTTGGAGACGTATCAATCATCTCATCATCATCGCCGTGGATGAAGGCCAAAGATGAAACATCATCCCTCTTGCCTCCAAAGATGGAAACATCATCCTTGCTCGCCACCTTGTCGCTCGCCTCCAAAGCTTGGTCCTTGAGGGTCTTCGTAGTCGTACTTGTCGCCGCACCATCTTGAAAAAGAGTCGAAGTAGACTCAGCATCATCAATGCCACAAAGAGGGATGGCGGTGAAGTCGAACTTGGGAGCATCATCTTGGAGCTCGTCGGGTTTGGACATCGTGGTGGTACTAGCCTCATGCTTGTTGTAGAGCTTGGTCACCGCGAAGTGTGCTTGGGGTGGAGAAGCCTTGGCCTTCATGAGTTCATGTTCCGCCTTGAGAGCACCAATGTAGTAGTCGTCGATGGACTTGTAGTTCTCGAGGAAGATAGTCTTGGAGATGTCATTGTGTAATCCCATCATGAAGTGGAACTTCATTGAAATGGGGTCGTCCACGCCGGCTCGTCGCAAGGAAATCTTCATCTCCTTGAAGTACTTGTCGACGGACTTGGATCCTTGGATGGTGTTCTCCAATTGGCGTCGAAGTTGTTCCGTGTAGGTTGGAGGCACGAACTCTCGCCGCAAAGCTCTCTTCGTCTTGGGCCAACTCATCTCGTAGCTCTCCGAAGGTGTGTGAAGCCACCAAGTCGAGGCGTAGTCGTGGAAGTTTCTTGTGGCGCACTTCACTTGATCTTCCGGACGAACTTGATGTAGCTTGAGGTAGTCGTCCATCAAACGCTCCCACTCGAGATACTCCTCGGGTTCTTGAGTCCCATAGAAAGGAATCTCATTGTCGGTGTTGAGGTCGTAGTAGCTCGTGGAAGTTGCGGACTTGAGCTTGGTGAGCTTCTCTTGAACGTAGTCTTGGGGTGCTTGTTGGCGAATGTGTCGTATGTCCGTAGGCGAAGATGCCTTGAAGTCGCTTGGTGAAGATGCCAAGGGATATGGTGAAGTCGTTGAGCGATTGTTGTTGTTGAGCTCTTGACCTTCACGTTCTTGTTGGTGATGGTGTCGATGCCGATGTGATCTTGCCGTAGATGGTAGCTCGGAAGCATGTGCTCTTGAGCGTCTTCTCGAAGATGAGGAAGATCGCTTGTAGGACTTGATGAGGGCTTTGATCTCCTTCATTTGAGCTTGCATCTTGGCATCGTAGTTGTTTTTCATGGCATCGAACTCGTCGTTGTTGTTGTAGACCAAAGGTGAAATGGCTTGCCTATCCATCACAAGACTCGAGCAAAGGTGAGTAGGAAATGCGATAAACAATACCAAGTTACCTTGTCCCAAAGTTGAGGATGTATCCCGTTTCACTCAAAGTGAATGAAAGAATAGTGGAATTGGTACCGGACTTGCTCACACACACCTATCAAGTGACGCTTATGGTGGAGCTCGGTGAGGATAGTGGCACAAAAATTTGATACAAAATGTTAGCAAGAGTCAATAATGTTGAAAGAGATTCACAAATTTGCAAGTGAAACAAGTAGACCAATAGCAAAGAATGGCACACGGAAACACACACACGGATAGATAAATGGCGTCGTGCAACCAAGGAATGAGCACAAAATGTGGAATCCATTTAAAACGCTCGTGTTGCACAACTCAAGAGAGACGCTAGCACGATTGCTCAATAGGCGGATACGGCACTTGTGCACAACCTATAAGATGCAAAATGGATAAACTTTCTATCCCAAGTATGCTATATATGTATGGTGTTCCAGTGCTTTAGCACAAGATGATCCAAGATGATCAGATATGATACCATATGATATATTTTGATGCTATGGCTATTGCTTACAAGCTCTTTGTTCACTCTTTTTCTTTGCTTAAAAGCTTATTCTTTTTTTGTATGGCCACTTTGCACAAACCAAGATAGCAATTGTATATATACGGGAACAAACATGTGACACAAGATATGATACCAAGATATTCACCACAATGATATGGTATGTATGCAATGGGAAGTATAGATCACTAATGTGCACAAGTAACATTGTCGGCAATACTCAAATGGCTAGTCTCGATAGGCAAGTGACGCAAAATGGGCTAGGGGTTAACAATGCAAATGCAAGTGGAATATACAATGGTGTCGTCGAGGTTACCTTCCTTGGCGATGATGAGTGGCGGTGTTGCCGAAGTCGACCCGTTGCTAGTTAGCCGAAACACCCTAGGAAATGGAAAAACCACAACTCAAAATCTCAAAGGCCAATGTCAAATGGTGGTAGCGGAAAATGGTGGTAGTGTGCACTTGGCAATGCGTAAGTGGAATGATGGGATATACACATGTCGGCGTTGAAGTTGCCGTCCCTAAGTAGCCGAAACACCTTAGGAGACACAAGCCACAACTCAAACAAGCTCAAACAAAATTGGGTTAACTTGGGGTGGTGGAAGTGTATGGTGGGCAAGCCTATGCGGAAATTATGGTGGTGGTTGATGAAGAAGCAACCATCCCTAAGTAGTCGAAACACCTTAGGAGACTTGAATCACAACTCAAACAACCTCAAATGCTATAAGGATCAAAATGGGTTAGGTTGCGGAAGTCGGTGGTGGCAATGCGGATGATATGGTGGAAGGCCTAGGCAAAGATGCCGAAGTTCCAAAATTTTGATGGAGTCAAAATGTTGTAAAACCAATGTGAGGACCTCGAGCACGTCAATAGCTTCAAAATGAGCCAAAGAACACTCAAATCAGAGTTTGGAGCGAAAAGTTATGATGAAAAGGGTGAAAGAGGCTGATGCTGAAATTTCGGGGAAAGTTTCTGGTTAGGCCGGAAGTTCCGGGGTTAGGTCCGGAAGTTCCGGGGGGTGGCCGGAAGTACCGGGGGTCGCGGAAAAAGTGCGGGGAGTCTGGGTTTTTTGGGGTAAACTCTCTGTTTAGCCCGGAAGTTCCGGGGCTAGGACGGAAGTTCCGGGGGACGGAAGTTCCGGGGGAGTCCGGAAGTTCCGGGGATCGTGGAATTTCTTCCGGGACGAACCTAAATTCCAGATCTGAGAAGGGGGCGGAAAAACTCGATTTCCAAGGTCAAAATTGGGGAGATTTCGTGGATGGAAATGGGGGAAAAGATGGGGGAAAGCTAGATCCACTTGAAACCAAGCAAATCCATGGATCAAAATCAACAAAACATCATCAAACCAACAAATCACAAAAAAATTGGGGCTATTTTTGGTGGGGATTTTCGAATTTAGGACGAAGTCAAGCAAAAGAAGGCTAGAAATCGGTGGGAGAGACTCCAAATTCGTGATAAACGTGGCTCATGATACCATATGATACGGGGCTAACCCGGTGTAGGCCGATCTTTCACGATTGGAGTGGGATCCCTCGAAGAACACGAAGAACACAGGGAAGAACGGAGAGAAATCACAAGGGGAAACACTCAAGAACAAGTCCAATCACACATCCACTAGACAATCAAACACACAAGATCACAAGGTACATGAACAACAAAGGGAAAGATACAAGGTAAGGTTCATCTCCAAGAGGAGGTCTTGATGGTATCCTAGACGGATCTTCCCGTGATGGGGTCTTGATGATATCCCGCAGGATCTTCTCACATGGAGGTCTTGAACTCCATGGGAGTGGTAGTCTCTCTCTCTCTCTCAAGAGTAGAGGTAGGAGCAAAGCTCACCTAAGAATGAGCTATCATATTTGCTTACCCTAGAATGGAGGAGGGGGATGAGTATATATAGTGGTAGCCACGAAGGGGTAAGTGAGGGGCGAAAGGGGTACATGGCCTCGGGCTGCGCGCAGGCAGGGCCGGAAGTTCCGGGGACGGCCGGAAGGTCCGGGCGCCGGAGGTTCCGGGCAAAGGTCCGGGCAGGGTCCGGGCTATCCAGAGAGTTGGCACACTCTTGGACAGCTTCGGTGTGGAAGGGCCGGAAGCTCCGGGATGGCCGGAGGTTCCGGGGGCCGGAAGTTCCGGGCTTTCCAGAAGCTTGTCCAGGCTTCTTCTTCCTTCTCTTCCACGCTTCCCTCACGGATGGTGTAGGTGTTCCTTGGCACTTGCACTCCTCCTTGTCATGTGTGAAGCTCCAGCAATACATGTGCATGCACGCGAGTGGAGTGTCAAGTAGTATACCATCCTCAAAGGGGTCAAGTGAACACGCGTAAAGGAGAAGATTCACCTTTATGTATGAGAAGTAGAGGTCGCACGTGTCACTTGCCAAACGGACTCTTGACATGGTGATGACCGTAGGATGCTCCGCATCAACCTGGCTCGGATGCCACTGTTGGGGAACGTAGTAATTCAAAAAAAATCCTACGATCACGCAAGATCTATCTAGAATATGCATAGCAACGAGACGGGAGAGTGTGTCCACGTACCCTCGTAGACCAAAAGCGGAAGCGTTTAGTAACGCGGTTGATGTAGTCGAACGTCTTCACGATCCAACCGATCCAAGTACCAAACGTACGGCACCTCCGTGTTCAGCACATGTTCAGTGTGATGACGCCCCTCATGCTATTGATCCAGTTGAGGACGAGGGAGAGTTCCGTCAGCACGACAGCGTGGTGACGGTGATGATGAAGTTACCGGCGCAGGGCTTCGCCTAAGCACTACGACGATATGACTGAGGTGTTAAACTGTGGATGGGGGCACCGCAGACGGCTAAGAGATTGTCTGTTGTGCTTTGGGGTGCCCCCTAGCCACGTATATAAAGGAGGGAGAGGAGGAGGTCGCGGCCAGGAGGGGCGCTCCATAGGGGGAGTCCAACTAGGATTCACAATCCTAGTTGGAGTCCCCTTCATTTTGCAAGAGGGGGGAGAGTGAAGGAGGAGGAGAGGGAGAAGGAAAGAGGGGGGGCGCCGCTCCCTCCCTAGTCCAATTCAGACTTTCCATGGGGGGGTGCAGCCACCCTTGCGGCCCTCCTCTCCTTTCCACTCAGGCCCATGAAGGCCCACTACTTCCCTGGGGGGGTCCGGTAACCTCCCGGTTCCCTGATAAATATCCGAAACGTCCTGAAACCATTTTGGTGTCTGAATACCTTCGTCCAATATAACAATCTTTATGTCTCGACCATTTAGAGACTCCTCGTCATGTCCGTGATCTTATCCGGGCTCCGAACAAACTTCAGTCATCAAAAACACATAACTCTTAATACAAATTGTCATCGAACGTTAAGCGTGCGGACCTTACGGGTTCGAGAACTATGTAGACATGATCGAGGCTCATATTCGATCAATAACCAATAGTGGAACATGGATGCTCATATTGGCTCCTACATATTCTACGAAGATCTTTATCGGTCAAACCGCACAACAACATATGTTGTTCCCTATGTTACTTGCCCAAGATTCAATCGTCGGTATCATCATACCTAGTTCAATCTTGTTACTGGCAAGTCTCTTTACTCGTTTCGTAATGCTTCATCCCGCAACTAACTCATTAGTCGCATTGCTTACAAGGCTTATAGTGATGAGCATTACCGAGAGGGCCCAGAGATACCTCTCCGATACACGGAGTGACAAATCAGAATCTTGATCTATGCCAACCCAACAAATACCTTCAGAGACACCTGTAGAGCATATTTATAATCACCCAGTTACGTTGTGACGTTTGATAGCACACAAGGTGTTCCTCCAGTATTCGGGAGTTGCATAATCTCATAGTTAGAGGAACATGTATAAGTCATGAAGAAAGCAGTAGCAATAAAACTGTAACAATCTTAATGCTAAGCTAACAGATGGGTCTTGTCCATCACACCATTCTCCTAGTGATGTGATCCCGTTCATCAAATGACAACACATGTCTATGGTTAGGAAACATAACCATCTTTGATTAACGAACTAGTCAAGTAGAGGCATACTAGGGACACTATGTATTGTCTATATATTCACACATGTACTAAGTTTCTGGTTAATACAATTCTAGCATGAATAATAAACATTTATCATGATATAAGGAAATATAAATAACAACTTTATTATTGCCTCTAGGGCATATTTCCTTCAACTAGGTGTGAGGAGGAGGAGGTTAGCCTTGATGGGCAGGTGGTACCTCAGAAGGACACCTTTCGATATTTAGGGTCAATGTTGCAGGAGGATGGGGGTATTGATGAAGATGTAAACCATCGAATCAAAGTCATATGGATGAAGTGGCGCAAGCTTCTGGCATTCTCTGTGACAAGAGAGTGCCACAAAGGCGAAAAGGCAAGTTCTACAGGACGGTTGTTCGACCCGCAATGTTGTATGGCGCTGAGTGTTGGCCGACTAAAAGGCGACATGTTCAACAGTTAGGTGTGGCGGAGATGCATACGTTGATATGGATGATTGGCCACACGAGGAAGGACAGAGTCTGGAATGATGATATACGAGATAGAGTTGGGGTAGCACCAATTGAAGAGAAGCTTGTCCAACATCGTTTGAGATGGTTTGGGCATATTCAGTGCAGGCTCCCAGAAGCTCCAGTGCATAGCGGACGGCTAAAGCGCGCGGAGAATGTAAAGAGAGGTCGAGATAGACCAAATTTGACATGGGAGAAGTCCGTTAAGAGAGACCTGAAGAATTGGAGTATCACTAAAGAACTAGCTATGGACAAGGGTGCATGGAAGCTTGCTATCCATGTGCCAGAGCCATGAGTTGTTCGCGAGATCTTATGCGTTTCACCTCTAGCCTACACCAACTTGTTTGGGACTAAAGGCTTTGTTGTTGTTGTTGTTGTTGTTGTTGTTGTTGTTGTTGTTGATGTTGTTGCTGTTGTTGTCCAGGAGTACTTGTCAAGTGTCCATGTGACAGAGCCATGAGTTGGTCGCGAGATCTTATGGGTTTCACTTCTAGCCTACTCCAACTTGTTTGGGACTAAAGGCTTTGTTGTTGTTGTTGTTGTTGTTGTTGTTGTTGTTGTTGTTGTTGTTGTTGTTGTTGTTGTTGTTGTTGTTGTTGCTGCTGCCGGTGTTGTTGTTGTCTAGATTGTTGTCCAGGAGTACTTGTCAAGTGATTCTACTAGGAGGGCCTGATATCTCATGATTATTTTGAATTTACACTACATATTCTTAAGCTCAGAAGAAACTTATGAATGTGTCTAGTGGTTCTTTAACAATTTTGTCACATTTATGCGTGCAGTGCTCCAATGGGCATACTATTTGTTCTCAATGCAAGCCAAGGGTTCATAATTGCCGTCCAACATGCAGGAGTGAATTGGGTAACACAAGATACCTTGATTTGGAGAAGGTTGGCGCCTCTCTGGAGGTTCCGTGCAAGTTCCAGAACTTTGGATGCTTGGGAATATGAATCGGACGCCAATACATATTGGCCATATGCAGGTTCTGAATGCATTGTCGCTGGTGACATTCCATATCAAATTCTAGAGTGTTTTTCGAACTAATTCTGTTTGATTGTTGTGTAGTTTTTTTTTTTGCAGATTTATGCGATCGAATCTTGATATGTAACATGACTTCTGTGCTGGATAGTTGTCGGGAATGCGTTGAGAAAATGCAACATGACTTGATGTTTGAAGCTATAGCCTTACAGGGGCATCACTCAAATTTGCAACGACGAAGTTTATACCATGCTTGTGTAGCTCAGTCTGGTATTTTCCTTTCTTCAACATATAAAATGTTGTATTTACTCCTTCGATATCTTGCTTTGACACTAACCAAATTTGTTTGGTTGGTTATGCATGCTCCATTCTCTGAGATGGATGGGATTACTGGTGCTGAAATTGGGTGAGGAAGACATGTCTCGATTATAATTTTCTTCTATGAATGAATGCAACTGAATGCATTTTGTTGGTTAGACATTTCCTTAACAAACTGTGAATTATCTTCGGCCTAGCGCGATGTGATGACTCTCACCTGGTTATGCTCTACGGGTGAGTTGCACTCATTAGATCTATCACTGTCTAGGATGGTTCTGAACGTGTTTAACATAATATTTATATTTCTACGTAGATGACCTTATCTTTATTTCTAGGTTGATCGATATGAGTTACTAACAGGTCCTAATGTTAGTTATATACCTGAACCATTATCACTAACTCAAATCGCTCTTGCCTACTAACATGTACTGATGTTTAGACTGGGTACTCTCTCTATAGATACCAGAATTCGAAATCATGCATGATGTTCGAGACGGGAGCCTGCGCAGCCAAAGCAATCCATCATTTTCACTCCATCGGGTAATCTCTGTTGTCTCTCTATCCTTTCTCAATTTTCCTTTACCTTCTAACTATTGCTAATCCACTATTGGATAGTGGCAACAACATGCAGTAGCTGACAGTGAGTGTGAGACTGAGGGTCGGCCGAGCCGAACTGCTGGACGGAGGAAGAAGAGGGTGTGGGGATGAGGCAGTGGACGATGGAACAGGATGGCGCCGGCCAACGGAGGGGGCAGATGATGAGCGGGGGGGGGGGGGGGGGCGCCGACAACCACTTAGGAGGTCAGGGCAGTGGAAGAATAAGGAGTGGGTGACTCCAGTTAGATGTGGCTCGAGCGGATGTTGGCGATGCGGTAATGACCAATGAGAATATCCTCTCGGTGAGCCCTCTCCCTCTCGTTTGGCTATATAATTTGGTATTATAAGGATGACTAATGAAGACTGTATTTGGTGAATACATTTAGTTTTGTTGATACGTTGAGCAATAAACATTGAGTAGTTCGTTTGTTTTCATTTCTGTTCATTATGGCGAATTGATTAGGTTGATTTAGTTGATTACATGGAGAACGAATAGGTGCTCAGCAGATAGAAAACGTTTAGTTCATTGTGGAATGGTCCAATGCACTGCTCATTTCCCACATCACTTCATTTTTGTAGTACGTGTATAGGAGATTTGGCATGGAAACCGTCCAAATAAAAGAAATATGGAAAGCTAGCTCACCTTTCTAATTTCTTTTCTCAGTCACTCCTGTTGTTGTTAGAGCATCTCTAGCAGATCCTGTAAATCGGGTCACCATTATAATAACCGCCGGTTTGCGGGATCCATTTCATATCCCCGGCAAGAACGGATGCTTCAAATCTGGCCATCCCAGAAAAAAAATATGGGGTCCCGCATCCGCAGGCCCAATTCCTCCATATGTGGGGGAATCCACCCAATTTTGCCAGATCCCCTTTCGGTTGGCGCGAAGCAACTTCCGCCAACATCACTTCCCGCCTCCCGCCCCAAATATTTTTTGAAATTTTGAAAGATAAATAAATTCAGAAATATTATCGAAATTGTGAACCATTTTTTAAATTATCAACATTTTTTAAAAATCATAAAATATTTTAAAAGAGAAGAAAAGGAAAAGGCAGAATATGCGAAAAGCAAAAGCAAACAAAAATAAAAATAACAGAGAATAAACAGGGAAGAAAACAAACAGAAACCCCGGTTATGAGAACCTTCTAGAAAGTTCTGAGAACCGGTGCAAAATGTTAAGTTGAATAAAGATAATTGCATCTATCGTCCTCATACTTGCTGCCTTGTACCAAAACAGTCTTCATATTTTAAAAGTTTTCAGTACGTTCCTTATACTTGTGTGTGTAGTCGCTGCATACCAAGGCTCCCGGGGCACGGCGATTAGCCGCCCGTTGCGAGTCGCCTGCAGGGAGCAGATATTGGGCCCGCCAACTAACCGCGTCCTGCAGTAGCTGACGGCATACCAAGGCTATCTTTTTTTTTTTTACTTTTGTCTATACTTAGAAATATTGTGAATATATATTATAAATAACACTTTATATATGACAAAAGTAAAATTTGTATAGAAAAATGCTTCCAATGTATACAAAAAGTTTACCATGTGAATAACAAAAGTAGAAATGTTAATCATGTGTATGGAAAATGTTAATCATGTGTACAAAAAACGTTGACAATTAAAAATGTCAAATGCTTAAAAAATTATGTGACATTTAAAAAACGTTTATACATTGTAAAAAATAAGATTGTGTAATAAAAAATGATCGTACAATAAAAAAATGCAAGTTACATTTAAAGAATGTACACAAGTTTAAAAAATGTGTTCACAGCATTTGTAAAACAATGTTTGTACCATGTAAAATAAGTTTTCCATAGTTCAGAAAAATATTTGTATCATTAAAAGGTTCCAACATGTAGTGAAAGAATGTTTGTCATGTGTTCAAAAAATGTTCAAGACATGTTATCATAAAAAATTAGATATGTATTAGAAAAATGTGAAACCTTTTTAAAACAAATTGTGTAGTAAAAATGTACAACATGTATGAAAAAGAGTAGACATCAAAACATATACTGAATTTTTTAAATATGTATTGCGAAAATGTTAATCATATGTAAAAATATTTCCTAGTATGTACAGAAAATGTACAATACATATGAAAAATGTAGACATGTGTTGATAAAAAAGAAAAAACCAGAAAAAATTGATGAACACCGAAGAAAGAAAGAAATCAAGAAACAACAAGTAAAACCGGAGAAAAAGTAAACAAAAAGAAAAAGGGAAAAAGGAAGAGAACCGAACAAAAGAGCAAAAACAAAGAAAAAAGAAAAGGGAAAAGGAAAACCGAAAAAAAAATCCATAGAAAACATGAGGAAAACTAGGCTACAAACAGTAGAAAAGCCAAGATAAAAAACAACAACAGAAAACGAACTCACGCCGTGCTATAGTGTTGGGTTAGTCTGCTATTGCCCGCCGGTAAGCGATTCCTATTGGGAATCGATATGGTTCCCTAAAAAAAAGAATTAGGAATCGATACAGGGGGAGCATAACCCTTGACCCTTGTGAGGGACCCCTGCTCCTTCGGAGCCCAAATCTCTATTTTTAATGGACAAGTTGGTTGAATAGTCCCATTATTTTTATTCGTTTTTTTTGTCTGGTTTATATTCGTCTCACCTCCCACCACCACTTCCACATTATTTTTTTTCTTCTTCACACTTAAAACCGATTAAAAACCGAATCGTGTCTGATACTCCTTCCATTTATTCGTGCTTGCTTTGGCAGGTGTCGATTCAATCCAATCATATAAATATTTCGTAATTAAGAATTCAAAAATAATACCATATACAGGAGATCACCTTCCAAACAAAACACCTCCCTCTCTGATTTATTTCTCCCACCCATCTCCTTCTATACTTAGCTCTGCTTGGAAAAAAAAACCGTCGAAGCCACCGATCCTCTCGCACACTTTTATGTAGCCCAAGAAATCCTCTCGCACGATCCTCGCAATAACTACAGAATATATCCTTCCCCAATTATCGCTTTCCTTGCCCGAGCGAGATCGTGGTCCCTTCTCCCCTCCTCCCTCCCACCGCTCGCTAAGGTTTTATTCGGCGTCACCTTTACTCTTACTGCCTCTTCCTGGAGCCCTCAGCTTCGTGCTCGTAGGAATCGGAGGCGGTGACGCTCGACGTTGTCACGTCGAAGCTGGATCTAGGGGATAGGCAGGCGGCGCTCGTCACGGGAAGAGGAGCATGTACCTCATGGAGTCAAAGCTTGTGTGGGGCCGTTTGGCGACGCTCGACCGCGGCAGGGAGGCGAGGACGCGTGAACGCATATGTGCCTGCTCGCCGAGCGTCGCGACGTTGATGGGCTGGGGCTTGATGTTGAGGCCCTCCGCTTCCTGCACCTCTTTGTGTCGATGGCCAGAGGCACACACCGGTACTAGAAACACGATGGCCAGAGGTATACTGTTACTGGAAACACAATCCTGGATCTCTTCCGTGTATGTTCCCAAGGGTGTATGTTTAGTTGTTTACCACGTATCTTATCTTTGTCTATAGTCACCAATAGGATTAGAAGTCTGAATGCGCAGAATCTGTATTAAACAGTACCTGCCCTTATTATTTCTAACATAAAATCTTGTTTTGTTGACAGTAAGCAACCACCTAATTTTAGGAAGTACAGTGTGGTGGCAAAAAAACTGATATTCAAGACTTCGTTTTCTACAGATGATGATCCAAAATGCATAGAAACATGGGTAGAGATGAGAAACTGTGAAAGCGATGGGAACTATCTGGTACGAACAGTGTCATCATCTTATAATGCTTCATCTATGTACACCATAATGATGCATCTTACGTATCTATCTATTGTATCTGAAACCTTAATGCAATTAACTGTTGATTTTGCCCTACAACAGGAATACATGATTGAGCGATCTAGCAGATACTTATGAACTTCTAAAGCTCGGTTGTTCAGATTATCATGGATGAGATGATAAGGAAGCGCCTGATATAGTAAGTGTCGATCTTCCGGTCTTGGCATTTTTAGATTCCTTGAGGTAGCTTAACAAATTTGCTGCAATGCTTTGTAGGATCATTTTGCAGAGTTTACTGAAATGGTACCTGGTTTGAATTTGGTTATTTGCTCTATTTGTTTATTTATTTTCCTAGCAACAATCCGCTATTAGAATCTTGGCTCTGAATTTGGATGTAAATCTCATGTTACCAGGTTTGCCATGACATGAATGCACCTTTGCCCAACTATTTCGTTACACCGCAGTACTCATATTTTACTAGCAATCAGCTAATCAGCGACTGCAGTGATGTTCCCGTCATCATGGCACTGCAAATAGATGTCCGTGTAATTAAATTAGACATGGTGCTAAATTCTTCTAAAGATGATACTGACATTCTCCATCGAGGTACTGAATGACTTCCATGGATAGTACTCATATTTATGCCTACCAATCTTTGTAAGTGTGGAACCTATATAATTCTCTTCGTATAAAATACTGCTCCATCCATCTCAAAATACTGAAGTTGAACTCAACCAGCGATACTTATTTCGGGATGAATTGAGTACTATTTTGGGAAAGGCATCTAGCTGAGTTTTAATAAAACTCTTCAGGTTTGTATGTTGAGATTGTCTTCAGCAAATAATATTTCTATGAGATGTAGATTAACGACAACTAACAAGGACTGCCATGATTATAATATAGTGAAGCATCCACACTTCTACCCATTTATCTCTTCTGCTCAACTATAATATAGTGAAGCATCAAAGCTCATATGATTTTCCCCTTGTTTGTGCAGAGTACATGGATGATTCTTACACCTATGCTTTTGATAGGCTGATGAACATTGGCATGAGCCAAGGTTGGTTAGTGCTTCACAAGGACCAGCTCTAAGCATGACTTGTGCAGATATGTGAAAGAAGCCTAGGTAGGCCTCCTTTCTGGAAAAAAAATATATATTGGAAAGAAGACTAGATGAAAAATCTGGGGGAAGACTTTGGTGAAGAAGAACAAGGTGAATTTTATCTGTTCAACAAAATCAAGTTAGTTCCTGCACTTTGATATTATGAATCACGGTGTAGTAATCAGGAGTGCTTATCAATCAATATTTTATATGTTTGCTAGAAATTGAAGAATCAAATATCTATCTGGTAGCCTATAACGGGTTTTGAGGCTGGTTCATTGCTACACATATAGTGGAGAGCTTCCTAAAAATTGGAGGGGACTTGTTGTAGCCTTATAATGTATTATCTCAGGTATTACATTTCTCATTCCATTTGCCAACATTTTGAATGAGTTTAAATGTTAGCACTCTTAGACAATTGACAATGTTCTACGTGAGTTTCTCATCATAATTCTTTAAATTTCAAATCAGATACAAGTGCAACAAAATATAGACATGACAAGCTACTGAGCTTTCACATTTGAATGCTAATGTTCCTTTGTAGACATGGGTTTATTACCATGGTGCTAGCATTAGGTTTATCTTGGAATTGCGTCTCTCCTGTTCCTATGTTTATTGAGACGGTTCAACCTTCTAAACTTTTTTTGCTTTTCTTTGTTATTTCAATTTTTGGTGGATTTCTTGCCTTACATGCACCTTTGTACCATGTGCAATGTTGTCTTCTTGCGGTCTATTTTTCTATTATATAAAAAGTAGTATTTTTCCATTTAGCTTCTTCATGGTCAACAGGATTCACTAATAGCATGGGATGAAATTCGTATTGGCTTTGTAGAGAGGAATAGAAGTTTCATATATATTTCTCATACTTGCTTTCCATGTTATTCTGTTGCTGGCTCATAGTGTCACCAATTTACAGTTGCAGGCTTCCAGCTGAGGGTGGACACGGTCCAGGCCGGTCCGGTCCCGGTCCGAGCCGTCGTTTGGACCGGACGCCGGCGGACCGGACCGAGCAGGGCAGCGGTCTTGATTCCACGGACCGGACCGGCAGGCGTGAAGCTCGGTGCGGACCGGCGGTCCTCACGGTCTCGGCGACGTCCAGTCACTGCCATGTGGGCCCAAGGTGTTGGAGCAGTAGCACGGTGGCCGGAGCTGGAGAAGACACACCTGAGGCGCGGCGGCGCGAGGGAGAGGCACGGGAGAGAGAGGGCGTCGCACGGCCGCGCGGCGGCGCGGGGGAGAGGGCGAGCGGCGGCGCGAGGTAGAGACGCGGCGGCGCAAGGTAGAGGCGCGGTGCCGGGGAGAGGGAGGCAACGCAGGGGAGAAAGGAAGCAGCCCGTGCGGCGCCATGGGCATGGACGAGGACGGCGGCTAGGTCACGCACGCACCATGTATATGTATTGGGCTCTCCATATTAGCTCTAATTGGGCTGGGCCTTCGGTCCTCCGAGCCGGACCGGGCTTTTGTCGGACCGGACCGACCGAATTTCGCGCTCCTTTTCACGGACCGGACCGGCCATGTTTTTTAGCGAGCCAGGACCGTACGGTCCGGTCCATAACGGGCCGCGAGCCAGGCCGAAAGCCCGCTCGCCACGTTCACCCTGACTTCCAGCTATGTTATGGTTCTATATTTTGTGCCTTTTATCTCTCATGCATAAGAAATTACGCTATACAGAAAGTTGACTTTCAAGAAACAATTATTCCACAACACTTTACGTGGATTCTAAAATAAACATTGAATGTCAAGAAACATTTATTCCAAAAAGTTGCAGTTTGCTTGTGAAACATACAATTCTTGTTGTAAGTAATAGTACTACTGTAACAAGTTTTTTGATTTTTAATTTATATTGGGTGTTGTCATGGTAAGAGACACTTTTGTATTGTGCATATATTTCTTGCTATTTGTTTTCCATCTTGTCGAAGTTGGTAAAATATTTAGACGTCACCTACCCAAGTTTCCGAATGAATGTTGAAGTTTTGTTTGTTGATCTGATAATATGCTAGCCTAGCATCGAACATATTAAAAAAATACCACTGAAATTAATGTATTGTGTAATCATGTCTACATATGTTTGCCTATTCTCTTGTTAGGTGGCATCAACTAAAGCAAAGCTTTGGTTTATAAATGGATGCAAAGTAATTAACATGTTGAATTTTACATGGGAGGAGAGGGTGCACTATATCCTCCATATGACTTTATTCACCAGTTGCTATGTATATTCATGTTTCCTTTGGCAAGTAATGTATATTCACAGAACTCCTTAATTTGAAAACCATCATGTTATAGCTTGACACTTGTGCTTGTGATATAATTCTTGTGTATTCTGAAGTTAAAACACACACAGTACAAACGCTGATGTTTACAAACACGTACATACACTCATCCTTGTGAACACATGCATGCACACTCTACTCCTATGAGCACCTCCAAGATACTGAGCCAGTTGGTCTTGAGATTGTCGACAAAAACATCACCCAACATGACAATCGTCACTATTTTCAAATGAATGTGACAAGGAGAGAATATTAACGTGAGGTGTTTATTGAATTCATGCTCCAGCCAACTCATCCAAAAATCTGAACTCGATGGACAATATATTTAACCCCCCCCCCCCTCACGCTTAGGCTTATTTAGTGCTTAGATGTGTGATCGATGTAGGCCGTAGGATCTTCTATTTTAATACTGCGTTGGCGGTGTCTTGAACTCAAAAGACCTCTTGGCTTGGATACCATATTGATTCATGCTTCCGACAACTTGTTCAAAAGTTTGAACTAATGAAGAGAGATGGGCAATATATTTCAACTAAATGTAATGCACTATCATCCGTTGATAGAAAGGATATGAACAATGAAAAAGAAGAGAGATGACTATGTGATAGCAAGGTCGGAGGTGAGGTCCAAGGTTTGTCACAAAAATAGGAGGCAGCTAGGGAGAATGAACATGATGTCACGTCTTGTTGCAATGGTGAATAAGGAGGAAATGGAAAGGAATAAAGAGATATGAAATGTTACCTTATGTCTTCCCACAATCTTGGTATGTATCTAAAAGTATATATTACCTATATATGTAAAAAAAGTTGAGGGACAACATCTTCGTGGAGAAGATAAAAGATGGCCACAACTTATGCTCTTGGGCTTATCTATATTTCTCTTGTGCCCGTAGCAACGCACGGGCATTCTACTAGTTTACAATAGCAATCGAGCCTCTTGCAGGTCGGCACACATGAATTGGTCAGCGTTTCACCCCAGAAAAGGAGATAGTTGCATTTCTATTCAATTGGATTATTGACAAGTCTATATGATAGCATTTTTTTTAGCATCAGTACAAACACAAGCGCTCATATACACGCGCATACACTCACCCTACACACGCACATCCTACCCCTATGAGCACCTCCGAAAGACTGAGCCGGCATATCATCCTGAGATTTACGAAGTCATCGTAGGCGCCTCGTCGTCGACGGGAACGTCTCCTCCCACTGAAAGCACATCGCCGAAAATCCTGAAATAAATCCAGGAATAATGCAAGCACCAGGATTTGAACCCGAGACAATAGCCAGAATGCCACTACAAGAAACCGAACTTGCCAAAATACCACTATGAAAAACCAACTTACCAATATACCACTGCATGCTCGGTTTTTGTTGTCAAAATAACACTTCCGTTAGTTGTCAAACCTTTTCTATTAGTCAAACCGGAGGCAACTTGTCAGTTTTCTGGGTATTCCAAAATTACCCCCGTGGCTCTCTAACCCTATCCACAAAATCCTCCCCTCCCCCTCTCCTCCCGCACGCACACACCAGGAGCATGGCGGCGGCGCGAGGAACCAACCGTCGCCGGCGCCGCCCTGCAGCTCCTCTCTCCCTCTGACCCTCTCCGCACCCGTCCCCCAGCCCCCTCCTGCGCCGCCCTCCTCCTCCCTGGGCTCGTGGCTGGGCAGCCCGACTCCCTCACACCCGCTCGTCGGCGCCTAGCTGGCCGCCCGACGCCTCGGCTCCGGCGCCAACAAGCCCAACGGCGCAACACCGGTCAGAGGGATCCGCCCCAGCTCGTCCCGGATCAGTTCGTCGGCCTCCCCTTCTCGCCTAGCTCGTCCATCTGCTCGAGTTCGTCCCGGATTAGCCTGACGGCGGCGCTCCATTGCTTGGCACCGACCGGACCAGCTCGCGGCCTCCCCTGCAACCTCGCCTTCGAGTGGCTCCTATGCCTCCAACCCTCCAGTACATCCCCGGCGGCAAAAGGTACAAAATGTCCCCCTGTTTTCATGAATCTTTTAATTGTGAGTGCAGCAAATTTCGAATTTGCTGTGTTTGTGTGTTTCAGAGTCGATTCGATGGGCGATTTCAAAGTAGAAATAGATGTTCAGTCCTACTTGACGATTGTAGACGGTAAAAGAGTTTACAGAAGGGGCAAAACATGGGACTTCATGGTCGGTCGGGACTTGTCTATGGCGCGGATAAAGGAGGTTGTGGAGGAGGAGTTCAAGTGGTCTCCTGATCAGAGAATGACCATTTGGTATGGAAGAGGATATAACACCATCCCATTGATCTCTGAATCAGAGATAGCTGAATTGTTTGATAGGTGTTCTAACACAAAAATAGTGAGGTTTGGTGTGACCATTGAGAACAAACAACAACACAAGGAACAAGCTCCTGTCATGGCGAGGTTTGGTGTGACCATTGCTGAAATTTGTCAAAATGCTGCTGAAAAGTTGCTATCTTGTTGGATGATGCAAAGTAAGATTATGTTGAGTTGGTGATGTTTTCATGTCAATTGGCTGCTGAAATGTTGCACTATAGCTGCTCTTTTTGTTGTTGAAATGTATGCTTGGGCTGTGAAAAGGTAAGGGTATAGAAGTCTTTTTTGGATGGTGTTAGTCTCCGTTAGTCACTAGTGGTATTTTGGCTAGTGAAAACTGAAAGTAGTGGTATATTGGCAAGTTGGTTTTTCATAGTGGTATTTTGGCAAGGTCAGTTTCTCATAGTGGCATTCTGGTTATTGTCTCTTTGAACCCTGGTGGGTTGGGGATACCACTGTCCACCTAACCATCTCAACCACCACAGGTTGGTTCGTCTATATGGTAGCATTTAACATGATGGTAACAAGCCAACAAAAATATGTCTTGTTTATTATGACTAATGGTTCTATTCATATATTCGTAGTGCGAAACCATACCACATAACCGCACAATATGTCTTGTGTATTATGAGCCGTGATGTGCCACACGAGCCGTAACTTGTAATCAATTTTCAAATATATTTTTTTTGCGGGTGAAAGAAAATTTATTTCTCACACATAAAGTGCCTCGGCATTACATAAGTCTGGAACCTCATCCAGTCCAGATCCCAACCACACAACCGTACGTTTATGAACTCAACCAAAGTTTGCAAGATAATGACTCACACCGTTCTGTTCTCTACGGATATGAACTAGCTTAACCCCCCTTCCTCCTAGCATCAAACGCCTAACCCGATCAACAAGCAAGGCAAAACGAGATATATCCCTCGTCGGTGCTAGTATCGCATGTACCGCCACCGCGCAGTCTGTCTCCATCTCAATAGGAAAAGGGGTCCATTGAAGTGCCAAGTTGAGCCCCTCCATGCAGGCCTGCAGCTCGGCTTCCAGAGGATCCACACACGTCCGGAGCTCTCTGCATGAAGAAAAAATGATATCGCCGTGTCGCTCCGGAGGACCATGCCTGTACCAGCCTCTCCGCTAGTGGCATTGTAGGAGCTGTCGACGTTGAGCTTCGCCCACCCCGTTGCCGGTCGAGACCAGCACAGCACCGTGGTGGGAGCAGGAGTCTCGTGCTGCATCGGGGAAGGCTAACAGCGTCCACCACCTGCTTCCCCTTGATTGGATCCGCATGAGGAGAGTTCTGAACGCCCACCAATGAATCAACAATTTTCAAATATTTTATTCATTTTAAATATAGTGTACATTAGTTTTAATGCAAGTCAAAATTTTGCAACTTTGCTCAAATTTACACTACTAGAAAAAGGGCTATAGATGGGATTGACACTAATGACGCACCAGACAAGCGGTGCGCCATTAGTATATACTAATGGCGCACCACCTTCTGATACGCCATTAGAGTTGAAACTACTAATGGCGCTTTTGGCCCAAGGTGCGCCATTAGTATCAAAAAAATTGAACTAGTGCTTTGTCCAAACATACTAATGGCGCATCCAGACTCAGTGCACCATTACTAGTCGTAACTAGTAATGGCGCACCTATCGGAAAGTCCGCCACTAATGTTTTTTTATTATATTTTTTTCCTTTTTTTGCAAAACTACTAATGACGCACTGTTCCACCATGCGCCATTACTAGTTTAAACTAGTAATGGCGCATCGTGGAACAAAGGCGCCATTAGTATGTTTTTTTTTGCAAAACTACTAATGGCGCACCACCAGAAGGTGCGCCATTAGTAACCTGGGTTACTAATGGCGCATTTAGGGTTGGTGCGCCATTAGTAAGTGGGCAGCAACAAGATATTTTGGACAGCCTCTCCCCTACCCACACTCACTTTCTCCCCACTTCATTCTCTCCACCTCCTCCTTGTCTCGGGTGCCTCCTCTTTTCACCTCATTGCCACCATAGATTCATTCAAATTAAGTGGTTAAATTACCTTGTTTTGATAGGTAAGTAAGGGGAAGCTATATTTATGTTGTTCTCCCTACAACAATGTGCACATACACTTTTTATGGCCTAGCTAGATCTATGTATGTTCGTGGTGTTGCATATGTTTGTGGTGTTGCATATGTGTTTGTGTTTGGAGGTGTACCGGTATTTGAAATGCGATAGTTGCCAATATATTGCCGGAATGTTGATTCATTTCCGTTTCGGCGAGAATTTTGGCATTAAGCATTTTTAGGTCCTAATTTTAGGTAAAGTCATTCCAAATTTTTCTTGGTTCTAAAATATTGTTTTGTTGTACCGCATGACGACCATGGTCCGCACGATGACCGAAGGCATCGTGAATAGGTTTTTGAGGTCCGCGAAGGCCGAGATGCTTCAAAAGAACGAGACGGAGATAAGATGTCCGTGTCGAAGATGCAAGTCAAGAGCCTTATTGCGGACCCGGATTCCGGGCAGGTGCGGGACCACCTGCTCTTGCATGGTTTCATGGATGGCTATCGGTGGCAAGGTGATGAAGATGACTACGAAGTCGTCCATGGGGGCCGGGCAAGAAATGAGGAAGGGCAGCAAGACAACCACCGCGGCTCGGGCGGGCGAGAAGACGAAGAATCCCCAGGAGATGATCACGACGGTGATCGTATACGATCATCATGTAGAAGATGCAGGACATGATGATGAGGAAGATGCCGGAGCAGCATTTACGGGCATGATCATGAAGATGATGATGCCGGCAGAGCGCATTTACGACGGACCATCGATGGGCTGGGTGCAGGGACCCTCATATTCAAGAGCTGCTTCTCAAGCGACGGATAACGCAAGAGCTGCCGCCCGAGAGAAAGCCAAGATGGATCAACTTGAGTTAGACGCGGTTACTCCATTGTATGAAGGATGCAGGCCGAGGATACCCGCTTTGAAAGTAACGCTCATGGCTCTGGAGATGAAGGTAAAACACAAAATGACCGACGCATGCTTCGACGAGAACATGTCATTCTGGCACGAACGTCTTCCCAAGGGGAACAAGTGCCCGACCAGTTTGGAGGAGGCTAAGAAAATCATGTGTCCTCTGGATTTACCGCACGTGAAATACCATGTGTGCATGAACAATTGCATCATTTATCGGGACGAGCACGCGGAGTCTACCATATGTCCGACGGCGCGCCACTCGATACAAGAAGAGGAAGAAAGCTCCTCGAAAAGTGGTGTGGTACTTTCCGATCACTCCTCGTCTGCAGCGGTATTTCGCGGACCCTAAGGTAGCAAAGCTCCTGCGTTGGCACGCGGATAGGGAGGAGAAGAAGCGAGAAGATGACGCAAATGATCCGAAGATAGATAAAAAAGACAAGATGCTGAGTCACCCTAAGGATGCGAGCCAGTGGCAAGCGTTGAACTTCGAAGACCCAGAATTTGGGAAGGATCCAAGGAACATCGTGCTGGGCGCGAAACCGATGGAGTCAATCCGTTTGGCAGCCAGAGAAGCACATAGCACCTGGCTCGTGTTTGTGTGGATGTACAACCTTCCCCGGTTGTGCATGAAGAGGAAGTACATTCACATGAGTATGCTAATCAAGGGCGAAACAACCAGGAACGACATCAATCTGTATCTGGGGCTGCTGAAAGAGGAGCTTGACACGCTGTGGAAAACGCCAGCCAATACGTGGGACGCCGCAGAGAAAGAATATTTCCCTATGAGAGCCGCCTTTGCTCACGACGGTGCACGACTATCTCGATTCACGGATATCTCGCGGGGCAGGTAGTCCACGGATTTTCCGGATGCGTAAGGTGCATGGATGACACAACGTATCGCCAGCTAGATAGAGATCCGGGTCTTCGAAACCGTGTTCATGGGACATCGAAGGTGGCTTCGGCGACGATGACCCGTGGAGGAAACGCAAGGATCTGTTCGATGGTGAAACCGAACCCGAAAACACCCGTGTCACGAGGAGCGGCGAGGAAATAGACAAGCTGTTGAAAAATTGGAAAGACTGCCTTGCCGGAAAGAAGCAAAAGGCGCCAGAGCCGGAAAGAAGCGAAAGGCGCCAGAGCCGAAAGAAGCGAAGGCGCCAGAGCCGTCAACAAGGTATGGAAAACGAGGTCTGCATTTTCGGGACTTTGCCGACCTGGAAGATCCACCGTGTGCCTCACAGCCTTGATGTCATGCATATCACGAAGAACGTGTGCGAGAGTCTGCTTGGTACCCTGCTCAACATGCCGTAGAGGACCAAAGATGGGCGAAAGCAAGGGCAGACTTGAAATCAATGGGCATCGTGCAGGGAGCTTCACGCTAATGATGATGATGATGATGATGATGATGATGATGATGATGATGATGATGAGGCGAAGCAAGACACGATGAAGTCGTCGCCAAAGGCAAATTGGCCAAGAAGACCGGAAATGACTACCCTCCCGCGTGCTTCACTCTAATTCAGGAGGAGATCGAGCAGTTTTTCACCTGCCTCCTAGGAGTAAAACTTCCTTACGGTTACGCGGGGAAGATAAGCAGATACCTAGACCCAGCGAAGCAGAAGTTGATGGGATGAAGTCTCACGGTATCACGTCTTGATGACGCAGATACTTCAGTTGCAATCCGTGGGATCATGGACGCGCACGTCCGTGAAACGCTATTTGGCCTATGCAACTTTTTCGACGTCATCTCTCGAAGTCGATTGGCGTGAGGCAACTCGAAGGCTACAGGAAGAGATCGTGGTGATACTATGCGAGCTTGAGATGTACTTCCCGCCCGCATTCTTCGACGTTATGGTGCATCCGCTGGTCCATATAGTGGAGGATATCATCCAACTTGGGCCGACGTTCTCGCACAAAGCATGATGCCGCTCGAAAGGATGAATGGTGTCATCAAAGGATACGATCGCAACATGTCACGCCCAGAGGGAAGTATAGCCAGGGGCTTTCTCGATCAAGAGTGCATCTCCCATCGCATTTAATTATCTAGGCATTGAGAACCCGTTGGTCCGCCCGTCAACAGGCACCTCGGCAGGCTCGCTGGATGGGGTCACCGTGAGGGTCGCCGCGAAATGCATGTCGACTTAGAGGGTCGACTCACCGACTTTGAAAGAGCAAACCTAGTCGGCGCTACAACACATAGACGTGGTCGATCCTTGGGTGGTAGAGCACAAAACCTTTATTAAGAAGACGACAATGACCGAGGCCAACAGAGGATGACGGAGATATAATCAAAGAGCACAACTCATGTTTCACGCGTTGGTTCAAGCAGAAGCTTCGTTGCACCCTTTACATGAGGATTCTTCCGCGGAAGAACAACTCATATTCGCCTTGTCATGTGGCGCCGAGCACAACCTGATGACCTATGAGGCATACGATATCAACGGCTACACATTCTACACCGAGGCCAAGGACATGAAGAGAGATGGTTATCAGAACTCCGGGGTAACGATGGAATCCTACACCGGTAATGACAAGGACAGATACTACGGAAGGATCGAGGAGATCTGGGAGCTGAGCTACGCTGGAGAGAAGGTCCCGATGTTCCGTGTCAGATGGGCGAAGAGCGTCCTAAAAGAAGACCGGTATTTCACCACCATGGTTATACCCGAAGCCAAATCCAAGATCATGGGCGCATAAGCGTCACCTTGAAAAATGAGCCATGGGTACTGGCTTCCCAAGTTGACCAATGCTTCTTCATTACCGACCCGTCAAAGCCCAGTCGTGTTGTTGTTAGGAGAGGCAAAAGGAAGATCATCGGAATGGATGGAGTAGCCAATGAGCAAGACTTCGACAAGTACGGCGACCCGAGGATCGAACATGACGACGATGATGAAGTAGCAGCATGCACCACAAGAAGAAGCAGGACCACCCTACCTAAAGGACATTCGTTCCACAGAAGAACTCCATTGCGAAAAAGAAGGGCAAGAAGATTGTGAACAGATAGCTAGCTAAGATCGATTGTATTTAAATCGTAGCCTTCATTTCTCGATTGTATTTCATGGGCACTTTTTGAACTATCATGAATATTTTTAAATTTCATGGACACTCGATCTCGATCCCCCTCCATCTCGATCGCTATCCCACCTCGCCAGATTCGGTCCACCTCGCCGCCGAGCACCCCCCGGTCCACCAGCCGCCGCCAGCCCCCGCACCCTCGATTCCCTACTCAACCGCCACACCCCCGCGCCTCCTCCCTACTCAACCGTCGCCGCCACCCCGCACCTCCCCCGCTCCACCGGCATTACTGTTTGATGATATTTTTAAAAAATTATTATTACTATCTTATAAAAAATATTACTGTTATGATTTAAACAAGTTTGAACATATTTAAACACAAATAAGTATCAAACAGCATTTTAAATGCATAAAAAAATTGTGGAGCACAGGAATCGAACCCAGGACCTCTGGTGTGAGAACTGGCTGTGACCAATCGAGCTAGTAGAGGGAACTTGATGTGGATCAGGTCAGGTGGAAGATAACCAGATTGGCTCGAGCAGAAAATCAAAAAAAATACTAATGGCAAGAGGGCGAGGTGCGCCATTAGTATGGATGTACTTATGGCGACCGAGGTGTGGTGCGCCATTAGTATTGTGCCGCCCCCACCGTCCATACTTCCTCCCAGCCCCTCGATCCCTTCCCTCTCCTCTCCCTCGCCTCGCCCTCGATCCCTTCCTCTCCTCTCCGACGCTGCCCGCCGCCGCCTCGACGCCTCGGCCTCCCGCTCCTCCTCCGGGCGCCTCTCCGCCCAGCCCAAGCCCAAGGCCGCTCCGCCTCCACCTCCTCATTGTCGGACGAGGCGCGCCAGCGTGGGCCCGTCGTCTTGGCTGTTGTTACTCTTGGGGCTCACCGGCGCCGTCGCCACCAGCGCCTTCAGCGACCTCTCCGACCTCCGCGACGCCGCCCTCGACCTCTCCCTCCCGGAGCTCCTCCCCGACCACCTCCCTTCTAGGTAAGTGTTGCACCTCCCCTACCCCAGTTCTCTTAAGTCTTCACCTCTAGCAAGTTGTGCACTGTCCAATTTATGCTGCTGCCCAAATCAAGGATGTAGTGTTTATAAGTGTATATATGCGGTCAAAATCAAGCTCTGATGCATAGCGTAGATATTAGATGCCTGAATTATATAGATTTATTTTTACAAACACCTAATGAATGTATTAGGAATCGTATAGCAGTGCTTATGTAGATGCCTGAAGTATCAACTTTGCATATATCCTGGGGGCACATAATTGCCAGTTGCATAACTGTCACTTGCAGACATCCAAGATACATGCTTTGAGTAATTGCATAATTTTCAATTACTCTCTCCGTTTCAAATTAATTGAATCTCTAGGCTGTTTGTAAGTCAAATTTCTTAAGTTTGACCATGTCTATTGGAAAATGGGCTAAGATCGACTTACAAACAAAATTTGGGCATATGATCAAATCCCACCAAAAGGTCTTAGGCCATCATTTGGACCGCAAATGACATGAGCTCTGCTTTTGCATTTGGAAGAGGGCATCATCTTGATGTTGAATAATTTCGTGGTATCAAATTAGTTATGCAAACACCTGGTATCTACTTATTTAATCGGACAGAGACCAACTAATCAAAGAAGAGAAATGACATTCACAGATAGAGGGACCAACTAATCAGCAAGAGAACTAATTAGTATCTGTAAATGAAACTAGTCAATACAGAGGCCTCGACCCAAAGCTGCCAGAGCATCCATATTTTGTAAGATCATTCAATCTGATGGATTCACGCCCTATGCGCGCAAGTTTGGTCTTGGTATCTATAATCCTGTATGTATCAGGACAAGTGGTGCTAGCTTTATTGCCAGGATCAATTAAGCGTAGTGCTGCGCAGTCCATCATTGGTGGATTTTTTACTGTTGTAGTTCTTATTTGCTAGGCATATCACCTTACAATGAGTTGTGGGTGAAAATACCAGGTTAATCGATATTTGAGTCCATTCGCAACTGCTCCCATTAAGTTAAAGATCAACCAATTTAGTTACTAGGGGTTACTCGACGCCTCAAGAAGATAGATGCACATATCTACCTTTCACGCTTAGTGAAATCTACATATGCATCCTTCGCTCGAGGATTCCTTTCTCATTATATATTGTAGTTTAAGTGCACAACTGAACTTTTAGCTTGAACAAAGCAACGATGGATATTTATTTACTTTTGTTCCTTTCGCTTTAGTAGGTTTTGGTGACGGCAGTGTATCCCCATATAGGTTTTGGCAGCAGTGTATCTCTCAAGTACCGTGCTCGCCATATCATTAGCGAGGATTTTGTCGCCAGACTTTGAGGTCAGTTTAACCTGTCATTTTTCAACAGTACTCAACTATTTCAATATATCGTTATTTCTGTCAGCAGACTTTGAGGTCAGTTGGTATTGATTGCGTTGGGCTGTGGGTGTTGGGGAACGTAGTAATTTCAAAAAATTTCCTACGCACACGCAAGATCGTGGTGATGGCATAGCACCGAGAGGGGAGAGTGTATGTCCACGTACCCTCGTAGACCGTAAGCGGAAGCGTTATAACAACGCGGTTGATGTAGTCGTACGTCTCCACGATCCGACCGATCCAAGTACCGAACGCACGGCACCTCCGACTTGACACGCTCAGCTCGATGACGATCCCGGACTCCGATCCAGCAAAGTGTCGGGGATGAGTTCCGTCGGCCGCGATGGCGTGGACGGCGATGATGATGCTTCACCGGCGCAGGGCTTCGCCTAAGCTCCGCAACGATATGACCGAGGTGGAATATGGTGGAGGGGGGCACCGCACACGGCTAAGGAACGATCACGTAGATCAACTTGTGTGTCATGGGATGCCCCCTGCCCCCGTATATAAAGGAGGGAGGGGGAGGTGCGGCCGCCCTCCTAGGGTGCGCTGGAGGAGTCCTACTCCCAGGGAGTAGGACTCCCCTCTGCCTTGTTGGAGAAGGAAAGGGGGGAGGGAAAGAGGAAGGGGCGCCGCCTCTCCTTGTCCTATTCGGACTAGGGTGGGAGGGGGCGCGCGGCCTGCCCCGGCCGGCCCTCCTCTTCTCCCTTATGGCCCATTAAGGCCCAACATCCCCCGGGAGGGTTCCGGTAACCCCCCGGTGTTAGGAAAATTCGATTTCATCCGGAACCATTCGATATCCAAATATAGGCTTCCAATATATCAATCTTTATGTCTCGACCATTTCGAGACTCCTCGTCATGTCCGTGATCACATCCGGGACTCGAACAAACTTCGGTACATCAAAACTTATAAACTCGTAATAAACTGTCATCGTAACGTTAAGCGTCATGGACCCTACGGGTTCGAGAACTATGTAGACATGACCTAGAACTATTCTCGGTCAATAACCAATAGCGGAACCTGGATGCCCATATTGGTTCCTACATATTCTTCGAAGATCTTTATCGGTCAAACCGCATAACGACATCGTTGTTCCCTTTGTCATCGGTATGTTACTTACCCGAGATTCGATCGTCGGTATCCAATACCTAGTTCAATCTTGCTATCGTAAGTCTCTCTTTACTCGTTCCGTAATACATCATCTCACAACTAACTTATTAGTTGCAATGCTTGCAAGGCTTATGTGATGTGTATTACCGAGAAGGCCTAGAGATACCTCTCCGACAATCGGAGTGACAAAACCTAATCTCGAAATACGCCAACCCAACATGTACCTTTGGAGACACCTGTAGTACTCCTTTATAATCACCCAGTTACGTTGTGACGTTTGGTAGCACCCAAAGTGTTCCTCCGGTAAACGGGAGTTGCATAATCTCATAGTTACAGGAACATGTGTAGGTCATGAAGAAAGCAATAGCAATACACTAAACGATCAAGTGCTAAGCTAACGGAATGGGTCATGTCAATCACATCATTCTCCTAATGATGTGATCCCATTAATCAAATGACAACACATGTCTATGGTTAGGAAACATAACCATCTTTGATTAATGAGCTAGTCAAGTAGAGGCATACTAGTGACTATATGTTTGTCTATGTATTCACACATGTATTATGTTTCCGATTAATACAATTCCAGCATGAATAATAAACATTTATCATGATATAAGGAAATAAATAATAACTTTATTATTGCCTCTAGGGCATATTTCCTTCAGTGGGGATTTTGAGCTATTTTCTGACATGTCTTCTTTTAGTGTACTTGTCTCCCCGCTTGTTGGTTACTTCTCATGGTTAGAAGATGTGTTGTAGCTTTTCTTAGACTTGTACTGTAAATGGATTTGGTTGTAATAGAAATGACATTTTCTCTACTCAAACTCATTATATTGGAATTATTTGAAGATGTGTGGTGTTAGCCTATCGGTAATAATTATGTGTTAGTGTGAGTTTATTCTTCCAGTGAGCATTCTAATTTTATTTCTCTGGATTCAAGCAATGGGTTTGGACTTGCAAGATTCAGTTCACAAGTACTTGTGGGCTTTGGCTTTTAGCCTAATGAGGTCTCTTACTTGTGACAGTTCAGTTGTCGATTGTAATATGTTAGAAACTGCTACTATGTCTCTAGAAGAATCGTCACTCTTTACACACTTATTAGAAACCCATTTATTTCATCTGGTGAGACTTGTCTGTCTTGAGCTCAGCTGCCATAGGCTGTTAGACATGAGCAGCCGCCGATTAATTCTGCTCCTGGTGTTCCCCACTTGCAGTTAATAAGAAAGTATTTTGGTTTTGCAAGATTCTGTGTTTTACTACTAGCACAATTATGCATTGTCTTGTGTCTCGCTCAGATCACTTAATGACCTTCCTTTAATTATACACCCTCTGTTCCTAAATATGAGATGTTTTCACAGTTCAACTAAACTGTCAAAACGTCTTACATTTAAAAACAGAGGTAGTACTTGTTGTTACTACATTCTCCATTCCAAAATACTTGTCTTGGTTTTAATTCAGATTTGAACTAAAACAACGACAAGTGTTTTGGAATAGAGGGAGTAAATACTAGGAAAGTTTCTGTTCACACATACTCAAAAAGCAGAGCTTTTCTGCAGGACACTACAAACCACGTACAGTAAAGGGTGGAAACAATAAAAGCAAGCAGAACTCTGATCCAGTATTGCTTGTAGTGGTTTGTCCAAAATGTTGAATGATACTGCTTGGAGATGCATATATTGTTTCACCTCTTCACATGCCAATGTATTTTCCAGGTTGTGATGAAGGCCTTTTTGCCTTGTCCACCGAGAGGCCCTTGAGTTTGTTGGAATGTCGATTAACCACATTCCGGCCAAATTGGGTACTCCATATGTCCTATTTTCAGCAAAGGTCATGCTGAAATTTTCCGTGAATTTTAGCATGACTTTGCTAAAATAGGACATATGGGGTACTTGTGACTAATGCATGGGCCGGGTACTTGTGACTAATGATGAAAGCTTAGGCTTTTAGGGTGCCTCGGCGTCAAAAACCCTCAATGATAAAAGCTTAGCTTTTAGGATGCCTCGGTGTCGACAAACCCTAAATGATGAGACCATGATCTTGTTCCTTGACAATAACCAACTTTTGACCAAACTTTGTTCCTATTTAGAGAGAAACATGGCCAACAACGATGAGGCCGGGGTTCGGCGGCAAGGCATTACAGGAGCTGTCCCAGAGATGGAGGAACAACCTCACTTGTATGAGGACGCCGCCTTTCCCCACCGATCCCGAGACCACCGATGGTACCGCCGAGGATGACCCCACCGATGCCACCACCGATGGTGCCGCCGAGGATGCCACCATCGATGATGGCGGCGCACGCCTGATGGCAGCCAACCGAAGAGGCAACGGAAGGACCGGTGCCCGACTGCGTTCGCACCCTCAAGGAGGAAGTTATCAAGTGGACTCCGACGGGAATCCAACGGCGCCTTTAACGAATAGTCAAGGGTACTCGCTTCAGCTCGGGTGCATTCTCCGAGCACCGCCTCGATCAACACCGAGAACCCGAGGCATCGACCGAGGGAATTTGCGCAACCTCCTCTTCACGAAGCTGCACGAACGATACAAGTTCCCCGCTGAATTTGAAAACACAAGCCTCAAAGGTAATAAAGTGAACAATGCTGCCCTCACGAAGATGAGCAAGGCCCTGTCTACTTGGAAAAGCAATGTGAAGAGAATGATCGAGAAAGATGAGAGTTATGAGAAGATCAAGGAGAAAAATCCTTCGATCACCGAAGATGACTACAATGACTTCAAGATCAATTGCTCTAGCACCGCAAACTCCGAATCAAGTCAGTGGGGGAAAGAAATGCGGGAGCTGAACTTAGGGGAACACACACTCGGTCCCGGCGGTTCTGAGTGGCGGAGCCTATATGGGACAAGGAGGAGGCGGACTGCGTGCGAGCAAGGCCTACCGCCCCTCTTCGATAAATACGGTGACAAGCAGACCAGGAACTTTGTCAGGGCCCGGTACAAGAAGGACCCGAAAACAAAGGAGCTTACCACAGATCCGAAGACCAGGGCGCTTGAGCTTGTTACGTAAGGAATACACCCCGCGTAATTAGCTCCATATGGTTGCATTCTAATTAATGAAGCCAAATTTCTAAATGGTTCACATTCCTTCCGCAGCGATCGAAAAGCAGAGCTGGGTCGACTAAGAGCAACCCTTGGGACACCACTCTAAATAGGGCGTTGAATGTAATGAAGAACAAGGATAAGCTCGAAGCCGGCGTCACCTGGTTGTGTGGCCGGCAAAGGCTTGTCGACAAAATGGTCGTCATACTATAACACCGGTGGGCAAAAGGAGAAAAAGACCAGCTCGGAAAGCGGTAGCGCGAGGTTCAAGAACTCAAGGCATGTGGCGCGGATTCCGGAGATTGTCCAAGAGCAAGTGCAACAACAACTCGGAGCGAAGATCACCGCCATTGTGCCTACCTTGATCGAGGGGTTGAGTGCGTGGATTGCGGGCGGCCAACAGGGCCGCCCCGATTCCTAGCTTCACGGCCGCAACTCGCTGAACGCGATGGCGGGGCCATTGGTGTCTCCGGCGGAGGCGGCATTGGTGTCTCCGACGCCGCACGGAGCTTAATGCACCCGGTACGCCGCCGCCACCTCTGCAGCAAAGCGGCCCCTCCATCAATCGCACGCTGCCGTTGGCGGTGCCTCGACATTAGCCGAGCTCGACGCCATCATCATGGTAACTAATTAAGCCTCTCTCGCCGAGGACTTCATCTCCTTGCCTTTGACCGGGCATCCTCGACACCCTACATGTTTTCGCAGGGCGCCGACGCCTGCGCACTCTCACGCACTTCGTGAACAACGAGTTGGTCGATGTCGCCAAGGGCAAAATCGTTCAACCGGCAACCCTTGTTCCACGGTACCCAGATGCCACCCAACTTGTTTAGGGTTTAACTGGTTCAGGTGCTGCCAGGCTGCGACGAGTTGTTACCTCCGATTCGACCCATCAGGGCCGACGATGATGACGTGATGACCCTCAGCGCCTGCCTGAGATGGCCCCAGCTTTGGCCGAAGAGCCAGATTCGTTTGGGGGCAGGGGACACCACCCCAAAGACAACACCGCCAGTCGTCCCGGCGCCAAGTCGGCCCCATGGCAAGACCGCGCAGAACGGTGCGGACATCCCTATGCCATCGGATCCAAACATGCATATGGCACAGGATCGTAACGACGACGACGACGATACATTTGCCAACGTCGATCAAGATTTTGCCGATCATGTGTACGGTGGCGACTTCATGGGGCCTCCTTCTCAAGAACCCAACCCAAAAAGACGTGCGCGATCTAGCTGGTACCACGGAGAAGCCAAGTTGCAACAGCGCCGCTCGCTGCTCAGCTCTCAGAGACGCCCACCGCCGACTTCACCGAGCCTCAGATAGGCGAGGTGCGACATATTATCAGCCCCAACACACTCAAGAAGGCGGTCCGTGAGCAGAACTCGGTCCCATTACAGGAGAAGAAGAAGGCACGCAAAAGAAAGACTAACAAGGGTGCGGGCCAGCCGGCACCGAGTACGATCCGTGCTCGGGGACGGGCCACCTTCACCGAGGATATCTCGAGGAGGGTGCATGTGGCGGGTAGGGCGATGCTACCGACAAATATGCTCAATGCTGCAACCGGTGCTATGCGGAGTCTGCATGATGTTGTTCTTTCTTTAGAGAAGCGGCGTCTCGTAGAGAAGGGTGTGGCATACCCGGATTTCATGGCCAAGGTGCCGAGGGCAAGGGCTTTGTGGATAACTCCATCGGGCGACGATCGTCCTGCGGTTTGATGACATCCACGCTATTTTGAACCTTCATCCGATGCACTACACCTTCGTTCGGCTATTTTCGATGAGTATTGAGATGCTTATCATTCGCGACAAGACCCCGGACATCGTGATAGTCTACCCCTTGTACATGCGTGCCAAGATCTTGGGCAGCGCTTAGGGACCGCAAGTCGCGAGTTCTTACCTCGAAGGCGTCATTCTAGCAAACCAAGATAAGGATAACTTCCTCGTGCCTTACTTTCCCGAGTAAGTCCTCCCTCAACCGCCCGTAACATATGAATTCTTAGATTTCGATCGCTTTTTCTTTTAACATTCCGTGTTTTCGCGCAGTGACACACATTGCACGGTCATCCTCCCAAGCCCCAAATATTCCATGGCCACGTATTTCGACCCGGACCGTCACCGAACGTAGACTACACAAATGTCAAGAAGGTTCTTGATGATGTTCTCCCGCCACGCCTAATCTGGAGGCACCTTCACCAGGCCTATTCGTAAGCACGGCAAGCACGTGTTCTCCCACAATACGACGCTCTGCTGCGTCAAGCAACCGGGCGGTCAAGGGTGCCTACTACGCAATCCATCACATGCGGGCGATCGACGGGACCATCATCAACTTCGCTACCGAGTAAACTCAAAGATTGGGCGCGGCGTGTCGGCAATCCAGTGACGGACATCGGACAAGAATTCTTTCGCATCCAAATGGAGTTTGCGGAAATCATCCATCAAGATGTCCTTCGCACTCGGGGCAGTTCTACCTTAGAAATCAACCGTCCAACAGTGACATCGACATAATGCTACAAATGCAGGCTGACAACGCCCGTTATTTCATGACTCCCACGGTAGACGGCGGCTTCATCCATGCTCCGGTCCATTGAGTCGAGTCGAAAGCAGTGATGCTGTGTCTAGTTCTGAAACATCGATTGGCTCATGTTGTAATTAAACTTTAATGAACTTGTAGTATGTCTCTTTGGTTTCGAGAGTCGTTCAACTTAGATGTAATCGATGCTATTAATGTCTTGCTTTTCTCTTCCGACCGTTCTGTTGCATACTTATATATTGCTTATGTATTGTCTGTGAATTGGTACTAACGCTTACGTTTGGCTAGTGCATAGCGATGCCGTCAGATGTCGTGGTACAAGGGTAAGGTTCCCGAGTCTCGATGATCGGGAGGAGTGTCGGAGACAGGTTCACCGATTCAGCGTAATGATTACAAAGGGTACACCACTAGGGCCGAGGCGAATCTAGATACGCCCGCTATCTAGCGGGAGAGGGAGGGAGCGTTGGAGGAACCGGATGAAGACGAAGTTTCATCGTGATGATGCTCATCGTGATGACCGCAGCTCTCTTCTATGTGATGGTAGTTTAGATGATCGATATCGACTTGTAATGTGAAGACAAACTCGCTACTCGCGGTCTCGAGACTTGTAATATAATGTTCTATCTTTGTTCGGTCTTTTCAATTTGGAGACTAATATGATGAATTGTATTCGGAGACTAATATGATGAATTGTATTTAGAGACTAATCTTCTATTGTATTCGATGAATCATTGTTGATGTGTGCTGTCTATATTTTGTCCAATTATACATTTTGTAACCTGTGCAAAAACAAAAAATTAAAAAAAACTAATATTCATACTAATGGCGCATCATCACGATAAAGGCGCCATTAGTATGCCAAAGGATACTAATGGCGCATCATTAAACAAAGGCGCCATTAGTATGCCGGGTTACTAATGGCGCATCTTGTTGTTGTGTGCCATTTGTATGCCAAAGCACTGGTATACATGGCCCTCGGGAGGCATACTAATGGCGATCGTTGTATACACTAATGGCGCATCAGAGGTGCGCCATTAGTATACCAGATACTAATGGCGCACCAGTGGTGCGCCATTAGTAAAATATACTAATGGCGTGGCACTAATGGCGCACCACTAATGCGCCATTAATGGCCAAATTAGGTGCGCCATTAGTAGGCCTTTTCCTAGTAGTGTTATGGGGAAAATTGACACACCATATCAATAAAATTGTCGTTTGCAAACGAAGCCTATCTCCTATGGTTAGTTTTTTTTGTGGAAGCAACCCACCAGAGTTCAAATCCAAGATTTGGCACTGATGCTTGCATTTTTCTTGATTTATTTAGGACGCAGCTAACTGCCGCACGTGTGGCATACTAGTCATCCGCCCACACACCGTGTGTGGCGTGAGCAGAAGGCAGCCCACACGGGTTGTGTGTGGGCGAACATTAGAATTGCCCACACGTGTAGGCGCAGCTACTTCGTGCCACACGCCCAACAAAGTACTACTCATCTTCATTCCGCGCATGTGGCACGAAGCAAAGATGCCCACACATCCTAGCGCAACTACGTTAGGTACTCCCGTGGAATGACGATCTAGTTGCCATCTGGGATGGCAGATGTAGTTATCCGGGGATGGTGTGACGCCCGGATACTTAAGCTACAGTGAACCTCTGCTAATCATGCCATGACACCTCGGTTACTGTTGCTATCCTCGCAATAATTCGAAACCGTTCGAAATTCAAATTTAAATTAATGATAACAATAAAAGTTTTCAAAAATTAAAACAGAATTGTTCGGTGGTTGCCGAATATTACAAAGGTAATTATGGTGCAACAAACACATTTTTATAAAATGACTAAATGGTTTAAAATGAATTTAAGCAGAAAATAAATAATAAAGAAAATACAAAAAAACAAAACAGAAACAAAAAAAGGGAGAGAGCCCCCCTGGCCATCTAGGCCTCGGCCTAACTAGCCTCTGGGTCACCAGGCCGGCCCACCCCACTCCCCATATCCCCCCCCCCCCACCCGATCAAACCCTAATCCACCACCACACCCCCACTTCCCCCCGATCCCCTGGATCTGGATCGGGATCGCCCCGACCCGGCGCCAACCGCCGACGCCGGAGCCGCCTCGCCGGCCCTCGTCCTCGTCCTCGCACCCCGTCCCCTCTCCCCCTCGACGGTGCTCCTCGCCTCGCGGCCGCAGCCGTGCAGACGCCCCACGACGCCGCCCCCACGCCGGCTTCTTCCTCGGGCCACCGTCGCTGCCTCGCCATCGCGGACCTCCCGACCTCCGCCGAGCCCGCTGCCATTCCCCACGGCCCCGGTGAGTCCCGCCGCTCCTCCCTCTCCCTCACGCGCTCGCGCTAGTCATCGCGGTCCCGCCGATTCGCCCGCGGTTGACGCGCTCGGATGCGTCCGTGCGCGCTCGCGCCGATGCACGCACAGCGTGGCGCGCCCCCTGTTCGCCCACCCGCGAACCGCTCGGCCCCTCCCGTCTTGGGTTGCCGCTAGCCCCGGCCACGGCCTGTTCCCCAGCGGCGTCCCACCGCGCCCGACGACCTGCCGCGCCCAGGCAGCGTGCCTCATTGTGGTGCCCTTTCCCACCTCCGCGCCCTAGCCGATTACGCAGCCCGCTCCGCCTCGCCTCGACCTAGTCGCTCCCGGCGTCCCGACCTCGCGCGCCCGGCCAGGGCTCCTCGTCGCCGATGGCCTCGCCCCCGCTGGGTGCGGCTCCCCTGCACGGCGCCCGCTCCGTTAACCACCCGCTCCAGTGGCCGGATGGGCCACTGCCAGCAGAGCCCCACCGGCCCCCTCCCCCTTTTCTAACAAAAAAAAAGAGAATAAAAAAAATATATATATAATAAATAATTAATAATAAAAATAAATAAATAAATAACTTAATTAACTTTGATTAAATTAACTAATTATGATTAATTAACCTAATGACTAATTAACCTAATTCACTACTGTTAATTAACTAACAAAGGTGTATGATTTAACAGGACCAACATGTCACCGACTACCAACACCTTTGTTGATCACGACGTCATGATGACGTCAAGAAACACTGCTCGATAATTTGGTTTCAAAATAATTAAATAATCCTAAAAATAATTTAAATCTTTTAAAATTAATATAAGATAATCCGTAGCTCGGATGAAAATAATTTATACATGAAAGTTGCTCAGAACAACGAGACGATTCCGGATACGCAAATCGTTCGTCCGCCACACCCCCCTAACCTATCGAACTCGCAACTTTCCCCGCCGCCTTCCGCTCAAAGCGAAACACCGGAATACTTCGGATGTTTCCCCCCTTAACCGGTACCACCTCATACCACGTTAGGGCACACCTAGCACCGCTCATTGTCACGTCACGCATCGTCGTGTTTACGTTTGCATTGTATTCATTGTTTCTTACCCCTCTTCTATCCGGTAGACTACGAGACCGGCCAGCTGCTGCTTTGCCGGTTCGACCACGGAGTTGACGACCCCTCTCTCTTGCGAGAGCAACCAGGCAAGCCCCCCCTTTGATCACCAGATATCGCCTACTCTTCTCTATACTGCTTGCATTAGAGTAGTGTAGCATGTTACTGCTTTCAGTTAATCCTATACTGCTGCATAGCCTGTCCTTGCTACTACTGTTGTTACCTTTACCGCTATCCCATCGCTTAGTATAGGATGCTAGTGTTCCATCAGTGACCCTACACTCTTGTCCGTACGCCATGCTATACTCTTTGGGTCGTGATCACTTCGAGGTGATCACGGGCATATACTATATACTTTACATCGTTACATTACCCGTGATATCGTTCGGAGATGGGGCTGAAAGGATGTGGCTCCATCCCGGTAGAGGTGGGCTGGGTTCCCGACGGCCCCGATCGTTACTTGTGGCGGAGCGGCAGGGCAGGTTGATACTACTGGGTGAGAGGTGGGCCTGGCCTGGTCGGCGTCATGCGGATACTTAACACGCTTAACGAGATCTTGGTATTTGATCTCGAGTCCGCCATTTGGTCTATACGCACTAACCATCTACGCTGGAGTAGTTATGGGTATCCCGGCGTCGTGGTATCACCGAAGCCTTCGTGGACGCCAATGATCGAGTGGCGCTGCTACCGATTGGAACGTAGGGCTGCTCTTGTATTAAGGGGCTAGTTACGCTTCCGCCACAGACGCAACGAGGTGTGCTAAGGGCGATGAGCGGGCCTGCACTGCGGCGCTTTAGGTTTAGACCGCGGCTTGGCCTCTCACAGTTGTGCCTAGGTGGGGCTGCGACGTGTTGATCTTCCGGCCGGGCATGACCCAGGAAAGTGTGTCCGCCAAATGGGATCAAGCGTGTTGGGTTATGTGGTGCACCTCGCAGGGAAGTTAATCTATTCGAATAGCCGTGATCTTCGGTAATGTGACGACTTGGAGTTGTACCTTGACCTTATGACAACTAGAACCGGATACTTAATAAAACACACCCTTCCAAGTGCGGATATAACCCGGTGGTCGCTCTCTCTCGTGGTTACGAGGAGGGATCATCGGGTAGGATTATGCTATGCGATGCTATTTGGAGGACTTCACCGCTCTCTTCTACATGTTGCAAGACGGAGGCTGCGAGCGTAGTCTTCAACAGGATTAGCTATCCCCTCTTATTACGGCATTCTGCAGTTCGGTCCACCGATATGGCCCTTTACACGTATATCCATGCATATGTAGTGTAGCTCCTTGCTTGCGTAGTACTTTGGATGAGTACTCACGGTTGCCTTGTTCCCCTTTCCCTTTCTTTACCCGATTGCTGCAACTGCAGACGATGGAGCCCAGTGGAGCGACGCCACCGCCGATGATTTACTACTACCCCGGAGGTGCCTACTACTACGCAGCAGCCACCGACGATGACCAGGAGTAGTTAGGAGGATCCCAGCGGGAGGCTGCGCCTTCTTCGACCAGTATCCTGGTTTGTGCTAGCCTTCTTAAGGCAAACTTGTTTAACTTATGTCTCGTACTCAGATATTGTTGCTTCGGCCTGACTCGCCTATGATCGAGCACTTGTATTCGAGCCCTCGAGGCCCTCGGCTTGTATTATGATGCTTGTATGACTTATTTATGTTTTAGAGTTGTGTTGTGATATCTTCCCGTGAGTCTCGATCTTGATCGTACACATTTGCATGCATGATTAGTGTACGATTGAATCGGGGCGCCACAAGTTGGTATCGAGCCGATCGCTGTAGGAATCCCCTTCAAACTCCTTGGTCAAGTCGAGTCTAGTCATTGCAAAACTTTTACTAACATGGTTGTGTGTCTTACGGGCACACGTCGCCATTGGGTGGTAGTAGGATCTTTTATTCCTCGACCTATACTCTGGGACTCTGACATCTCTTCTATTCGGGTTAAACGATTTTACTCACTCGGACTCTAGGTTCTCGATATTACTTTCTCCCGGAGAGCCCCTTATTCAGATGATCGTCTGCACGCACTGAAGGATCCAAGATACTCTCCGATGTTCTCTTGAGACTTTATGGCGTCGCTTTTGCAATTCCTCTCCATCGATAAACCCCTATGGATAACCACGCATACTCACCATTCATACAATGCTTCCTAGTCGATCTTGTTATTACAAGATACCTCGAAATTCTCTCTAATGCTCCGAGAATACTTTGTGCTCATCTGCGATGCGCTTCTTTGCCACCTGAATACCCCTAAGAATAATTTCTCGCACTTTCCGAGTATCCACTCATCCCCAGTTGATTCATGTATGTCATTAATCCTCGAAATATCATTCGATCTTCCGAAAATCTTGAGCATCCTATTGCTCTTGAAATTCTTGATTGCTTGCATTATGGTTAATCCCATAAGTCTAGTAATCTTGTTGACATCCATTGTCATTGTCATTTTGAGTCCGTTGATTCGATTTGTTGCGAATGCTCGCAATCCTCAAACAGATCCTAGAATTCATCCTTCCGGCTCAGACGTCGTTTTAATCATGAGCTGGTTCTCGCCAATTAAATTGTCGTCGATTGTGCCCCTAAGTCTATTGAACTTATCTATCCTTGATCAGAGCGTCTGCTTCTCATCCTTCATTTTGGAAACCATAATTTCTTTCTATTTAAGCATCAGACTAATCAGGTGATTCTTGAATCTGATGCCTCTACATTCTTCTTCCTCTGACTGAGTACCGATACTCACGTCAGCTCCGTTGTAGACCACAAGACCCCCTTTGTTGGATAATTATCCGACGGTGTCTTTCATATTCAATAACCTTGTGAGCCTTCCCTTGGATACATATTTCCATTGGTAAATTGTATCCTTTTCTTTCTCAACCATGATCTCCCTTCGAGTTTGAATTAATTACTCCTAAAGATTGTGGTATATGTTTCTAAGATGCCCCAGTGGGTCGAACATATACCTTCCTTAATTTTTGTGAACCCAAAAGTCTTCATGGGTCATAACCTCCTGGTATTCCGCCAGTTAAACTTTCAAACTCTAAACATTCTTAACTGAGAGCAGTAAATGAGAAGTTGTGTATTGGAGAAGTGGGAGTCGACCTTGAACCTTGCGTTCATGCCCATGGACACGATGCTGATCTTATCATGGATGCTTCTCTTAAACCCTATTCGGTATAGGTTCATCTTATATATGAGAATTGGTCTTTTGCAACCGTGGTTCCGACCATATTTTCTTCTTGATACCATTTCTCGGACAAGTTAGAGTACTTGTCTTCTCAGAGCATTACCCTAATCCAACCTCTACTTTGATCCGTCATTTAGTATTACCGGAATCTCGAGATTATCATGGAACCGCAGAACTTCTTATGAGTTCTTCATCAAGTGCTACCTTTCCGCGATTCCAATTTTTCACGGGCTCGAGTTATTAAACACTCAAAGACAGCGATAACTGAACCAAGTCCGCACTTTCACGGTTCAAAAAAACTCTTCAAGAAGCTCCTATAAGTAATGAAGTTTGTACCCGATCACGCCATTCCTAGCCTGTTTGGCTATATCATTGTCGTGATGATTCTAACTGTCCTACCTGGTCCTTATTCTCGGAGCACCAAATTGCGATGATAGCTAATCTTACAATCGATCTTCCTCGTCATACCGTTTGTCCTTGGACAGCAAGCTTGATTTCGAGTTTGTTTCATACCCATGGTTCCAATGACTTTTGGCTTCGTCATTTCCGTTGACTTGATGTGATCACGGATCGATTACATCTTCACGTAATCTCTCGACACATGTGTCGTGATCATTATCAACATTCTGAGCTATTCCAGAATATCAATCAAATTCATGATGAGAATTACCATCCTTGCCCCTCGATGATTTGTGATGTCATCGACTACTTCCTTGCCTTCTTTCCAACACAAACTTGTTCGTGTTGTGGCTATACCTTGAGTTCCTTGTTAACCGACTTATGTTATGTTCTACCTTGAAGTATTACCATCTCCTATATCAAGAATGTCGTGAGAAATTCACCACCTCTTGAGAATTCTTGGTATGGTGATACTTCTCACCCTCACCATTCTTTCTTGGTAACCGTGTTGTTTCTAACCGGAACACCGACATTTGAACTATGATGTGTGAATTCAAAACTTCTAGCAACCCTATTGCTTTGGAGTGAATGGTCGAGTTTCATTCCAATTCTTTTGTTCGTCAAGTCACCATTCTAACATTGATCGTGCAAACCCAGCCCATATTTCGGGTGCACCTTTCAACCAATGTTTAATGGTGTATGTCTTTCCTCGGGCATACAACATTATATCATTTGAATTGACAAGTGTCATCTTCTTGTTCACCTTATTGTGGAAAGCCATCTGTTTGGAATTCTCGATGAATTGTCGCCGAGCCCATCGTACCACCTTCTCATCCCTCCTTGGTTTAAGGATGAAGTATTGCTTCAAGAACCCGCTCCGTAGTTCATTTCACGAGAATCTTGAAATGTCATTTCGTCTATTTGTGTTGCACCTTTTCTTCTCGGACATCCCGAGTCTCGTGTATCATGACACCAATCGGATCTGAATCTCGGTCAGATATGATGGCTGGGACAACTTTCCAAGAGTTATGATATTGGTCCTTTGATGAACCGGTAACATGATGTCATGCCTAGCACCCCCCCCCCCCTGGGTGGAGGACCGATCATTATAAATTCTTTTGCAAGGATAACCATTCTTCCTGGAGGAAATTGTAAGACCTATTTTATAAGATGTTCCTGATGGATCCATTGAGTATCTAAAGTCCGACCTTCGTTTGGAGACCATGTCAATGCTATCTCAAAAGCTTCTCTGTGGAACTCTGATTTCAACAAGAACATTTGAAGCCCAATGCTAAATGTTTCTTGCTCAATTATCCGAACACCGTTGTATGGGTAATGTCATGAAATTTCTCTCCCCTACCTAAGGAGTTTTCTACATAATATCCTGTCATGGATATCATGCTCTGCTTGTCCTTGGGAAGGATATACCCCTGATATACGTGTTTAAGCACATTTTCCTTCCCGTTGTTTTGTTTAAACTTTCTTGTAAACTACTTAACCGAGCAATGGTAATCCCCTGCTTAGGTAAACACCTCGGTGTACCTTCCTGTCTGGTGTTACCTCGCTTCTACCGTTGATGACTTCCCAGAATCGCCGATGGACGAGAACTTTGCCTATTGGTCCGCCTCGTTTAACGAGCAGGAAAATGGTTCTCTTCGTCCCATGCCCTTGGTATCGATGTTGTTGTCGACATAACTCATGATCGTGCGAGACATTACCGCCCTTCCTACCTTTAACCCACATGGTGGGCCCATAACCCACAGTTCCACCAGGATCGAAACCTGACTCTCCTGTACACCCTCATGTTTCCAAAGTTATTCCTCGCGCGTGGACTCGTATGAAATTCATGAGCCACCTACCGATGAGATCATCAATTCAGTATCGACGCAATACTTATTCTCGCTGCTCAACCCCTTTCACCTTCTCGATTAGGCATCAAACGCTTGCCTATCCGCTTGAAACTTCTCATGGTACCTCCTTACTTTGCTCTCGATATTTTCTTAAGTTTAAATTCGAGAGTACTTCCGCCACCTTCCTCGATGTTATCGACGGATAGTCGACCTTGCAGAGGTCTCGTTCTTCCGAATGCCCTGTTACCTATTCGTAAGTACGATGAAGATCCCGAAGAAAGGACGTCGACTTCATCATGATGACCGGAAGCAAAGGAATGAAGACATCAATGTATTGGACCGGCCTCTTCGAGAAGAGCAAGCCAGGATGAGAAGTCCCGCTAGATTCGTTACCAAACCTCCCCCCTTACTCTACCTCTTAAATCTCGGGACGAGATTTCTTGTAGTGGAGGAGAATTGTGACGCCCGGATACTTAAGCTACAGTGAACCTCTGCTAATCATGCCATGACACCTCGGTTACTATTGCTATCCTCACAATAATTCGAAACCGTTCGAAATTCAAATTTAAATTAATGATAACAATAAAAGTTTTCAAAAGTTAAAACAGAATTGTTCGGTGGTTGCCGAATATTACAAAGGTAATTATGGTGCAACAAACACATTTTTATAAAATGACTAAATGGTTTAAAATGAATTTAAACAGAAAATAAATAATAAAGAAAATACAAAAAAACAAAACAGAAACAAAAAAAGGGAGAGAGCCCCCCTAGCCATCTAGGCCTCGGCCTAACTAGCCTCTGGGTCACCAGGCCGGCCCACCCCACTCCCCATATCCCCCCCCCCCCCCCCACCCGACCAAACCCTAATCCACCACCACACCCCCACTTCCCCCCGATCCCCTGTATCTGGATCGGGATCGCCCCGACCCGGCGCCAACCGCCGACGCCGGAGCGCCGCCTCGGCCCTCGTCCTCAAATCCTCGCACCCGTCCCCTCTCCTCGACGGTGCTCGCCGCCTCGCCGGCGCGATCGTGCCAGACGCCTCGCTGACGCCGGCCCCACGCTCGGCTTCTTCCTCGGGCCACCGTGCTGCCTCGCCATCGCGGACCTCCCGACCTCCGCCGAGCTCATTGTCATTCCCCACGGCCCAAAGTGAGCCCCGCCTCGCTCCTCCCTCTCCCTCGCGCTCGCGCTAGTATCGCCTGTCCCGCCCGATCTCGCCCATGGTTGGCGCTCGGCTGCGTCCGTCTGCGCTCAGCGCGTGCTTTCGCGCCCCAGCGCGTGCGCGCCCTGTTCGCCCACCCGCAAACCGCTGCCCCTCCTGTCTTGGGTTGCCGCTAGCCCATTGCGGCCCTGCTTCTCGCCAGCGCCCACCGCGCCGACGACCTCAAGACTGCGCGCCCAGGCCAAGCGTGCCTCGCGCTGTGGTGCCCTTTCCCACCTCTGCGCTTAGCCGATTACGCGAGCCCGCTCCGCCTCGACCTAGTCGCTCCCGGCGTCCCGACCTCGCCACGCGCCGCTTGGCTCCCTCACATTGGCCTACACCCCGGGCAAGCTTTTCCTGCACGGGCGCCCGCTCCTGCTAACCACTGCTCAAAGGTGGCGGATATCACAAATAGGCCCCACCGCCCTCCCCTTTTCTAACCAAAAAAAGAGAATAAATATATATATATATATATAATAAATAAATAATAATAAAAATAATTAATTAATTAATTCATTAACTTAATTAACTCTGATTAAATTAACTAATTATGATTAATTAACCTAATGACTAATTAACCTAATTAACTCATCATTAATTAACTAACAAAGTGTATGATGAACGGACCCACATGTCACCGACTACCAACACCTATGTTGATCGCCGACGTCATGCCGACGCCATGATGACGCCAAGAAACACTGCTCGATAATGTTGTTTTAAAATAATTAAATAATCCTAAAAATAATTTAAATCTTTTAAAATTAATATAAAATAATCCGTAGCTCGGATGAAAATAGTTTATACATGAAAGTTGCTCAGAACAACGAGATGATTCTGGATACGCAAACCGTTCGTCCGCCACACCCCCCTAACTTATCGAACTCGCAACTTTCCCCCTCCGCCTTCCGCTCGAACGCGGAACACCGGAATACTTCCTGATGTTTCCCTTAACCGTACCACCTCATACCACGTTAGGGCACACCTAGCACCGCCATTGTCACGCCACGCATCGTCGTGTTTATGTTTGCATTGTATTCATTGTTTCTTCCCCTCTTATCTCCGGTAGACTACGAGACCGCCTTTCTTTGCCGCCTGATTCGACTACGGAGTTGACGACCCCTCTCTCTTGCCAGAGCAACCAGGCAAGCCCCCTTTGATCACCAGATATCGCCTACTCTTCTCTATACCGCTTGCATTAGAGTAGTGTAGCATGTTATCGCTTTCGATTAATCCTATATCGCTGCATAGCTTTGTCCTTGCTACTACCGTTGTTACCTTTTACTCGCTATCCCATCGCTTAGTATAGGATGCTAGTGTTCCATCGCTGACCCTACACTCTTGTCCGTCTGCCATGCTATATTGATCGGGCCGTGATCACTTCGGGAGGTGATCACGGGCATATACTATATACTTTACATCGTTACATTACTCGTGATCTTGTTCGGAGATGGGGTTTGAAAGGACAGTGGCTCCATCCCGTAGAGGTGGGCCTGGGTTCCCGACGGCCCCATCGTTACTTGTGGCAGAGCGGCAGGTAGGTTGAGACTACCGGGTGAGAGGTGGGCCTGGCCCTGCTCGGCGCTCATGGATACTTAACACGCTTAACGAGATCTTGGTATTTGATCCGAGTCCGCCATTTGGTCTATACGCATTAACCATCTACGCTGGAGTAGTTATGGGTATCCCGGCGTCGTGGTCTCCGCCGAAGCCTTCGTGACGCCAATGATCGAAAGTGGCGCTACCGGATTGGAACGTAGGCCTGCTCTTGTATTAAGGGGCTAGTTCTCGCTTCCGCCACGTGACGCAATGTGCAGTGTGTGCTAAGGGCGATGGCCTGCACTTCGGCGCTTTAGGTTTAGACCGGCGTGCTGGCCTCTCACAGTTGTGCCTAGGTGGGGCTGCAACGTGTTGATCTTCCGCAGCCGGGCATGACCTGTGAAAGTGTGTCCGCCAAATGGGATCAAGCGTGTTGGGTTATGTGGTGCACCCTCAGGGAAGTTAATCTATTCGAATAGCCGTGATCTTCGTAACAGTGACGACTTGGAGTTGTACCTTGACCTTATGACAACTAGAACCGGATACTTAATAAAACACACCCTTCCAAGTGCCGATATAACCGGTGGTCGCCTCTCTCTCGTGGTTACGAGGAGGGATCACGGGTAGGATTATGCTATGCGATGCTATTTGGAGGACTTCACCGCTCTCTTCTACATGTTGCAAGACGGAGGCTGCTGTAAGCGTAGTCTTCGGCTGTGATTAGCTATCCCCTCTTATTACGGCATTCTGCAGTTCATTCCACCGATATGGCCCTTTACACATATATCCATGCATATGTAGTGTAGCTCCTTGTTTACAGTACTTTGGATGAGTACTCACGGTTGCCTTGTTCCCCTTTCCCCTTTCTTTACCCGATTGCTGCAACTGCACGATGGAGCCCAGAGCGACGCCACCGTCGATGACGACTACTACCCCGGAGGTGCCTACTACTACGTGCAGCCCGCTGACGACGACCAGGAGCAATTAGGAGTGTTGGAAATATGCCCTAGAGGCAATAATAAATTAGTTATTATTATATTTCCTTGTTCATGATAATCGTTTATTATCCATGCTATAATTGTATTGATAGGAAACTCGGATACATGTGTGGGTACATAGACAACACCAAGTCCCTAGTAAGCCTCTAGATGACTAGCTCGTTAATCAATAGATGGTTACGGTTTCTCGACCATGGACATTGGATGTCATTGATAACGGGATCACATCATTAGGAGAATGATGTGATGGACAAGACCCAATCCTAAGCCTAGCACAAAGATCGTAGTTCGTATGCTAAAGCTTTTCTAATGTCAAGTATCATTTCCTTAGACCATGAGATTGTGCAACTCCGGATACCGTAGGGAATGCTTTGGGTGTACCAAACGCCACAACGAATCGGGTGGCTATAAAGGTGCATTACAGGTATCTCCGAAAGTGTACATTGGGTTGGTACGAATCGAGATCGGATTTGTCACTCCGGTTGACGGAGAGGTATCTCTGGGCCCACTCGGTAGGACATCATCATAATGTGCACAATGTGACCAAGGGGTTGATCACGGGATGATGTGTTACGGAACGAGTAAAGATACTTGCCGGTAACGAGATTGAACAAGGTATCGGTATACCGACGATCGAATCTCGGGCAAGTACAATACCGTTAGACAAAGGGAATTGAATACGGGATTGATTGAGTCCTTGACATCGTGGTTCATCCGATGAGATCATCGTGGAACATGTGGGAGCCAACATGGGTATCCAGATCCCGCTGTTGGTTATTGACCGGAGAATGTCTCGATCATGTTCAGATGGTTCCCGAACCCGTAGGGTCTACACACTTAAGGTTCGATGATGCTAGGGTTATAAAGGAAGTTTGTATGTGGTTACCGAATGTTGTTCGGAGTCCCGGATGAGATCCCGGATGTCACGAGGAGTTCCGGAATGGTCCGGAGGTAAAGAATAATATATAGGAAGTGAGGTTTTGGTCACCGGAAACTTTCGGTTTTATCGGTAATGTACTGGGACCACCGGAGGATCCTGGGTCCACCAAGTGGGGCCACCATCCCCGGAGGGCTGCATGGGCTAAGTGTGGGAGGGGACCAGCCCCAGGTGGGCTGGTGCGCCCCCCCCCCACAAGGCCCAAGGCGCAGCTAGGTGGGGAAAGGGGAAACCCTAGGCGCAGATGGGCCTAAAGGCCCACCCTAGGGGGCGCCCCCTCTCTCCCCCTCTTGGCCGCCCCCTTCAAGTCCCATCTAGGGATGCCGCACCCCTTGGGTGGGAACCCTAGATGGGGGCGCAACCACCTCCCCTCCTCCTATAATTAGTGGGGGTTTTGGGGCTGCCCAGCACACGAGAACCTCTCCCTCTTGGCGCAGCCCTACCTCTCTTAATCCTCCTCTCCCGCGGTGCTTGGCGAAGCCCTGCTGACCTACACGCTCCTCCATCACCACCACGCCATTGTGCTGCTGCTGGATGGAGTCTTCCTCAACCTCTCCCTCTCTCCTTGCTGGATCAAGGCATGGGAGACGCCACCGGGTTGTACGTGTGTTGAACGCGGAGGTGCCGTCTGCTCGCACTAGGATCTCCGGTGATTTGGATCACGCAATGCACGACTCCTTCAACCCCGTTCTCTTGAACGCTTCCGCTTAGTGATCTACAAGGGTATGTAGATGCACTCTCCTTCCCTCGTTGCTGGTTTCTCCATAGATAGATCTTGGTGACACGTAGGAAAATTTTGAATTTTTGCTACGTTCCCCAACAGTGTCATCATGAGCTAGGTCTATTGCGTAGATTCTTTGCATGAGTAGAACACAAAGTAGTTGTGGGCGTTGATTTTGTTCAATATGCTTACCGTTACTAGTCCAATCTTGTTTCGACGGTATTGTGGGATGAAGCGGCCGGACCGACCTTACACGCATACACTTACATGAGACAGGTTCCACCGAATCGACATGCACTTGGTGCATAAGGTGGCTAGCGGGTGCCAGTCTCTCCCACTTTAGTCGAACGGATTCGATGAAAAGGGTCCTTATGAAGGGTAAATAGCAATTGGCATATCACGTTGTGGTTTTATGTAGGTAAGAAACGTTCTTGCTAGAAACCCATAGCAGCCATCAGAAACATGCAAACAACAATTAGAGGACGCCTAACTTGTTTTTGCAGGTGGTATGCCGTGTGATGTGATATGGCCAAGAAGAATGTCATGAATGATATGTGATGTATGAGATTGATCATGTTCTTGTAATAGGAATCACGACTTGCATGTCGATGAGTATGACAACCGGGGAGCCATAGGAGTTGTCTTTATTTATTGTATGACCTGCGTGTCATTGAACAACGCCATGTAATTACTTTACTTTATTGCTAACCGGTAGCCATAGTAGTAGAAGTAATAAGTTGGCGAAACAACTTCATGGAGACACGATGATGGAGATCATGGTGTCATGCCGGTGACAATGATGATCATGGAGCCTCAAGATGGAGATCAAAAGGAGCAATATGATATTGGCCATATCATGTCACTATTTGATTGCATGTGATGTTTATCATGATTATACATCTTATTTGCTTAGAACGACGGTAGTAAATAAGATGATCCCTCATTAAAATTTCAAGAAAGTGTTCCCCCTAACTGTGCACCGTTGTAAAAGTTCGTCGTTTCGAAGCACCACGTGATGATCGAGTGTGATAGATTCTTACGTTCACATACAACGGGTGTAAGCCATATTTACACACGCGAAACACTTAGGTTAACTTGACGAGCCTAGCATGTATGCATATGGCCTCGAACACAAGAGACCGAAAGGTCGAAAGCATGAGTCGTATGGTAGATACGATCAACATGAAGATGTTCACCGATGATGACTAGTCCGTCTCACGTGATGATCGGACACGGCCTAGTTGATTCGGATCATGTAATCACTTAGATGACTAGAGGGATGTCTATTCGAGTGGGAGTTCATAAGATGAACTTAATTATCCTGAACATAGTCAAAAGACCTTTTGCAAATTATGTCGTAAGCTCGCGCTTTAGTTCCACTGCTTAGATATGTTCCTAGAGAAAATATAGTTGAAAGTTGACAGTAGCAATTATGCGGACAGTAGAAGGCTTATGTCCTTAATGCACCGCCGGTGTCTTTGAACCTCGAACGCCGCCTGTGGATGTTGCGAACATCGACATACACGCCTTGATAACTACGTGATAGTTCAGTTAAACGGTTTAGAGTTGAGGCACCAAAGACGATTTCAAACGTCACGAAACATATGAGATGTTTCGAGGGCTGAAATTGGGATTTCAAGCTCGTGCCAGCGTCCGGAGGTATAAGACCTCCGACGCATTTTCTTAACCTGCAAACTAAGGGAGAAAAGCTCAATCGTTGAGCTTGTGCTCGATTGTCTCGAGTGCAACACTCACTTGAATCGAGTGGGAGTTGATCTTCCTGATGAGATAGTGATGTTTCTCCAAAGTCATTGTCACCAAGCTGCTAGAAGCTTCGTGATGAACTATAACATATCAGGGATAGATATGATGATCCTTGAGCTATTCGCAATGTTCGACACCGCGAATGTAGAAATCAAGAAGGAGCATCAATTGTTGATGGTTAGTGAAACCACTAGTTTCAAGAAGGGCAAGGGCAAGAAGGGGTACTTCATGAAACGGCAAATCAGTTGTTGCTCCAGTGAAGAAACCCAGGGTTGAACCCGAACCCGAGACTAAGTGCTTCTGTAATAAGAGGAACAGCCACTGGAACAGAATTACCCTAGATACTTGGTAGATGAGAAGGCTGGCAAGGTCGATAGAAGTATATTGGATATACATTATGCTAATGTGTACTTTACTAGTACTCCTAGTAGCACCAGGGTATTGAGATACCGGTTCGGTTGCTAAGTGTTAGTAACTCGAAATAAAAGAGCTACGGAATAAACGGAGACTAGCTAAAGGTGAGCTGACGATATGTGTTGGAAGTGTTTCCAAGTTTGATTTGATCAAACATCGCACGCTCCGTCTACCATCAAGATTAGTATTAAACCTGAATAATTGTCATTTGGTGATTGCGTTGAGCATAGACATGATTGGATTATGTCTATCGCAATACGATTATTCATTTAAGGAGAATAATGGTTACTCTATTTATTTGAATAATACCTTCAATGGTCTTGCACCTAAAGGAAGGTTTATTGAATCTCGATCGTAGTGATACACATTTGCATGCCAAAGGTATAAGATAGTAATGATAGTACCACTTACTTGTGGCACTGCCATGTAAGTCATATTGGTATAAAACGCATGAAGAAGCTCCATGTTGATGGATCTTTGGACTCACTCGCTTTTGAAAAGTTTGAGACATGCAAACCATGTCTATTGGTGTATACGCATGATGAAACTCCATTCAGATGGATTGTTTGGACTCACTTGATTTTGAATCACTTGAGATATGCAAATCATACCACATAAGTAGATGACTGAAAAGCCTCGGTTTCAAAGAAGATGGAACAAGATAGCAACTTGTTGAAGTAACACATTTTGATGTGTGCAAAGGTGCAATGAGTGCCGAGGCATGCAAAGTGAATATCGTTATGTTCTTACTTCACGGATGATTTAAGTAGATACCGAGTGTATTTACTTGATGAAACACAAGTCTGAATTATTGAATGGTTCAAGTAATTTCAGAGTGAAGTTAAAGATCATCGTGACAAGAGGATAAAATGTCTATGATATGATCATAGAGATGAGTATCTGAGTTACGAGCTTTGGCACGCTATTAAGACATTGTGGAAATTGTTTCACAATTAATACCGCCTGGAACACCGTAGTGTGATGGTGTGTCCGAACATCATAGTTGCACCCTATTAGATATGGTGTGTACCATGATGTCTCTTATCGAATTACCACTATCGTTCATGGGTTAGGCATTAGAGACAACCGCACTCACTTTAATAGGGCACCATGTAATTCCGCTGAGACGACACCGCTTGAACTATGGTTTGGAGAAACCTAAGTTGTCGTTTCTTAAAAGTTTGGGGCTGCGACGCTTATGTGAAAAAGGTTTCAGGTTGATAAGCTCGAACCCAAAGCGGATAAAATTCATCTTCATAGGACACCCAAAAACAGTTGGGTATACCTCCTAATTCAGATCCGAAAGCAATAGGGATTGTTTCTTGAATCGTGTCCTTTCTCGAGAAAAGGTTTCTCTCAAAAGAATTGAGTGGGAGGATGGTGGAGACTTGATGAGGTTATTGAACTGTCACTTCAACAAAGTGTGTAGCAGGGCACAGGAAGTTGTTCCTGTGGCGCCTAAACCAATTGAAGTAGAATCTTATGATAATGATCATGAAGTTTCGGATCAAGTCACTACCGTACCTCGTAGGGTGACAAGGACGCGTACTACTTCAGAGTGGTACAGTAATCCTGTCTTGAAGGTCATGTTGCTAGACAACAATGAACCTACGAGCTATGGAGAAGCGATGGTGGGCCCATATTCAAAAAATGGTTAGAAGCCATGAAATCCGAGATAGGATCCATGTATCGTAACAAAGCATGGACTTTGGTGGACTTGCCCGATAGGCAAACCATTGAGATAAATGGATCTTTAAGAAGAAGACGGACGTGGACGGTGATGTCACCGTCTATGAAGCTCGACTTGTGGCGAAGAGTTTTTCACAAAGTTCAAGAAGTTGACTACGATGAGATTTTCTCATCCGTAGCAATGCTTAAGTCCGTCGGAATCATGTTAGCATTAGCTGCATTTATGAAATCTGGCAGATGGATGTCAAAACGAGTTTCTTTACCAGTCTTCGTAAGGAAAAGTTGTATGTGATACAATCGAAAAGTTTTTGTCGATCCTAAGGATGCTAAAAGGTATGATGGCTCCAAATGATCCTTCTAAGGACTGGAGTAAGCATCTCGGAGTTGGAATGTGCGCTTTGATGAGATGATCAAAGATTTTGGGTTTATACAAAGTTTATGAGAAACTTGTATTTCCAAAGAAGTGAGTGGGAGCAATATAGAATTTCTGATGAGTATATGTTGTTGACATATTGTTGATCAGAAATGATGTAGAATTTCTGGAAAGCATATAGGGTTATTTGAAAAGTGTTTTTCAATAGAAAACCTGGATTAAGCTGCTTGAACATTAAGCATCAAGATATATGAGGATAGATCAAAAACCGCTTAATGGTACTTTCAAATGAGCATATACCTTGACATGATCTTGAAGTTGTTCAAGATGGATCAGTCAATGAAGGAGTTCTTGCCTGAGTTGTAAGGTATGAAGTTAAGACTTAAAGCTCGACCACGGCAGAAAAGAGAGAAAGGACGAAGGTCGCCCCTATGCTTTAGACGTAGGCTCTATAGTATGCTATGTCAGTGCCGCACCGAAGTGTGCCTTGCCATGAATCAGTCAAGGGTACAAGAATGATCCAGGAACGGATCATTGGACAGCGGTCAAAACTATCCTTAGAGGAATAAGGATATGTTTCTCGATTATGGAGGTGATAAAGAGTTCGATGTAAAGGGTTATGTCGATGCAAGCTTTAACACCTATCCGAATGACTCTGAGTAGCAAACCGGATACGTATAGTGGAGCAACCATTTGGAATAGCTCCAAGTGGAGCATGGAAGCAGCATTTACAATATGACCTAGAGATTTATGAAGTACATACGGATCTGAATGTTGCAGCCCCGCTGACTAAAACCTCTCTCACAAGCAAAACATGATCAAACCCCGTAACTCATTGAGTCTTAATCACATGATGATGTGAACTAGTTTAGTGACACTAGTAAACTCTTTGGATGTTAGTCACATGGCGATGTGACCTGTGAGTGTTAATCACGTGGCGATGTGAACTAGATTATTGACTCTAGTGCAAGTGGGAGACTGTTGGAAATATGCCCCAAAGGCAATAATAAATTAGTTATTATTATATTTCCTTGTTCATGATAATCGTTTATTATCCATGCTATAATTGTATTGATAGGAAACTCAGATACATGTGTGGGTACATAGACAACACCAAGTCCCTAGTAAGCCTCTAGATGACTAGCTCGTTAATCAATAGATGGTTACGGTTTCCTGACCATGGACATTGGATGTCATTGATAACGGGATCACATCATTAGGAGAATGATGTGATGGACAAGACCCAATCCTAAGCCTAGCACAAAGATCGTAGTTCAGATGCTAAAGCTTTTCTAACAAGTATCATTTCCTTAGACCATGAGATTGTGCAACTCCGGATATCGAGGGAATGATTTGGGTGTACCAAACGCCACAACGTGAATCGGGTGGCTATAAAGGTGCATTACGGTGTATCTCCGAAAGTGTCATTGGGTTGGCACGAATCGAGATCGGATTTGTCACTCCGGTTGACGGAGAGGTATCTCTGGGCCCACTCGGTAGGACATCATCATAATGTGCACAATGTGACCAAGGGGTTGATCACGGGATGATGTGTTACGGAACAAGTAAAGAGACTTGCCGGGTAACGAGATTGAACAAGGTATCGGTATACCGACGATCGAATCTCGGGCAAGTACAATACCGTTAGACAAAGGGAATTGAATACGGGATTGATTGAGTCCTTGACATCGTGGGTTCATCCGATGAGATCATCGTGGAACATGTGGGAGCCAACATGGGTATCCAGATCCCGCTATTGGTTATTGACCGGAGAACGCCTCTTGGCCATGTCTCAAGATGGTTCCCGAACCCGTAGGGTCTACACACTTAAGGTTCGATGACGCTAGGGTTATAAAGGAAGTTTGTATGTGGTTACCGAATGTTTGATAGGAGTCCCAGATGAGATCCCGGACGTCACGAGGAGTTCCGGAATGGTCCTGAGGTAAAGAATAATACATAGGAAGTGAGGTTTTGGTCACCGAAAAAGTTTCGGGTTTTATCGGTAACGTACCGGGACCACCGGGAGGATCCCGGGGGTCCACCAAGTGGGGCCACCATCCCCGGAGGGCTGCATGGGCTAAGTGTGGGAGGGGACCAGCCTGTGGGCTGGTGCGCCCCACAAGGCCCAAGGCACGCCTAGGTGGGGAGAGGGGAAACCCTAGGCGCAGATGGGCCTAAAGGCCCACCCTAGGGGCGCCTCTCTCCCCTCTTGGCCGCCCCTTCAAGTCCCATCTAGGGCTGCCGCACCCTTGGGTGGGAACCCTAGATGGGGCGCAGCCACCTCCCTCCTCCTCAGAATAGTGGGGTTTTGGGGCTGCCCAACACACGAGAACCTCTCCCTCTTTGCGCAGCCCTACCTCTCTTACTCCTCCTCTCCCGCGGTGCTTGGCGAAGCCCTGCTGAACTACCACACTCCTCCATCACCACCACGCCGTTGTGCTGCTGCTGGCTGGAGTCTTCCTCAATGTCGGTGTCAAAACCGGCGGATCTTGGGTAGGGGGTCCCGAACTGTGCGTCTAGGCGGATGGTAACAGGAGACAAGGGACACGATGTTTTACCCAGGTTCGGGCCCTCTTGATGGAGGTAAAACCCTACGCCCCGCTTGATTGATATTGATATTGTGGATGTTTACAAGAGTGGATCTACCACGAGATCAAGGAGGCTAAACCCTAGAAGCTAGCCTATGGTATGATTGTAAGGGTTGTTGTTCGAGTCCCACGGACTAGAGCCATCCGTTTATATAGACACCGGAGAGGGCTAGGGTTACATAGAGTCGGTTACAATGGTAGGAGATCTACATATCCAGACGCCAAGCTTGCCTTCCACGCCAAGGAAAGTCCCATCCGGACACGGGCGGAGTCTTCAATCTTGTATCTTCATAGTCTTGGAGTCCGGTCGATGATGATAGTTCGGCCGATGATAGTCCGCCGATGATGGTAGTCCGCTATCCGGACACCCCCTAATCCGGACTCCTCAAGAGCCCCTAACCAGGCTTCAATGACGATAAGTCCAAAGCATGCGTAGTCTTCGGCGTTGCAAGGCGGGTTCTCCTTCAAGTTCTACGTACCGCCAACAAAGTGTCCAGCTTCCTCATCAATGTTGCGCTGCCTTGGCTTCCACGCCCAATAATGGCCTTTCTTCCACGCGTCGCGAACGTGAAAAGCTGTGGTGTCTTTTATGTCTTACCCCTAGTTGTGCGAATGATCCGCCTATAAGGGAGGCAAGAATCCAGATCCAAATCACCATCTTCCTCCCAAGAATACTCATCGGAGCGTCACGACCAAGAATCCATTCCATCATGGACCGTCAACGCGGCTCCTCTTCTCGCGCTCCCAGCCCTTTGCCAGGAGATTGGAGGAGATGCTCTATTCCGCACAACGAGCTGGTGAAGCTCCAAGTGGGGGGATATCTCCTCCGCCTTCATGGTTCCGTTCGAGCCGGGCTGGCCACCTACAAAGGTGGGAAGCAAGCGGAGGTTACCCCAAATCCCAACAAAGGGGAGCGGGTATGCTTCGTCCCCTATCTCGATAAGGGGCTCGGATTTCCTGTACATCCATTCCTCCGTGGGCCTCGGAGTTCTACGGACTCCAGCCTTCATCACCTCACGCCCGCCTCAATCCTCGTGATATTGCGGGTTACGTAGCTCTTTGCGAGCTATTCCTGGGCGCCGAGCCCCACTTCGCTACCGTGGAAGAGGTTGTTCTGCCTTGTACCCCGCTCTCACGAGGGGTCCATATATCAAGTGGGCGGCGCCAAATATGGCGCATTGCCGGACCGGATATCCATCCGAACCCCTAAGAAGGCGCCAAGACCGGCCTTTGGAATGGTTTTATATAGAAGACGCCCGCCGGACCTCGCTCGGATCGGCATCCCGGAGTTCAGCAACGCCTCCTCAAGAAACGCCTTTAGTTGGCGTCCGCGAGCCCTGCCTGGAGGAAGATAAGAGCGTCCATTATTTGATGGGCCGAATAAGGTTACTGGCCCATGCCAGGTTTACCATGATTGGAGTCATGGCTACATGCATTATGCGGGGGGTGCAGCCACTACAATACAGGGGCCACCCCATGTGGGATTTCAACGGGGAAGATGATGCCACCCGTCATGGCCGCAAAGGGCCGGATTCGGCCAAGATCCGCGACGATCCTGTCCGCCTGTATAAGGGGAGAAGGAGGATTTCTTCGACGAACCCGTTAAACGGGTTCTCCATGAATAATCCCCGGCCTTGGGTAAGAGAACACTCTGCGTGTCCGACCCGCGCCTTTTGAAACTTAAGTTTCTTATATTGTGTTCTTCTTTCGACGCAGGAACTGCGCCGGACCGTGGAGGGCATGCTAAGTCCGGCTCCGCAGCCCGAGGATCCAGAGAGATCCCAGGATCCGGCCTCCGAAGAGGATCCGGACATAAAGGTGGTGCTAATCGACGGGGTGTTCCACCAGCTTGTTGGGGAACGTAGTAATTTCAAAAAAATTCCTACGATCACGCAAGACCATGGTGATGGCACAGCAACGAGAGGGGAGAGTGTCCGTCCACGTACCCTCGTAGACCGAAAGCGGAAGCGTTATAACAACGCGGTTGATGTAGTCGTACGTCTTCACGATCCGACCGATCCAAGCACCGAACGTACGGCACCTCCGAAGTTACGCACACGCTCAGCTCGATGACGATCCCCGACTCGATCCAAAGCAAAGTGTCGGGGATGAGTTCCACAAGACGACGGCGCAGGACGATGTTGATGCTCCACCGACGCAGGGCTTCGCCTTAAGCTCCGCTGACGATATGACTTCTCCGGCGCAGGCTTCGCTTAAGCTCCATGACGATATGACCAAGTGGAATATGGTGGAAGGGGCACCGTGACACGGCTAAGGAAAGATCCGTAGATCAACTTGTGTATCATGGGGTGCCCCTGCCCTCAGATATAAAGGAGACAAGGGGAGGTGGCTGCCCAAGGGGGGAGGCGCAAGGAGGAGTCCTACTCCCACCGAGTAGGACTCCCCCCCCCCTCTCCTAGTTGGAGTAGGATTGGGGAGGGGGGAAGAGGGAAGGGGCGCCGCCCCCCTTCTCCTTGTCCTATTCGGACTGGAAGGGGGAGGGGGCGCGCAGCCCACCTTGGCCGGCCCTTCCCCTTCTCCCTTGAGGCCCATGAAGGCCCATATACCCCCCGGCGAATTCCCGTAACTCTCCGGTACTCCGAAAAATACCCGAATCATTCGGAACCTTTCCGAACTCCGAATATAGTCGTCCAATATATCGATCTTTACGTCTCGACCATTTCGAGACTCCTCGTCATGTCCCCGATCTCATCCGGGACTCCGAACTCCTTCGGTACATCAAAACTCATAAAGAACTGTCATCGAAACGTTAAGCGTGCGGACCCTACGGGTTCGAGAACTATGTAGACATGACCTAGAACCATTCTCGGTCAATAACCAATAGCGGAACCTGGATGCCCATATTGGTTCCTACATATTCTACGAAGATCTTTATCGGTCAAACCGCATAACGACATACGTTGTTCCCTTTGTCATCGGTATGTTACTTACCCGAGATTCGATCGTCGGTATCCAATACCTAGTTCAATCTCGTTACCGGTAAGTCTCTTTACTCGTTCCGTAATACATCATCTTCACAACTAACTCATTAGTTGTAATGCTTGCAAGGCTTAAGTGATGTGCATTACCGAGAAGGCCTAGAGATACCTCTCCGACAATCGGAGTGACAAAACCTAATCTCGAAATACGCCAACCCAACAAGTACCTTTGGAGACACCTGTAGTACTCCTTTATAATCACCCGATTACGCTAGGACGCTTTGGTAGTACCCAAAGTGTTCCTCCGTAAACGGAGTTGCATAATCTCATAGTTACAGGAACATGTATGGGTCATGAAGAAAGCATTAACATACTAAACGATCAAGTGTTAAGCTAACGGAATGGGTCATGTCAATCAGATCATTCTCCTAATGATGTGATCCCGTTAATCAAATGACAACTCATGTCTATGGTTAGGAAACATAACCATCTTTGATTAACGAGCTAGTCAAGTAGAGGCATACTAGTGACACTGCTTTGTCTATGTATTCACACATGTATTATGTTTCCGGTTAATACAATTCTAGCATGAATAATAAACATTTATCATGAAATAAGGAAATAAATAATAACTTTATTATTGCCTCTAGGGCATATTTCCTTCACAGCTCAGCATGGACAATGCTTTAGTCGCCATCACGGCCGACTATCCCGGACTATATCCGGCTTCCCAGGTGATTGCGACCGAAGCCCTGACACCGTCATTCCTTCCTTGCTTATTTCTGACCACCGTATATGATGGCGCCAGGCAGGAGGCGCCTTTAGGGCGAGAAGCCGAGCTCATGGTGGCTGACCAACAAGGGCCAGTTCGGACCAAGAGGGCGGAAGAGGAGCGGCGCGGATCAAACATCGCCGCAAAGGTGTAGCTCACAATTCATTATTTAGAGCAACGCTCCTAGGAAGCGCTTGAGTGCTCATGACTTTTATAGGGAAAAAAGCGTCCACGGACAATGGGCGGAGGTTGCCAATCCAACCTCTACCAGCCAGGCTCCCGCACCTGGTCAGGAGGGGGAGGCGAGCGCAAGGCGCGAGCCGGACGTTCCTCCGACGGAGGATGCCGACGGACTGTCCGCCACCAAGTCTGAGGTGGAGAGTGCCTCAATCACAAAGCGCCACGGACAAGATTTCGTGACGCGTGCTTCTCCCCCGAGGCGTTGAATGCCTTTAACACGGGGGACGCGCACCTTCGTGCTGCTCAAGATGGTTTTACCAGAGCCACGGAGCAGTATGTAAAAGACATACGGGTAAGAGAATTTAATAGTTATATATGCCAAGAGTCTCTCGAGACTTAAAGTAGTTATATTAACTAATTTAAGGATCATATGAAACGAGGATCTTACCGAGAAGAATACCCAACTGTCTCGTGAGCTGCAAGAGTGCAAGGCCCAACTTGAGGCCGCACTCTCTGGGCGCAGGAGGAAACGCAGGGACCTCTCCCAGTAACGCATTATTTTAGAAAGATAAGTAGCGTTTGGCCTTGCGCAAGTCCGAAAGAAAAATGACGTTAGGTGTGCCGCCGGACAAGATCCGGACAGTAAGAACTTCTGCGCCAACTAAAGGCCGGCGAGAGGGTGCTGCATGAAAGGAACAAGCTCCAGGACGCCCACGCCCAGCTTGGAGAAGAGCTGAAAGGCGTTCGGGCCGAGCTGTCGGGCTCCGTTAAGGAGAATCAGCGGCTTCGTCGCGGCATATATAGTAAGTGCTTGAGCGAACTCCTTTGAAAAGAAGAGTTCGGGCGAGGAAGTCAATTTGATGTAATATGTCCGCACGTATGCTCGCTGTGTCGCCTCGCTGGAGGAGATGCCCATATCAACGGGTGATCAACTTCCTTAATTGTTGCAACTGATCGAACGAAGTTCGGGCAGTGCAATGAGCGGCGCCATCCAGCGTTATGGCCAACCTTCTCCTTACCCGAGGGTCTTGGGGAGCTTATGGAGAAGCTGCAGGAGTGCGGCAGCGCTTCCATTTATGGAAGATTTCGCCCGCCGCCAAGGTGCTGTGGAGGCTCGGGCCATGGTAAAGACGCAGGTACAAGAAGGCGGATCCCAACCACATGGTCAAGTCGGACCTGTGGGGTCCGATGGGAAGGAGATCCTCGTGAGTTTAGTATATGGCCAAGTAGAGTTGGCGCTACATTTTCCCAACAGACTGTAAATTAGACTACCCGTTAGACGGGATTGAGGAAGAATACAATCACCGATTTGACAATGTATTATAAAATGACATACAAAATGCCTTCTAGCCGGATTGTAGATCGCTTTGTCTTTGCCGACCTTTTCGCTTCGACCTCGGGACCGGAGTCCGGAGTGTGTCCGAATACCTTCTCGGTTATGAAACAACCGGGTATGCATGGAGACCAGCGTAGGGGTCATCGCTGCTTTATCGCACAAGTGCCCAACTAGTTATGTTATATTACATGGGTAGTAAGAAACATCTTCCAGGAGAATAGTTCCGCTAAGGGTTCCTTTCCTCTGGGGTGGCATGCCCTAAAGTGCATGTCCGGATCAAAAAAAAGGTAAAAACATCTGGGGCAGATAAATAAGTGGATAAAAGATCATCTTTTAAGTCACCGACCGAATATTCCATTAAGAACGCTTAGCTTTTGGCTTCACCTACCGAGGTACACATCCGTCAATTCGGCAAGAATAATCGCAGAGGTGCTCCTTTACCTCCTAGCCGAACAATCGGGAACGAGGGGTAAGCAGAGCCGTGCAAACCCAGCTTGGCCAAAACTTAAGTCATATCGATGCATATAATGGTGAATAAAAGGTACATGTGGAGGCTTGACATGTGCTGGGCATGAAGCCCAGATAATTAAGCTTCGTAAAGAAGCCCCTGTGTATAATAAGTGCGGATAGCACATCAATTGCGCGAACGCTATGCAAGTAGGCCCTTTAAGGCTTGGATGAATAGGGTTGAGAAGAAAAGATAAACAAAAGGCAGCTGAAGTAAAAAAATTTGGACGGGGAAAGGGACGAACTCTTAGTCCGGGCGCTAGGCATAGAATCGCCGGAGGCGGGCTGCGCTCCATGGGTTCGGCTCGAGTCGGTTATCCGATGCATTTCAGACGGTACGCCCGCCGTCAGGACTTGATCGATGATAAAGGGGCCTTCCCATTTGGGCTTGAGCTTGTCCTTTTTCTTGTCCGGCAGCGAGAACCAGTTCGCCAACGTTGTAAGTCTTGGCCCGTGCATTTCTCGCTTTGATATCTTCGAGCCTGCTGCTGATAGAATGCGGAACGAGCCTTGGCGACGCCGCGCTTTTCCTCCAATGCGCCCAAGCTGTCCTGCCGATCCAACTCGGCTTCTTCTTTCTTCGCATATGCGCACTCGAGGTGAGTCATGAATGATGTCGCAGGCAAAACTGCTTCGCGCCAGATACCATAAAAGATGGTGTGAATCCGGTAGTACGGTTAGGCGTTGTCCGCAGCCCCCGTAGTACGGAGTCGAGCTCCTCTACCCGGTGTGTGTCGATTTCATAAGGGACCGCACTAGTCCTGGGTTTGATGCCGCCATTATTAGACCATTTGCTCGTTCCACTTGACAGTTGGTTTGAGGATGATAGACTGAAGCGTAATCGAGCTTGATGCCCATATGTTTTCACCATGATTTAACCTCATCGGCGGTGAAATTCGTGTCGTTATCGGTGATGATGCTGTGGGGGACACCATAACGGTGTACTACCCCGGATATAAAGTCTATCACTGGTCCGGACCCGCCGTTTTAACTGGCTTGGCCTCTATCCATTTGGTGAATTTATCCACCATGACCAATAGGTACCTTTGCTTGTGGGTTCCCCCTTTAAGTGGTCCAACCATGTCAAGCCCCTGACCGCGAACGGCCGTGTAATGGGTATAGTTTTGAGGGCGGTGGGTGGCATATGGCTCGATTAGCAAAGAGCGACAACCGACGATCTTTAGACTAAGTCCTCGAAAGCATCCGCCGGGCCGTCGGCCAAGAAAACTCAGACGGAATGCCTTTCCTACAAGGGGCCCGAGCTGCGGCGCAGTGTCCGCCTAGTCCGGCATGAATTTCAGCCAGAGATTTCGCCTTCCTCTTCGGAGATACACCTTTGAAGGACTCGGTTGTGCTTTTCTTATAAAGTTCTCCCTCATAGACCTTGTAGGCTTTAGATCACGGACAATGCAGCGGGCCTCGCTTTTGGTCTTCGGAAGCTCCTGCCAAGCAAGTAGGCGAGGAATGGTTCTGTCCACGGGCAATTACTGCCATTATGTCGTGGGCGGAAGGTGTTATATCATCGGTGAATCGCCGGTTGGTGCGGCTTGTTCCGGTTTGTTAGTTCGGACTCCTCTTCCCATAGTACGGATGGCTTGAAGAGCCGCTCTGTGAAGATGTTAGGAGGGACAGCGCCGCATTTTGCGCCAATGCGTGCACAAGACGTCGGCTGCTTGGTTATTATCTCTGCCACGTGATGGAATTCAAGTCCTTCGAACCGGCTGACATTTTTAGGACAGCGTTGCGATATGCTGCCATTTTCGGATCTTTCGCACAAAGTCTCCGCTTATTTGGGATATTGCGAGGTTTGAATCGCGCACCTCTAGGCGTTGAATGCCCATGGAGATTGCCATCCGGAGACCATGTAAAAGGGCCTCAGATTCGCCGCGTTGTTGGAGTCCGTGTACATTATCCGGCACGTATTGGACTGTGTCCTCGGTCGGGACGCCAATACGACGCCAGCCCCCAATCCGCTAACATTTTAGAGCCGTCAAGTGCATAATCCAATTGGAGTATGCGCCGTATTCTTTAGGGAGTTCGCTTGTCCATTCAGCGACAAAGTCAGCCAAAACTTGTGACTTTATAGCTCACGAGGTTTGTAAGTTATATCAAATGGTAAGAGCTCAATGGCCCATTTTGCAATCATGCCCGTCGCGTCATGTTGTTTATAATGTCGTTAAGTGGCACTTCAGAGGCCATCGTTATCGAACACTCTTGAAAGTAGTGTCGGAGCTTCCGGACACCATGAACACCGCAGATGCTATCTTCTCGATAGTGCGGGTAACGGGACTTGCGGTGGGGTTAACACAGTGGATATGTAGTATACTGGTTTTTGAAGAGGGAATTTATGCCCTTCTTTTTCTCGTTCGACGACGAGTACCGCGCTTACAACTTGATGCATAGCTGCGATGTATAACAACATTGGTTCGCCCAGGTTGGGCGCAGCCAGGACCGGATTTCTTGCCAATATGGCCTTTATTTCTTCGAGTCCGGCGGTGGCAGCATTCGTCCACTCGAAGTGTTCGGTGCGCCTAAGGAGGCGATAGAGGGGTAATGCCTTTTCTCCTAGACGGGAGATAAAGCGGCTTAGAGCCGCCACGCATGCAAATAATTTTGTATTTGCTTGAGGTCTTTTGGGATATCTAGTTGTGACAGAGCTCGGATCTTGGCTGGGTTTGCTTCAATTCCTCTACCGGATACGATGGCGAAGCTCAGCATTTTCCACCGGTACGCCGAAAAACGCATTTTTTCGGATTCAGCTTGATGTCATATGCTCGAGGTTGTCGAATGTGAGCCTCAAGTCGCCTACTAGAGTTTCGACGTGTTTAGTTTTGACGACTACGCCGCTCACGTATGCCTCTACTGTTTTGCCGATCCGGGTAGCGGACATGTCCGAATCATGCTACCGATATGTTGCGCCGGCGTTTTTTAAGTCCGAAGGGCATCGTGTTGAAGCAGAATGGTCCATATGGAGTAATGAATGCCGCTATGGCTTGATCCGCTTCTCGCCATCTTGATTTGATGATAGCCGGAGTATGCGCCCGTGAAGCACAATGAATCGTGTTTCGCAAAGGGCATCGATGATTTGGTCGATGCGGGGAGGGGAAGGGATCCTTTGGGCAGGCTTTATTTAGGTCTTTGAAATCGACACATAGGCGCCAGGATTTGTCCTTCTTTGGTACCATTACGGGTTTGCTAGCCAATCCGGTGCTTGATGTCTCCGATGACTCCGGCCTAATAGTTTGGCTAGCTCTTCTCCCATTGCCTCGCCTTTAGGGTTCGGAAAATCGTCAAGAGCCTATTTGATCGGCTTGAATCCTTTTAGGATGTTTAGGCTGTGTTCGCCAATCTGCGTGGGATTCCGGCATATCCAAGGGGTGCCGTGCAAAATGTCCCAATTTTCCTCAAGGAATTCTCGCAGGCTGGCGCCTACATCGTGGTTCAATTATGCCCCGATGGAGGCCGTCTTTGTCGGGTCCGTTGGGTGGACCTGGAATTTTACTATTTCATCTGCTGGTTTAAAGGCGGTGGACTTGGATCTCTTATCGAGTATCACATCGTCCCTATTCACCGTAGAGCGTGAAGGCAGGAGTTCCTCCGCCGCTAGGGCTTTGGATAGTGCCTCTAAGGCTAATGTGGCTGTCTTGTTTTCGGCGCTGGAGTGCTATGTCCGGATCACTAACGAGAGTGATTATTCACGGGCCTGTGCATTTTGAGCTTCATGTACCCGTAATGGGGTACGGCTTGAAAAATTGTGAATGCCTCTCGTCCTAATATAGCGTGATATCCGGCTGTTGAACGGGGCCACTTGGAACGTGACTTCTTCGGATCTGTAATTGTCCCATGAGCCTAATACCACATCGAGTGTGATTTTTCCTCAGGCCGCGCCTCCGGCTAGGGATTATTCCTCTAAAGGTTGTGCTGCTTCGCTCAATACGGTTCCAGTCTATTTCCATTTTTTGAAGGGTTTCCTCGTAGATGAGGTTTAACTACCGCCGCCATCCATGAGGACTTTTGTAAGTCGAAAGCCGCTCACTATTGGACTAAGTACCGGCAAGGCCGGAGCTCGGGCTGTTCGGAATTTAGGTTCGTCAATGGGCGTTGAAGGTGATGGCTGTGTCGCTCCATGGATTGGTTGTTGCTACTTGGTAGACTTCGCAAGGCTGCGGATTGTTCGCTTCCGCATATTATTTGATACGAAAGTCTCAAGACTGTTGATACTGCATCGATGTTGTTGGAGTGGTTTTCCGGGCTAGAAGCTCCTCTCCACTTTTGGCCACCGCCGTAATATCCAACATGCTCGAAGGCTATGTGTTGGGACGGCGCCTTCAGATCTTGTGAATTTTACAGTGGTCCGCTAAGCCATCCCTCTAGTACGGTTCCGCGTCTTTATGGGGTTTTTGCTTTTTGGTTTTTGTATCCGGTGCCCGAGTGTAATGCACCCTTTTGTTGCGGACTAGGGTTGTATTCGGGGCGGATTGTCCCAAAACTTATTTTCGGTTGTCCGAAACTCTCCATCGCACAAGACCTTCAGACTATGGACGCCGGGTCGGCGAAGCGTGTAATTTCACGACGGCTGACGGCGTTCAAGATTCCTTCGTCCGTGCAATTATTGCAAAAAATTGAGATTGCGTTTTCCTCTCGGCAGTCCTTTATCCCGTCCATAACCAGGAGGAATCGCCCAAAGAGTGATGTAATTGTCTCAGCCGGGCTCTTGCCGAATTAGAGATAGATCGCATATGTCCGGGCGGGTGGGTGGAACTAAGTCCGAACCCTACCCATCTCAAGGCTCAAGGCCGAGAAGTTCCCAACTTTGGAAGCTTGGATTGTCGGACGTTGTCCAACGAGTCCGGTCCGATGCCCGACTTTAAGTTCGCTTGATCGAAGCCCGCCCCTCCGCTGGAATCCGGCATGGGGGTTCGGGAGCCCGGACATGACTAGTTTTCAATACAGAGAAGCGCCGCCAAGATGGTTCCTCTACCACCGCAACGTGGTGGGTGACCGGGAGAGTTAATCTCTCGCATCGGTTTTAAGCCCAATCGATCGTAGTCTCAGAAGCGACTCCTGTGGCGGCGATGCGATCCAAGAGCTCGCTTACGGACGAGAGCTCTATTGGATCCAAATTACCGGCGAATTCCGAAATGACGCGAAAATTGCTTTTGACGACTTGAGAGGTCATTGTCGGGCGATGGCCGACAAAGCGGTCATGAGGAAACCACCTAGCCGGATAGTTCAGCCATGCCAAGGCTCCTTTGGCGAAAATACCGCCCTTGAAGATGGGAGGAGGCATCCTTCCTATCGGTGACGCATTGCAGGAACTCTCAATGAAAGCACCAATGTCGGTGTCAAAACCGGCGGATCTCGGGTAGGGGGTCCCGAATCGTGCATCTAGGCGGATGGTAACAGGAGACAAGGGACACGATGTTTTACCTGTGTTCGGGCCCTCTTGATGGAGGTAAAACCCTATGTCCCGCTTGATTGATATTGATATTGTGGATGTTTACAAGAGTGGATCTACCACGAGATCAAGGAGGCTAAACCCTAGAAGCTAGCCTATGGTATGATTGTAAGGGTTGTTGTTCGAGTCCCACGGACTAGACCCATCCGGTTTATATAGACACCGGAGAGGGCTAGGGTTACATAGAGTCGGTTACAATGGTAGGAGATCTACATATCCGTATCGCCAAGCTTGCCTTCCACGCCAAGGAAAGTCCCATCCGGACACGGGGCGGAGTCTTCAATCTTGTATCTTCATAGTCTTGGAGTCCGGTCGATGATGATAGTTCGGCCGATGATAGTCCGGCCGATGATGGTAGTCCGACTATCCGGACACCCCCTAATCCGGGACTCCCTCACTCAACCTCTCCCTCTCTCCTTGCTGGATCAAGGCATGGGAGACGTCACCGGGATGTACGTGTGTTGAACGCGGAGGTGCCGTCCGTTCGGCACTAGGATCTCCGGTGATTTGGATCACGACGAGTACGACTCCTTCAACCTCGTTCTCTTGAACGCTTCCGCTTAGCGCTCTACAAGGGTATGTAGATGCACTCTCCTTCCCTCGTTGCTAGTTTCTCCATAGATAGATCTTGGTGACACGTAGGAAAATTTTGAATTTCTGCTACGTTCCCCAACAAGGAGGATCCCAGGCAGGAGGCCTGCGCCTCTTTCGATCTGTATCCCAGTTTGTGCTAGCCTTCTTAAGGCAAACTTGTTTAACTTATGTCTGTACTCAGATATTGTTGCTTCCGCTGACTCGCCTATGATCGAGCACTTGTATTCGAGCCCTCGAGGCCCCGGCTTGTATTATGATGCTTGTATGACTTATTTATGTTTTAGAGTTGTGTTGTGATATATTCCCGTGAGTCCCTGATCTTGATCGTACACATTTGCGTGCATGATTAGTGTACGATTGAATCGGGGGCGTCACAGATGGCAAATGTAGTTGTAAAAGTATGGCAACTATATCTGTTTTGGTTAACTATAGTTGCCATGTCTAATTTATGGTAGTTGTCGTGTGTAATCAAACCATAGTTGCCGTGTGTGATTAACTACTTACCACATATGGTCAAACAGTAGTTGCCATGTGTGTTTACCTAGTTGCCATGTGTGGTCCAACCATAGTTGTCATATGTGTTTATCTGGTTGCCACGTACGTGCAACTGCAGTTGCCGTCTTGCAACGAATCATAGTTGCCATGTGTGTTTACCTAGTTGCCACATACGCGTACTGCATTTGCCATCCAACAACGTACGGGTGTCGTGTGGGCGAAATCAGTTCGCCCACACGCGCATGGACTAGGTGTTGGCTATGTGGGCAGAAACTAGTTCGCCCACACAGCGCAGCTGCCAAACCGTGTGTTGTGGGCGCGTGGGCGAACTCTCCAACGCCCGCACACCAGCCCCGTCTTACGTGGCTCGCGAATTCTGCCTCAATGTGTCAAGATTCGTGCAAACTTGACTGGACGGTCATCCACGCGCGTGGGCGAGTTGCAAAACTGCCACACGTGTGGGCGTTAGTTTTTTCATTTATTTATGGCTTTTCGGCGATGTTAAGGAGACATTCGCGTCGACTACGAAGGCATCTGTGATGACTTCGTCAATCTCAAGGCCGGCTCAGTCTCTCCGAGGTGATTATAGAGATAGGTGTGTGTGTGTGTGGGCACGCGTGCTTGCTTTTGTAGGGGTGATGGTCATTTGACAGAAATGGAAGGTCCGAGCGGCTCATTCATTCTTGAAAAAAGAGGGGGGAGCGAGCCAATGTATCAATGAATAGATACAGTGCATATGCGCATATATAAGTGTCTCAACTGAGTTAAAAGAAGGATTATTGTTGGACCTATCACATATTCTTTCCAGTCCTTTTTACTTCCCATATTAGATTCGTGTTGAGTCAAAATTTACAAAATTTGATCAAATTTATGTTAAAAATTATTAACGCCTACAATACCAAAAATATATATAAATTATGAAACTGCATTTCATAATGAATCTAACAATGTTGATTTGACATTGTAAATGTGGATGTTGTTTTTCTTTAAGTTTGATTAGAGTATAAGTACTTTGACTTTAGACAAAATTATATGCAGACATACACTAATTAATGCAAAGTGTATGACATCAGCTGACTGCGAGCCGGACTTCCGGACGAGATGCATCAAAGTGTCGGACAGCCCGGCTATACTCAGCCACTCAGGTATCAACCACGGACAGCCAAACACGGACGCCACTAAGCAAAAGTCAAAAGCGGTCAGCACTTAGATAAAAAATACTAGTACTAAGCACAAACCTTGCGGAGGAGGTTAGGCACAACTTCCCCCCGAAGCCGGCAGGCCACATGCGACATCGGCCACGCCCACCACTACAAACACACGAATACGGTGGCAATTTGTGCAGATCAAGAGGAAGATCAGATGCCTCGCCGCAGTCCACACGTATCTGCGACTTGTGAGCGCCACCGACGTCCGACGACAGCAGTAGAGGACCCCTGTTGTGCTGACAAACGTATCGCATCTAGATTTACTCACTGAAGAACACGTCAGAATAAAACTTCACCTCCCAAATATTTGGAAATGTAATGAAAGAAGCTGGTAAGAGCAACTCTAACGGGCCGATCCAAATGGACGGCGATTTCGTCCGTTTTTTGTTCATTTGGGTCGGCCAGTGGACACGGACATCCGCTTCCGCGTTTGGGTTGACGTATGTGCCCAACGGGCGCCCGACTCATTTTGACGGCGCCGATAAAAAAAACTATGCATGCATATTTCAACTGAAAATAACTTAATTAAATATTAAAGCCGGCCAGGAAGGCCGGTGAGAGTCCACGTGTCCACATTAGCATTAAAAAGAAATTAAATGCAACCTAACTACGAGGCGGCACGACGCTCAGTAAGATCCTAGGCGGCGGCGGCGCTGCTGCCCTCGGGTCGATGAGCGTTGGCGGAGGGTCGGCCTGCAGGAACGCCGTGGCCATGGCGCGGCAAAGAACGTAGTCCGGGGCAGCTATTCTAGCGGGTAGTGCTTGCGCGAAGGGTCTGCGCCGCTGTCAGGCCGCCGGCCGCGCGCCTCCTCCTCAACCTCGCGCGCCTCCTCCTCGAGGTCGCGCTCGAGCATCTCCTCGTACTTGCCATCGTTGCGCTCCTCGGCCAGCCATCGCTGGCGCCACATCTCGAGGTATGCCGCCTCCTGCGTCGGGGTCGCCCCCATCCAAACCAATGGCGCGGACACCCACTTGCGCACCATTCCCGTCCAGGAAGCGCGCGATGGGCTCCAGCTCCGGCTGCGGCTCCGGGTCAGCCTTGACAAGGCGTCGGGGAGGGGACGGCGGGGCCACCGGCGGCACCACCCAATCGCCGACCGCGGAGAGGGCAAGGGCCTGCGCCATGGCCGCCTCGTAACGAGCTTCCTCTTCTTCTGCCGCCTCCGCCCTGCGCCGCTCGTCCTCCTCGCTCTCCCGGTAGACGGCCGCAAGGGCCGCCTGGTCTTCCTCCCTGACGATGAACGGCGGCGGCGGCACGCTGCGGTCGACCTCCCGCACGCCGCGTCGCCTTGCCTCCTCGTGCTCGAAGGCGAACCAACGCGCTGGCCATTGGGCGAAGGCGTACACTGTCGTCCGCTCCGGCGTCAGAGCGCGCCGGCGACGACCTCCTCCAGATGCGCCCTAGTCGATCATGGCGGCCAAGATCGGGATCCTTTCCGGATCCAGATGCGATCAGGCGACAGCGTCACGTCGACAATGACAACGGCAAGACACGGTGGCGCTGCCATTCCGCTGGTGCATCGGGCATCGCACGTGCCGCCCGGTGAGCCGCTGCAAGCGAGGCGAGGTGAACTCCGTGGGGAAGGGGACGACGGGGGCCTTGCCCTTCGACTTGCTGCTACTGTCGGAGAAGAGCCCCATTTGGACGGCTGGGGTGGCTAGGGTTTGCTTGCCGGCGACGGGGGAGCGAGTGTGGCCTAGATGGGTGCGGGAAGTGGATGAGTACGGCCCCGCCACACGGTCGGCTTAAAAAAGGACGACCGCCGTCGCTGACGCATGGGCCAGGGGTCATAAATTAAGCTGACCGGCGAGGGGCGGGTAGTTGGGCAACCGCAAGGTGGGGACGGGGCGGACGTCGAGAAGGCACGCGTGGCCTCCGTTCTGCGCCCGCGCCGACGCATTTGGGGCGCAAATTTTGGCCGCAAATGCGTCGGCGCAGACGCGTTTTGGGTTTGGGTCGGCGCGTTGGGCCTTCACTTTTGTCCGCGCCGACCCAAACGGACGGCGGCAGACGAAATGGGTCGCCCCGTTGGAGTTGCTCTAGTATTTCTAGTTCTGCTGTTTGCTTGGAACAGTGCTTTCAGAAACATCAATCCCCAAAATTGTTCCTCTTGCAGTACCAAGATATCCGCAAAATGAGACGAGGGAAGGATGTGATGACTGGGCATTGATTTCGGCGGCTAATAAGAATGAAAAAGAGAGTCCAGGCAGGCAAAACACAACCCTGATAACTAGCAGTCTGTTTCTGAAAATTACAACTTACAGATTCGTCAGCAAATTAGACCTTCTAGGACCTCAAAGCAATTCATACTCCCAGCATACCAAAGTACACCACTCCAAATCTTCTCTCCAAACTGGAACCAATGATGCTCCCATCACGACCTATCTCGTACCCTAATCCTCTGACCGACGAGCAAAAGAATCATTACGCATCACGCACGCTCACTGGCCCAAAATTCTCGGTTCCAAGATCACAGACACAACTCAGCGCACGATCAGAGATGTCACCAACTCACGATCATGGCGGTCACCCCGCGACGGTCTGTAGCAGGATCTCGTTGAACGTGTCGATCGGGCCGGGCATGCACCAGTGCACGCAGTCGTTTTGCACCCGCGCGTCCGCCCCGCCGGCGAACGGGTCGCTGCGCATGTACGGCCCCGGGTGGCCGTCCGGCCGCAGGTTGGCCAGCTTCGTCACGTCGAGCGCCGCAAACCGCAGGGGCCCGTCGCCGGCGTGGGCGGCCACCGCCTCCAGGACGGTCTTCCTCATCTCATTCTCCGTGTAGCCCAGCTCCTTCTCGTCCTCCCTGTACGGGTGTCTCCTGGGGCACGCGCCGGCCTTGTCCCAGTCCCCCTCGAAGTGCGCCGGCGAGAACGTGGTGACCGCGACCACCTTCCTGTCCGCGCCGTGCCGCCGGGCGACCTCGGCGAGCGTGCGGTGCACGGCTTCCTTGAACACGCCGAAGAAGGCCGTCTCGGTGAGGTTGAGGTCCGCGCAGTCGTGGCAGCCCACGACCCTGCCGCCGTCGTGGTAGACGCCGGGGATCAGGAACCAGTGCCCGACGGACAGGACGGCCGCGTCGAGCGCGCCCAGCTGCGACATCCACCGCTCGTCGAACGAGTCGAGGAACACGTTGTTGTGCCGCACGCCGGCGTGCTCCGCCTTCTCGGCGACCCTCACCAGGAGCGGCGACCAGAAGATGGACACGGTGGCGTTGTACTCCCGGAAGACCCACCGCCGGAACTTGTTCTCCTCGCCGTCCCGGTACACGAGGTCCGGCCGGGAGCGGGAGGCGAGGAGGCAGAGCAGCGACTCGCCCTGGTTGCGCGCCATGGAGTCGCCGACGAAGGCCAGGTGCCTGTTGCGGAGCCAGCGGAGGAACGCCTCCGGGGAGAAGGCGGGGAGGTCGCAGCGCCGCGGCCGCCACCGCCAGTGGAGGTACCCGGTGTCCGGGCGGCCGTGCGCCATGCAGTTCTGGCCGTCCTTAATGGTGCCGCAGCTCGTTCCGTCGTAGAGCGGCGGGCGCCCGTTCGGCACCCACTCGCCGTCGGAGTAGTCGCACGGCGGCGACGCAGATCCTGACGCCGACACGTCTCCGCCTGCTCGGGCCAACAAGACAACGGAACATTTAGTACTACTATCTACTACTACGCCAAACTGCCATTTCTTGCCCAAACAATCTCCCAGGAACCCAAAATGCTGCACAAGCGGGAGAAATCACATGGCACATTTCAACCTTAAAACCACCATGGCCACTATTTATTGAGCTTAGCAAGAGCGCCTTTTATAAATACTTCTACTCCAGAAAACGGCAAGAAAAAGGGGGGAAATTTATCATCGTAGCAAAATGGGATCCGCTCGAGGGAAAGTTCAATCGGCCAGCTAAATCGCCCAGAGACGAATCCTCACAGCACATTGCAGCTTGCGAGGGCCAGCGGGAGAGATCAGTGGATTGGAAAACCTAGCACCGTACCTTGAGTTTCCTCCGATGCTTCGCCCCCTCGGTCGGGAGGGGGCGGGGGCAGCTGCTCCTCAAGCGCATTGACGGGCGCGTGCCCGTGCTGGGACAGCGCCGCCTCTCGCGCCAGGAGCGGCGGCTTGGGCGCGGCCAGCGGGTTGAAGAGGAGGTAGTGGAGGAGCGCGAGGGGGAGGAGGGCGTAGAGGATGAAGGTGAGGAATTGCTTCCTGGGGAGCGAGAAGTGCGTGTTCTGGAGGTGGTGGCTCTGCGGGAAATTGGTGCCCATGGCTGCGTGGGGGGAGCTATGGTCGTGCACGGGGAGAGGCAACCATGGCGGACGGGGCACGAGTCAAGAAGGGGATCGAGGGAGAGGGGAATCTTTCCTTGGGAACGGAAATGTTTTTTCTACCCCGCAAAAAAAAGGGTTCTTTCTAGTACTATCTGTTCTTTTCGGCGACAGAGAGAGAGAAAGAATGTTTTTTTCTTCTGGCCGCTGTCCCTACATTTGGGTTATTTTAAAATGGCTGTTTGCTGGGCCCAACTGACATAGCCCAAACAGCCCACAAGCGTAGCAGTGTTTTTTCTTTTTGACTACAACACAGCAGTGTTGTCTTGAATAATGAAGAAAATAGCACGCTATTTTGACGTTACAGCGTCGCTAGCGCGCTATTTTGATGCTAAACAAAATAATGTTGTAGTATTTTACCGTTTACCACACAAGAACCCATTAGCCATCTTCACATCGCATCAGCCAAACTCACACTCACACTCTTACACGCAAACGCAATGCATACAGCCTAACCTGGCCAACTCGTCACCAATTTCCCGCCAACTCATGACCGAGTGCAGGGATGACTGGAGCGATCGTGACTTGTGAGCGAAGGCGGCGGTGGCAGTTCGTGAGCGGCAACAGTTTCTTTCCATCCCCCTTCAAGTAGCGGTGTCGGCCACGGCTCCAACTCCAGCAAGACAGCACTGAAGTGTACATGCCCTGAACCTAGCTCTCGTATGCTTCTGTGTTTAATTTGGAGTGTTCCCTTTCCTTGTAAATTATGTGAAAAAACCCTTAAATTTTATGATATATTTGACAATTTTATGTCGCTATTTTGAAATATAGCACGCTATTAGCGTGCTATAACTTGTATAGCATTTGGAGAAAGGCAAAACAATAAATAACATTTGCTAAACAAGAAATAGCATTAGCATTAACTTGTATAGCATTTGCTAAACAAAAAATAGCATTTGAAGAAGGGCGACGTAAAATTTTAGAGCATATTTGGTTTGCTACCAACGTTTGATATTGCCAATATTTGGCTAGCCAACATTTGGCAAAATCAAAAGTTGCCAACATTTGGCAACTTCTTGTGAGATTGACAATGAAAGTTGGCAAGCAACCAATCTCTAGCCAATACTATTTGACATGCCAATTTTTTACATCAAACCAATCGCTATTTTTTTCATTGATCGGTATACTCTATTGAAAAAAATGCCTACTTTGTTTTGGCTCTCAACAATTGGCAAGGTTTGAGCGGGAGTTCGGTGAGACCGATTGTCCATTGGTTGGAGCATGGTGAAGCTGGTGAGGGTCGGCTGGTCTCTGCGTCGATACCATTGTTTTCATAAGGGCATGTACAATGCATAGCCTCAGGATGATGCCTCGCATATCATGTAGGATTGGATATTAGGTAAAGTAGGTCCGGATAGGAAAGCGGGATCCTCTGCTGGAAGCGGGTGCTTGGAGAGAAAAAATGTGATCTGGTATCAAAAGTTGAAAAGTTTTTAGTGAAAAGCAAAGATGCATGTGTAGTAGAGTCTTTATTTTTTACTCCCCTCCGTTAACAAATATAAGAGCATTTGAATCAGTAAAGTAGTGATCTAAAGGCTCTTATAAAAATTTATAGAGGAAGTATTTCTTAATAAGACCACTAACAGTAGCTTGCATTGAGAAGAAAAAATAAATTTAAATGTCTCAAATTACTTCTTATCATGAGGCATTTATGTACATATGACATCATTGTACATGCCTAAGAGGCCAGAACTGCAGGTGCCTGCCGGTGGTTGGACATCTATCAAGTCGTCCACGACGTCGAGCGGGACTCAAAGCGGAGGGGCTATCGTCATGACCTAGCGCCGCCACCGAGGGGGGGCGATCTGAAGCGATTGCCTCGCCGCCACCACCGCCGGCCGCCGCGCCCGCCGTGTGTGGCCTCTCCTCCGCGTCCAACCTCAGTCTGGATGTCGGAACAGCAGCGGCTATGTCCGCAGTTCGATCGCATGACCCCATGGTGTGTAGCGATCCAGCCGCCCCCGAGTTGGGGCTGGGATGCCCTAACCCTCGCCGCAAGGAATCCCAACCTCCCGTCTATTCAAACCCATCTAGGGTTTCAGAGAGATCACCAAAAAACCCACGCAAGCCGCCTGATCGAAATCCAGAGATCGCCCCTCCGCCGCTTTCCGGGTATGTCGTCGCCGTCGCACGTGCCGGGCAAGAAGCCGCTGGTGGCCGTGGTGAGCTCGGAGGTAGGTGGGGGCGCATCCGGAGCTCCCTTTGTGGACGCTGCTCACCCGAAGCCTACCTCCGAGGGAACCGATGCTGCTATGAGGAGTAACCCGCTGCTACAGACATCGGCGATATGGAATCAGCTGAAGACGACAGGAGCGGCGGGCACGGCGAGGTCGGCGCCGGCGGCTCGCGAGCGTGAAAGCAGGGATGATGAAGACCCGGAGGCTTTTCGGGAAGGAGAGGACCCTGCCGTTGACGATGTGTTGGCTGAACAAATGCAAGCCATGTCTGGTGGAACTAAGGAAGCTAGGGACTGAAGGAAATATGCCCTAGAGGCAATAATAAAGTTATTATTTATTTCCTCATATCATGATAAATGTTTATTATTCATGCTAGAATTGTATTAACCGGAAACATAATACATGTGTGAATACATAGACAAACATACAGTCACTAGTATGCCTCTACTTGACTAGCTCATTAATCAAAGATGGTTATGTTTCCTGACTATAGACATGTGTTGTTATTTGATTAATGGGATCACATCATTAGGAGAATGATGTGATTGACATGACCCATTCCGTTAGCTTAGCACTTGATCGTTTAGTGTATTGCTATTGCTTTCTTCATGACCTATACATGTTCCTGTAACTATGAGATTATGCAACTCCTGCTTACGGAGGAACACTTTGGGTGCTACCAAACGTCCACAACGTAATCGGGTGATTATAAAGGAGTACTACAGGTGTCTCCAAAAGTACATGTTGGGTTGGCGATTTCGAGATTAGGTTTTGTCACTCCGATTGCTGGGAGAGGTATCTCTAGGCCTTCTCGGTAATACACATCACATAAGCCTTGCAAGCATTGCAACTAATAAGTTAGTTGTGAGATGATGTATTACGGAACGAGTAAAGAGACTTGCGGTAACGAGATTGAACTAGGTATTGGATACCGACGATCGAATCTCGGGTAAGTAACATACCGATGACAAAGGGAACAACGTATGTCGTTATGCGCTTTGACCGATAAAGATCTTGAAGAATATGTAGGAACCAATATGGGCATCCAGGTTCCGCTATTGGTTATTGACCGAGAATAGTTCTAGGTCATGTCTACATAGTTCTCGAACCCGTAGGGTCCGCACGCTTAACGCTACGATGACAGCTTTATTATGAGTTTATAAGTTTTGATGTACGAAGTTTGTTCGAGTCCGGATGTGATCACGGACATGACGAGGAGTCTCGAAATGGTCGAGACATAAAGATTGATATATTGGAAGCCTATGTTTGGACTTCGAAATAGTTTCGGGTGAAATCGGGATTTTACCGAAAAACCGGGGGGTTACCGGAACCCTCCCGGGGGATGTTGGGCCTTAATGGGCCATAAGGGAGAAGAGGAGGGCCGGCCAGGGCAGGCCGCGCGCCCCCTCCCCCCTAGTCCGAATAGGACAAGGAGAGGGGGGGCGGCGCCCCCCTTCCTCTGGGTCCTACTCCCGGTGGGAGTAGGACTCCTCCGGCGCGCCTCCTCCTAGGGCTGGCCGCACCCCCCCTTGCTCCTTTATATACGGGGGCAAGGGGGCACCCCATGACACACAAGTTGATCTACGGATCGTTCCTTAGCCGTGTGCGGTGCCCCTCCACCATATTCCACTTCGGTCATATCGTCGCGGAGCTTAGGCGAAGCCTCGCGCCGGTAGAGTCATATCGTCATGAGCTTAGGCGGCTTCTGCGCCGGTGGAGCATCATCATCGCCACCACGCCGTCGTCTTGACGGAACTCATCCCCGACGCTTTCTGGATCGGAGCCCGGGGATCGCCATCGAGCTGAACGTGTCTTGAACTCGGAGGTGCCGTGCGTTCGGTACTTGGATCGGTCGGATCGTGAAGACGCACGACTACATCAACCACGTTGTTATAACGCTCCGCTTACGGTCTCACGAGGGTACGTGGACATACACTCTCCCTCTCGTTGCTATGCCATCACCATGATCTTGCGTAGCGTAGGGAAATTTTTGAAATTACTACGTTCTCCAACAAAGTGGCATCCGAGCCTGGTTTTATGCGTTGATGTCATATGCACGAGTAGAACACAAGTGAGTTGTGGGCGATATAAGTCATACCGCTTACCAACATGTCATACTTTGGTTCAGCGGTATTGTGAGATGAAGCGGCCGGACCGACATTACGCCAGACGCTTACGCGAGACTGGTTTCACCGCTTGAGCACTCGTTGCTTAAAGGTGACCGGCGGGTGTCTGCTTTCTCTCACTTTAGTTGAACCGAGTGTGGCTACGCCCGGTCCTTGCGAAGGTTAAAACAGCACCAACTTGACAAACTATCGTTGTGGTTTTGATGCGTAGGTAAGAACGGTTCTTGCTCAGCCCGTAGCAGCCACGTAAAACTTGCAACAACAAAGTAGAGGACGTCTAACTTGTTTTTGCAGGCATGTTGTGATGTGATATGGTCAAGACGTGATGCTATATTTATTGTATGAGATGATCATGTTTTGTAACCGGGTTATCGGCAATCGGCAGGAGCCATATGGTTGTCGCTTAATGTATGAAATGCAAAAGCCATGTAATTGCTTTACTTTATCACTAAGCAAAGAGCGATAGTCGTAGAAGCAATAGTTGGCGAGACGACAACGATGCTACGATGGAGATCAAGGTGTCGCTACCGGTGACAATGGTGATCATGACGATTGCTTCGAGATTGAGATCACAAGCACAAGATGATGATGGCCATATCATATCACCTATATTGATTGCATGTGATGTTTATCCTTTATGCATCTTATCTTGCTTTGATTGACGGTAGCATTATAAGATGATCTCTCACTAAAATTATCAAGAAGTGTTCTCCCGAGTATGCACCGCTGCGAAAGTTCTTCGTCTTTGAGACACCACGTGATGATCGGGTGTGATAGGCTCTACGCTCAAATACAACGGGTGCAAAACAGTTGCGCACGCTGAATACTCGAGTTAAACTTGACGAGCCTAGCATATAACAGATATGGCCTCGAACCTTTGAGACCGAAAGGTCGAACGTGAATCATATAGTAGATATGATCAACATAGTGATGTTCACCATTGAAACTACTCCATCTCACGTGATGATCGGACATGGTTTAGTTGATTTGGATCACGTAATCAGTTAGATAACCAGAGAGATGTCTATCTAAGTGGGAGTTCTTTAGTAATATGATTAATTGGACTTAAATTTATCATGAACTTAGTACCTGATAGTATTTTGCTTGTCTATGTTTATCGTAGATAGATGGCTCGTCTTGTTGTTCCGTTGAATTTTAATGCGTTCCTTGAGAAAGCAAAGTTGAAAGATGATGGTAGCAATTACACGGACTGGGTCCGTAATTTGAGGATTATCCTCATTGCTGCATTGTAAGAATTACGCCCCGGAAGCACCGCTGGGTGCCGTGCCTTTGCAGAGCAACGCCGAAGTTGTGAACGTCTGGCGAGCAAAGTCGATGACTACTCTATAGTTCGGTGTGCCATGCTTTACGGCTTAGAACCGGGTCTTCAACGACTATTTGAACGTCATGGAGCATATGAGATGTTCCAGGAGTTGAAGTTAATATTTCAAGCAAATGCCCGGATTGAGAGATATGAAGTCTCCAATAAGTTCTATAGCTACAAGATGGAGGAGAATAGTTCTGTCAGTGAACATATACTCAAAATGTCTGGGTATAATAATCACTTGATTCAACTGGGAGTTAACCTTCCGGATGATAGTGTCATTGACAGAATTCTCCAATCACTGCCACCAAGCTACAAGAGCTTCGTGATGAACTATAATATGCAAGGGATGACCAAGACAATTCCCGAGCTCTTCGCAATGCTAAAAGTCATGGAGGTAGAAATCAAGAAAGAACATCAAGTGTTGATGGTCAACAAGACCACTAGTTTCAAGAAAAAGGGCAAAGGGAAGAAGAAGGGGAACTTCAAAAGAACAGCAAGAAAGTTGTTGCTCAAGAGAAGAAACCCAAGTCTGGACCTAAGCCTGAAATCGAGTGTTTCTCACGCAAGCAAACTGGTCCTTTGGAAGCGGAACTGCCCCAAGTATTTGGCGGATAAGAAGGATGGCAAAGTGAACAAAGGTATATGTGATATACATGTTATTGATGTGTACCTTACTAATGCTCGCAGAGTACCGGTATTTGATACTGGTTCTGTTGCTAATATTTGCAACTCAAACAGGAACTACGGATTAAGCGAAGATTGGCTAAGGACGAGGTGACGATGCGCGTGGGAAATGGTTCCAAAGTCGATGTGATCGCGGTCGGCACGCTACCTCTACATCTACCATCGGGATTAGTTTTAGACCTAAATAATTGTTATTTGGTGCCGCCATAAGCATGAACATTATATCCGGATCTTGTTTGATGCGAGACGGTTATTCATTTAAGTCGAGAATAATGGTTGTTCTATTTATATGAATAATATCTTTTATGGTCATGCACCCTTGAAGAGTGGTCTATTTTTATTGAATCTCGATAGTAGTAATACACATATTCATAGTGTTGAAACCAAAAGATGCAGAGTTGATAATGATAATGCAACTTATTTGTGGCAATCGCCGTTTGGGTCATATCGAGTAAAACGCATGAAGAAACTCCATCTTGATGGGCTTTTGGAATCACTTGATTATGAATCACTTGGTACTTGCGAACCGTGCCTCATGGTCAAGATGACTAAAACGCCGTTCTCCTAACTATGGAGCGAGCAACCGATTTGTTGGAAATCATACATACCGATGTTTGTGGTCCAATGAATGTTGAGGCACGCCAAGCGGTATCGTTATTTTCTCACCTTCACAGATGATTTGAGCAGATATGGGTATATCTACTTAATGAAACACAAATCTGAAACATTTGAAAAGTTCAAAGAATTTCAGAGTGAAGTGGAAAATCATCGTAACAAGAAAATAAAGTTTCTACGATCTGATCGTGGAGGAGAATATTTGAGTTACGAAGTTTGGTTTACATTTGAAACAATGCGGAATAGTTTTCAAGAACTCACGCCACCCGAACACCACAACGAAATGGTGTGTCCGAACGTCAGAATCGTACTTTACTAGATATGGTGCGATCTATGATGTCTCTTACTGATTTACCGCTATCGCTTTTGGGGTTATGCTTTAGAGACGGCCACATTCACGTTAAATAGGGCACCATCAAAATCTGCTGAGACGACACCTCATGAACTGTGGTTTGGCAAGAAACCAAAGTTGTCGTTTCTTAAAGTTTGGGGCTGCGATGCTTATGTGAAGAAACTTCAACCAGATAAGCTCGAACCCAAATCGGAGAAATGTGTCTTCATAGGATACCCAAAAGAGACCGTTGGGTACACCTTCTATCACAGATCTGAAGGCAAGATTTTCGTTGCTAAATTCGGATCCTTTCTAGAAAAAGAGTTTCTCTCGAAAGAAGTAAGTGGGAGGAAAGTAGAACTTGATGAGATAATCAGATTCGCTCCCTTATTGGAAAGTAGTTCATCACAAGAACCGGTTCTGTGACAACTACACCAATTAGTGAGGAAACTAATGATATTGATCATGAAACTTCAGATCAAGTTTCTACTGAATCAGAGGTCAACCAGAGTAAGATCCGCACTGTGAGTGGTACGGTAATCCTATTCGGAAGTCATGTTACTTGACAATGGCGAACCTACGAACTATGAGGAAGCGATGATGAGCCCAGATTCCGCAAAATGGTCGGAAGCCATGAAATCTGAGATGGGATCCATGTATGAGAACAAAGTATGGACTTTGGTTGACTTGTTCGATGATCGGCAAGCCATTGAGAATAAATGGATTTTTAAGAAGAAGACCGACGCCGATTGTAATATAACTGTCTATAAAGCTCGACTTGTTGCGAAAGGTTTTCGACAAGTTCAAGGGGTTGATTACGATGAGACTTTCTCACCCGTAGCGATGCTTAAGTCCGTCCGAATCATGTTAGCAATTGCTGCATTTTATGATTATGAAATTTGGCAAATGGATGTCAAAACTGCATTCTTGAATGGATTTCTAGAAGAAGAGTTGTATATGATGCAACCAGAAGGTTTTGTTGATCCAAAAGGGCTAACAAAGTGTGCAAGCTCCAAATGATCAATTTATGGTCCAGTGCAAGCCTCTCAATAGTTGGAATAAACGCTTTGATAGTGTGATCAAAGCATATGGTTTTATCTGCACTTTTGGAGAAGCCTCGTATGTACAAGACAGTGAGTGGGAGCTCTGTAGCATTTCTAATATTATATGTGGACGACATATTATTGATTGGAAATGATATAGAATTTCTGGATAGCATAAAAGGATACTTGAATAAAAGTTTTTCAATGAAAGACCTCGGTGAAGCTGCTTACATATTGGGCATCAAGATCTATAGAGATAGATCAAGACGCTTGATTGGACTTTCACAAAGCACATACCTTGATAAAGTTTTGAAAAAGTTCAAAATGGATCGTGCAAAGAAAGGATTTTTACTGTATTACAAGGTGTGAAATTGAGTCGGACTCAATGCCCGACCACAGCAGAAGATAGAGAGAAAATGAAAGATGTTCCCTATGCTTCAGCCATAGGCTCTATCATGTATGCAATGTCAGGTACCAGACCGACGTATGCTTAGCAATAAGCTTAGCAGGAAGGTACCAAAGTAATCCAGAGTGGATCATCGACAGCGGTCAAGAACATCCCGAAATACCCGAAAAGGACTAAGGATATGTTTCTCGTATATGGAGGTGACAAAGAGCTAGTCGTAAATGGTTACGTCGATGTAAGCTTTGACATCGATCCTGACGATTCTAAATCGCAAACCGGATACGTGTTTTTATTAAACGTGGAGCTGTCGGTTGGTGCAGTTCTAAACAAAGCGCCGTATGGGATCTACATGTGAAGCGGAGTGCGTAGCTGCTTGAAGCGCAAATGAAGGAGTCTGGATGAAAGAGTTCATTTCCGATCTAGGTGTCATACCTAGTGCATCGGGACCAATGAAGATCTTCGTGACAATACTTGGTGCAATTGCCTTGGCAAAGGAATCCAGATTTCACAAGAGGACCAAGCATATCAAGAGACGCTTCAATTCCATTCGGGACCAAGTCCAAGTGGGAGACATAGAGATTTGCAAGATACATACGGATCTGAATGTTGCAGACCGTTGACTAAGCCTCTTCCACGAGCAAAACATGATCAGCACCAAGACTCCATGGGTGTTAGAATCATTCTTGTGTAATCTAGATTATTGACTCTAGTGCAAGTGGGAGATCAAGGAAATATGCCCTAGAGGCAATAATAAAGTTATTATTTATTTCCTCATATCATGATAAATTTTTATTATTCATGCTAGAATTGTATTAACCGGAAACATAATACATGTGTGAATACATAGACAAACATACAAATACTAGTATGCCTCTACTTGACTAGCTCATTAATCAAAGATGGTTATGTTTCCTGACCATAGACATGTGTTGTTATTTGATTAATGGGATCACATCATTAGGAGAATGATGTGATTGACATGACCCATTCCGTTAGCTTAGCACTTGATCGCTTAGTGTATTGCTATTGCTTTCTTCATGACCTATACATGTTCCTCGTAACTATGAGATTATGCAACTCCGTTTACCGGAGGAACACTTTAGGTGCTACCAAACGCCACAACGTAATCGGGTGATTATAAAGGAGTACTACAGGTGTCTCCAAAGGTACATGTTGGGTTGGCGTATTTCGAGATTAGGTTTTGTCACTCCGATTGCTCGGAGAGGTATCTCTAGGCCTTCTCGGTAATACACATCACATAAGCCTTGCAAGCATTGCAACTAATAAGTTAGTTGTGAGATGATGTATTACGAACGAGTAAAGAGACTTGCCGCAACGAGATTGAACTAGGTATTGGATACCGACGATCGAATCTCGGGTAAGTAACATACCGATGACAAAGGGAACAACGTATGTCGTTATGCGCTTTGACCGATAAAGATCTTCGAAGAATATGTAGGAACCAATATGGGCATCCAGGTTCCGCTATTGGTTATTGACCGAGAATAGTTCTAGGTCATGTCTACATAGTTCTCGAACCCGTAGGGTCCGCACGCTTAACGTTACGATGATGCTTTATTATGAGTTTATAAGTTTTGATGTACGAAGTTTGTTCGAGTCCGGATGTGATCACAGACATGACGAGGAGTCTCGAAATGGTCGAGACATAAAGATTGATATATTGGAAGCCTATGTTTGGACTTGAATAGTTCCGGTGAAATCGGATTTTACCGAAAAACCGGGGTTACGGAACCCTCCCGGGGATGTTGGGCCTTAATGGGCCATAAGGAGAAGAAGAGGAGGGCCGGCCAGGGCAGGCCGCGCCTCCCCCCTAGTCCGAATAGGACAAGGAGAGGGGCGGCGCCTCTTCCTCTCTCCCCTCCCCAAGTCCTAATCCAACTAGGAAGGGGAGTCCTACTCCCTTGGGAGTAGGACTCCTCCGGCGCCTCCTCCTAGGGCTGGCCGCACCCCTTGCTCCTTTATATACGGGGCAAGGGCACCCCATGACACACAAGTTGATCTACGGATCGTTCCTTAGCCGTATGCGGTGCCCCCTCCACCATATTCCACTTCGTCATATCGTCATGGAGCTTAGGCGAAGCCTCATACCGGTAGAGTCATATCTTCGCGGAGCTTAGGCGAAGCTCGCTACCGGTGGAGCATCATCATCGCCACCACGCCGTCGTCTTGTGGAACTCATCCCGACTCTTTCTGGATCGGAGCCCGGGATCGTCATCGAAATTTGAGCGTGTCTGAACTTCGGAGGTGCCGTGCGTTCGGTACTTGGATCGGTCGGATCGTGAAGACGACGACTACATCAACCACGTTGTTATAACGCTTGGCCACGGTCTACGAGGGTACGTGGACATACACTCTCCCCTCTCGTTGCTATGCCATCACCATGATCTTGCGTGTGCGTAGGAATTTTTTTGAAATTACTACGTTCTCCAACAGGGACATGCGCCATGCACATGCAGAAGACCACGTCCAGGCTCAGGTCCAGGAGAATGGAGCCAAGGGCGCCCAGTACTCAAAAGCATCCCAGCCGAGGAGCCCGGATATGATTCCGGCGCTGCGCAATATGTCACAGGAAGTGTGCATGGATGAAGCGGACGAGTCTGTTGGCGCGTCCGCCTTGGGCAAGCGTACTGCTGCTAGTGATCAAGTTGCTGCCGCAGGAGGAGAGGAGACCGACAAGGCTATGGTGGATTCTGCTAACACAAACAATCCGCCGCGCTTATGCTGCTCAGGTACACCAAAGAAGCGCCGGACTCTTGAGTCTCTGGACGGGCAGCAGACTACGCGTGGTGGTGGGATGACGGAACATGACATGATGGATGGAGCTCACACAATGGAGGCAGTCGGCACAGGGGCCGCCGACGAACTGACGGGGCCGATGGAGCCCCGTCAGGAGCAATGAATATCCTAAGCTGGAACTGCCGAGGGGCGGGGAACACTCGGACAGTTCGTGATCTTGTGAGTCTGGTTCAGGCTCAGTCCCCTAGTATCGTTTTTCTTTGTGAAACTAGACAATCAAAAAATAAAATGCAGAGGTACCGTGCTCGGTTAGGGTTAAGAGGTTTTGATGCTTTCGATTGTGTCGGTCGTAGTGGAGGCCTTGCTCTGTATTGGCATGAGTCTATGAGTCTTGATGTAAAAGAAATAAATGAACGCTATATTGATGCGTATGTATCTGGCGCGGATAGTGAGCCACCGTGGCGGCTTACCTGTGTCTACGGCGAGCCTCGGACGGAGGACCGTCACCGCATGTGGTCCCTCCTCCGTAATCTCCACCAGCAGGCCAGCATGCCATGGGTCGTGGTGGGTGATTTCAACGAGGCGATGTGGAGTTTTGAGCACTTCTTCGACACACCGCGCTCGGCAGGTCGATGCTTGATTTTCCTGATGTTCTTCAGGTTTGTGGACTGGGCGACCTCGGTTTTGCAGGGCTCCCATACACCTCTGATAATCGGCGTGGGGGACGGGCGAACGTCAAGGTTCGCCTTGACCGTGTTGTCGCCAATAACGCTTGAGGGACACCTTTGCTCACGCCTGTGGTGGAGCACTTGGTGGCGCCAGCTCCGACCACCTCCCCATCCTGCTCCATTTGTATACTGGAGGAGCCGCGCCAAGCAGCAAGTAGGAGATGCGCATAACACGAGGTCATGTGGGAACGTGATCCTTCCTTGCCCGAGGTAATCATGAACACCGGACTGAACTCGGGTCTATGTTACATCTTGGTGATGTTGCTTCGTGCTTAGGTAATATGATGAAAAAATTACAAGGCTGGAGCCGGAAAAAGTTTGGTAACGTTATTAAGGAAATTAACAAGTCTCGCTCTCGCTTAGAGGAGCTCATGTCTATGAATGCAGACATGAAAGAAATCGAGAGGCGACCGATCGGATGAATGAACTACTCTATAGGGAGGAGATGTTGTGGATGCAGAGAGATCCCGTATTGCATGGCTACGGAAGGGGATCGCAACACCCAATTTTTCCATCGGAAAGCGGTGTGGCGTGCTCGGAAAAACCGTATTAAATCCCTCATTGATGAGTCAGGGGTCACGCATAAGGACCACGGATCCATGGCGGCTATGGCCACGGCCTATTTCTCTAAACTTTTATCACGACACTTCTCTTTGTGCGGACCCTATTATTGATTTGATACAGACTCATGTTCTTGACAAGATGAACGATGGCTTTGCGCAGATTTTTCGGACAAGGAAATTGCTGATGCTCTATTCCAGATTGGGCGCTCAAAGGCGCCAGGTCCGGATGGATTTCCCGCCGCTTCTTCCAGAGAAACTGGGCTGCTATGAAGGAGCAGGTTATTACAGGAGTGAAGGAGTTTTTTGATGCAGGAGTATGCTCGAGGGGTGAACGACACTTCCATCGTTCTCATTCCAAAGGTGGACAACCCGGAGAGGCTCACCGAGTTTCGTCCAATAAGCCTATGCAACGTCATTTATAAGGTGGTGGCGAAGTGCCTAGTGAACCGGTGAGACCTATCTTGGATGATATTATCTCCCCGAGCAGAGTGCCTTTGTTCTGGTAGGATGATTACAGACAATGCTCTAATTGCCTTTGAGTGCTTTCATTTTATTCAGCAGGAGAAGGATCCTAATAAGAGCTTCTGTGCATATAAGCTAGATTTGTCAAAAGCTTATGACAGGGTGGATTGGATCTTCTTGGAGTGAATGATGAAAAAGATGGGTTTATTTCGCCGATGGGTGGTGGACTGGACTATGGCTTGCGTCACCTCGGTGAGATACACGGTCAAATTCAATGGAACCCTCTTGGAATCATTTGCACCGTCGCGTGGGCTGCGACAAGGTGATCCTTTATCCCCGTTCTTGTTTCTTTTTGTGGCTGATGGTTTATCCGCTTTGTTAAAAGATGGGGAGGAAAAAGGTGATTATACCCCGCTGAAAATATGTCGCAGAGCACCGGGCGTATCTCACCTTCTCGTTACAGATGATACACTGCTATTTTTCAAAGCGCAGGAGGATCAAGCAAAAAAGATCCACGAAGTGCTAAGTGTTTATGCTAATGCAACAGGCAATATATTAATCCGGCCAAGTGCAGCGACTTGTTTGGCTCCTCTTGCCCCACGGATCAGCAGGATGTGGTGAGAAATACGCTCCATATAGGCACTATTACCTTCAAGAGAAGTATCTAGGCCTGCCGACGCTCAAGGTCGTATGTCACGTGGTAAATTTCAGAACTTGCAGTCTCGGTTGTTGAAACGGATTATTGCATGGGGGGACACCCTTTCTCTCGCGGGCAAGGAGACTATGATTAAGGCAGTTGCGCAGGCCATCCCTACTTATATCATGGGCGTTTTCAAGTTACCTTTGTCTGTCTGTGATGACCTGAATAGGATGGTACGTAACTTTTGGTGGGGTGCATCAGAAGGCAAACGGAAAACACATTGGTTGGCATGGCCGAAGATACAAGCTTTAAAAGCAAGGGTGGCTTGGGATTCAGAGATTTTCGCCTCTTCAACCAGGCTCTCCTAGCGAGACAAGCCTGGCGCCTGTTAACCAATCCCAACAGCTTGTGTGCGCAGGTTCTAAAGGCGCGGTACTACCCAGAGGGCGCCTCGAAGACACGGTCTTCTCGGGGAATGCATCCCCGACTTGGCAGGTGATTCAGCATGGCCTTGAGCTCTTGAAGAAGGGCATCATATGGCGCATCGGGGACGGGCGAAACATACGCATATGGCGCGACCGGTGGCTACCTAGGGAGTCGTCGTCAACCCGTGTCCCCGCAGGGCACGTGCCGCCTCAGGAGGGTGGCGGATCTCTTGGATGGCGACGGGTCCTGGCGCACGGACCTTCTTCATCGCTACTTCCTCCCAGCGGATATCGATGTCATCACCAGCATCAGTACTTCGCCTCGCGTCCCGGACGACATCATTGCATGGGCACCAGAGAGGAACGGTATCTTCACTGCTCGTCCGCCTACCGCCTAGCCATGGACGAGCGCGAAGGCCCATTGGCGTCGCCCGCCACGAAAGGTGGCACCGCATGGTCGCCGCGCCATCTGGAAGATCATATGGGGTGCCCTGCTCCCCGAAGGTGCAACGTCTTCGCCGGAGAATCGCCACCAACTCACTTGCTACTTGGGCCAATAAATTCTCACGGCATCTCGAGCTTACTGACATATGCCCCCTCTGTGCTATGGAACGTGAGGACGGATTCCATGCGCTTTGCAGGTGCCCCTTGGCAAGGGAGCCTGGCGCATCATGGCTTTGGTGGAACATCCCCAAGGTGGAGTCCATCCATGATCTGAGCCCAGTGGGTCTTCTCACTGTTGGACCCCTTGGACGACACGACAAGACTGGTGGTGCTCATGACCATGTGGCGAATATGGCATGTCCGCAACGAGATCACTCATGCCAAGCCGCCACCCCTTGCCGAAGCTTCCAGGCGTTTTTTGCGCGGGTACATCAACTCACTTTTGTGCTTACAGCAACATCCTACGGGTGATCTAGTGAAGGGAAAGATGGTGGTCATTACATCACCACAATGCGCCCAGTGCACGGAGACAAAGGCGATTGCGAGCTGGGCCCCCCTGTGCCGGGCTGGGCGAAGTTGAACACAGACGGGAGTTATATCGCAGCCATGAGTGCGGCGGGTGGTGGCATGATCCTTCGAGATGATAGAGGTGACATCATCTATAGCGCATGCAGGGAGCTCCGCACATGCAATAATGCCCTCGAGGCAGAGCTAGCGGCGTGCAGAGAAGGCCTAGAGTTGGCCTTGTATCGGACGAACCTACCGATCGTGGTCGAGATGGATAGCACGGAGGCGGTGGCCATGCTTACAGGACGTCAGCGGGATAGATCGGTTCATCGTGCACTAGTAGAGGAGATTCGCAGCATGGCTAGTCTCGCTACTAGGGAGATCTCTTTTATTCACTGTAACCGTTCTCAGAACATTGTTAGTCATGAGCTGGCCGCCTATGGCCGTAGCATCCCGCGTACAGCAGTATGGCTTGCTGTAGGTATGAACTTTGTTGTAAACCTGGTTGCGGCTGAAAAGCCCCCGTGAGCTTAATGGAGATTTCTTTTCACCCCGCAAAAAAAAAGTCGTCCACGACGTCAGCAGGGGACACAAGTTCAAAACGTCGGGCCGGTGGTGTCGTGGGAGTTCATGGGCTTTGCACCTACTCGGCAGGATTCTCCTAAATATTTGGACCTTGCCTAAAAAAAACGTAAATATTTGGACCAGATACTTACAGGCAGTCCCGCTTATAATATTTTGTGGTGTAGTATTTTGGGCAGTACAAGGCGCCGGTGCGTCGGCCTAAATTTGGGCCGGTCGCATCCTGTACGTCTGATTAAAACTTTTTAACCGTCGGATTAAGGACGCTTTCGTCCGCATCACGTCTGGACGAGCGACCTGACTCGCCGGATCTCCGCCTAGTCGGATTTCCACCGCTCGCCGCCTTTCTCCGCAGCTCCAATTCGCCATCGTCGCACACCTTCCTCATATCCCGTCGTTTGGCACCACCCCCTTGCCGGATGCAGCTTTGCCAGACGTCGAATGCAGCAACTCGCACCGGCGCCGCCCATCATAGCACGCTGTCGCCGCCGCCGTCGACCTGCACCACCTGATTCCGGCGGAAAAGCACATCTTAGCCCAAAAAAGAACTCTGGTGGTTAGTTGCAGCAAAACCAAAAATTGGTTCCAGCAAAAAAAAGGTTTGTAGCAAAATCGACTTGAGCACCTAGCAAAACCAGTAAATTGCTTGAAGCAAAAAAAAAAATCATGATTCCAGCAAAAATTAATACGGTTCCAGCAAAAATGCGTCGCCGCCGCCTGATCGTAGCATATATCTCAAGCAAGAAACTCGTCGCAGCAAAATCATTTGTCGGTTCCAGCAAAAAAAAGACCTGGTTCCAGCAAAGAGGATGAATTAAGCTGAAAAGCTGGAACCGATGATTCGAAAAGTTGGAACCGATGATTGGAAAAGATTCAATCAGCTGAAAAAAAAGCTACAACCGTTGATTTTGAATTGACACCGGAAATCCAAAAAAGTTACAACCAGCTGAATAAAAAGCTACAACCGGTGATTTGGAAAAAAAATTGCAAAAGGAAAACATATATTTGGACCAAAGCTGGATCTAAAAGTGATTTAAAGAAAGATTCCACCGATTAAGCAGAAAGCTGCTACCAGCGATTCAAAAAGCTACAACCGCGTGGGCAAATCGAAGATAGAAGAAATCTTCCACCGGTGACATGGGAAGATTTAATTGAGGTCGGGGATCGCCGGAGTTGCACGGACATGGAACGGTAGCCGAGCCGACTTGCAGCCTGCATCAAAAAGTCTCCACTACTGCCGCGGCGCATCATCATTGTAGAGCGCGCAGTGGATCTCCAGCCCCCCTCGAGTTGCCTGATCTAGCTGCGCGCGGTGGACGTTGATGTGTGGAAAGAGAGAACAGATCGAGGAGGAAGCAGCAGCTGCGCAGGGCGAGATAAATGAATGGAAGCAAAGCATACGTGAATGGATAAGGCGAGGTAAGAGTGAAGTCTATTTTAAACCTTAATTTCATACATGTTGTTGAAACTGAACCCTAACCTCCCAATCCCTGAAATCGATACCCTGTACTTGTCGATCCCGGTTAATCTCAACCTTGAACCCGTTCAAACCAGTTTGGCATGATAGGAAAGGAATGATCCCGATCGGGATCACACAATACTCTCACTGACTACACCGGCCTACCTGTCATGTTCATCTTCTATCCCATGTTCATCTTCTATCTATCCATCTCTCTCCCCAAGAACGCGCCTGGACTGAGGCAATAGGCACCCAGCTAGGCAAGGCTCGTTGCGAGTTGGCCGGTCAACGTCGGCGGCCTGTAGCCCAGGGCGGGCTTGGGGTCGCTATGCGATGGCGACAACGACGACAACCTCGTGGCGGAGGCGGTGGCGGCGGCAAGGCTCGGCAGAGCTCGCCAAGTAGCGCTTCCTTGAAATTGAGACGAACCACGAGGTTAAGCCGAGGGATTTGAAGACTCGGGATGGAGGAAGTGGGGTCTGGAGGATGGTCTGGGTTGCCTGTCCACGGTGCACCATCGACGGGGCCGTGGGCTGCCACCGGCGAGCACCATGCCAGTAGCACCGCAACGACTATCAGGGCATGTGTGGATAGCAGAGAACCATGGAGGTCCTGGCGTGTCTCATGGGAAAGTAAATCAAGAGGCATGACCGAATGGGCGCCGGTCTCGTCGCCGTCCACACAGCGCGCATTCTGCATGGCGAGCTCTCGCGGCGGAGCAACAGCCTAGTTCAAGCAATGGGGGAAGAAACCGAGGGATTGGTAGTGATTAGAGCTCATCCGAGGACGCGGTAAGCCACAGGGGTGGTCGGAGCGAGCTCGGGGGCGAGGTGAGCTGCAGAGGAGTGCATGCACAGCAACTGTTCGACATAATGGTAGTAGCTACGGCATGGCATACGATGACAAAGACGGTTGCACCTCACCACCGTAGAGTGTCGGCACGCAACCGCATCGAGGTGCACGTTTCTGGTCTGACTCATGGCACCAGAGAGGCAGCTCGGGTTTGGCTGTCATCACGTAAGCGATGGCGCCGTGGTGGCGTTGTGCCCGAAAAGCTGCGGGTGTGCACCGTTCCGAAGTGGACGATGACCAACAGGTGCACTGTGTCACGCCCAACGACCTCGCCACGTACTACTGTTGGCCGGTGACCATCGTCGTCGTCGTCGCCCATGCGTCGTGCCTGGACAAGTCGGAGGCCCGAGAGCCATCGTGTAATTTGAGGCTAGCTAGCTGCCGTCCATTGCTATACCCATCGATCGATCTTGCTAGTGTATAGTATGTTGAATTGATTGGATTAGGCCGACTTACATGCATGGAGACGATTGATCACCGATCCATGTGGTCGCTGCCTTGCATTGCCGTAAGTACAACTCGCAGGGCGGAGGGTGTGCCTTGGAGCGCCGCTGCGGGCGGGGGTCGATGATGTGGCAGGCGGGCGCATAATGCTATGGGGGGTATCGGATGAGAAAAATATGACATGTGGGACAGGGATGTAAGTGACGGTAGGTTATGATCCCGGCCAGGATGGATATTCTTCCGGTGCTCCAAACAGCTTAAGGGTTAAGATTGACTGGGATCAGCGAGTATAGGGTGCCAATTTCGCCAATTTTAAGGATTCAAAGGTCAAGGTTCAATTACGACGAGCAATATGAGTTTAAGGTTTTTTTCTTCACCCCCGCGTTGCATATCTGGCCCAACAAAACAAGCCGATTCCGGGTCGCGCCGCAGCGATCTCGTGGGCCATGGCCGACTCCAGCCCTGGGAAAAAGAACCCACTTCGTGACGGGTTCGGTCGTGTCAGCTTTGAAATACGGAGAGGGGCTCGCAGGTCGCTGCCCCCGCTTATCACGCCTTCACGATCGCTCACAGTTTGAGTTGAGGCGCCGACTTAGGAGAAGAAAGAGTCAGTCATGGCGGCGGCCATGGAGATCGAGGTCTCGACGGATGACGTCGCGTACGAGGAGGACGTCCTGCGTGATCCCTTCAGGCTGTCCGGCTGGCTGCGCTACCTGTCGGCTCGCCGCGCGGCGCCGCAGGCGAAGCGCGCGGCCATCTACGAACGGGCGCTGCGGGTCCTCCCCGGATCCTACAAGCTGTGGCACGCCTACCTCACGGAGCTCGGCGACGCCGCGCGAGCGCTGCCCGTCACCCACGCCGGCCTCGACGCCACCTTCGAGCGCGCGCTCGCCGCCGGCATGTCCCGGATGCCGCGCGTCTGGCACATGTACCGCCTCTTCGCTCCTCCACCAGCGCCTCCTCACCCGCGCCCGCCACGTGCTCGACCGCGCGCTGCGCTCGCTGCCCGTCACGCAGCACCACCACGTGTGGCCGCTCCACCTCCGCCTCCCTCCCTGACTGCCCGGCCCCGACCGGCCTACGCGTGCATGGCCGCCACCTCCAGTTCGACCCCGACCACGCCGAGGAGTTCATCGCCTTCCTCGTCTCTGCCGGCAGATGGCGGGACGCCGCCCAACACCTCGCCGCGGCCATCGACGACGAAGGATTCGTGTCCGTCAAGGGCACAACGAAGCGCCAGATCCTGCTTGACCTGTGTGGCCTGCTCGCCCAGCACCCGGAGGACGTCGCCGGGATGCCGGTGGACGGAATCCTCCGCGGCAGCATCCGTAAGTTCCCCGAGGAGGCCGGCGTGCTGTGGACAAGTCTAGCCAGCCACTACGCGCGGAGAGGCCTCCACGGCAAGGCGAGGGACGTGTTCGAGGAGGCCACAACCACGGCAACCACCGTCAAGGACTTCCGGATGGTGTTCGACGCATACTTGCACTTCGAGCACGCCATGGCCGCCGCGGAGCTCGAGCTCTGCCAAGCGGACACCGTCGACGTCCAGGACTGCTGGCTCGCCGACAGGGACAGCACAGACTTGGCGATGGCGAGGCTGGAGCGGCTGCTCGAACGCCGGCCGGCTCAACAGCGTGCTGCTGAGGCAGAACCCGCACGACGTCCAGGCGTGGCACGAGCGGGCCAAGATCTTCCACAAGGACCCCGCGAGACACGCCGCGACCTACGTGGAGGCCGTCAGGACCGTCGATCCGGCGAAGGCGACGGGGAAGCCGCCGCACACGCTCTGGCTGGCTCTCGCCAAGATGTACGAGGACCGTGGCAGCGTCGACTGCGCCCGAGACGTCCTCCACAGAGCCACGCAGGCAAACTTCACGGCGGCGGAGCACCTCGCCGCGGTTTACTGCGAGTGGGCCAATATGGAGCTGAGGCACCAGGATCCCGAGAGGGCCATCGATCTCATCCGGCAAGCGACCACGCCACCATCGATCGAGGCCACGACGCGCGCCGCTGCTGCCGGCGGCGAGGACGTTCGGGCGAAACTGCACCGGTGTCTCAAGCTGTGGCTCGTGTACCTAGACCTGATGACAACACACGGGTCGCTCGAGTCCGCCTGTGCCGTCTACGACAAGATGCACGACCTCGGCGTCATCACGCCATTGCTGGTGCTGGACCACGCGTCCCTGCTCGAGCAGCACAGCCGGTTCGAGGACGCGTTCCGTGTGTACGAGCGGGGCGTCAAGTCCTTCAAGCACCCGCACGCCGAGGCTATATGGGAGGCGTACCTGACGAAGTTCGTCCAGAGGCACGGGAGGAGCAGGCCGGAGAGGGTGCGGGACCTGTTCCAGGCCGCCGTCCTGCAGTCGCCGCCGGAGAGGAAGAAGGCCGTGTACCTCAGATACGCCAGGTTCGAAGAGGACTTCGGCCTCGCCAGCCGCGCCATGAAGGTGTACGAGGACGCCGCAAGCGCCGTCCCCGCTGGCGACAGGCTCGGCGTCTACGAGGTGTACGTCGCGCGGGCTACCGAGTTCTACGGCCTTCTGAAGGCGAGGGACGTGTACCGCCAGGCGATCGTCGGCGGCGGGCTGCGCGACGAGGGCGCGAGGGCGATGTGCGTCGGGTTCGCCGACCTCGAGATCGGGCTCGGCGAAGTCGCGCGCGCTCGGGCGCTGTACGCATACGCGGCGGCCTTCACGGATCCCAAGGTTTACCCTGAGTTCTGGAGACGGTGGAACTACTTTGAGGTGCTACACGGCGACGACGGTACGTTCAGGGAGATGCTCCGCGTGAAGAGGACCATGGCGGCCGTTGCCAGAGATGGAGCAGGGGCGCGGTGTGAGATCCGCACCGACGCCGGCGTGGTGGAGCAGGGGCTGCGCCCGTGCGCCGGCCAACGTTTCGATGGTGCTCAGCAATGCAAGCGGATACGTCTAGTGTAGTTCTTTCTTTTTTCTCCTCGTAACTTGACATGACACGTTGGTTGTGTTGTCCGGTTCTAGTATGTGCTATCTCCAGATCGTTGGCGTATCATGTATGTACTCACATTCTTGAGCACCTTTTTGGGTGAAATGTACTCACTCAGCACTAAGTGTCAAAAATGTCTTAAATTATGAGACGGAGGGAGTACGTTTTCGAGTTTGTTGACTAGTATTCAAATTTTGCATGGATCGGATGATTTCCGTTTTTTTTGGGGGGCATCGCTGGTGAATGGGTGTTGATCGCCGTCGCTCCCAAGGGATCTCCATTTTCATCAAAATTGTTGACCGCCTCGCGCCCAAGGGCTGCAAGGGGGTTGGTGGTAAACGGGTTTGGCGTTGAGGTCGGTGTCTCCGTTAGTTGGTCTTGATTCCCTTATCACGCCTGCCGTGTGGCGACCTCCGTTATCTTTCTCTGGAGCTGTAACTGGGCTACCATGGTGACCTGCCTGAGGGCGTCCATGGTTCATATGTGGGGTTATTTCCCAGTAAGGTTGTGCCGAGCACCCACAACGCATTGTCTCTGATCTTTGATGATAGCTGGTGTCATCGTTGTTCTGGCGAGGCTCGATGTGCCGGCCCCGAGAGTCATGAACCCCCGGGAGTCCAGTAATGAGGATGGTGAAACCGATGGGGTTCCGCCAAATTGGTGTGGAAGACGTGGTGCTGATGGAGTGATACTTAGTGGCTCGGAGGCTGGCGGAGCCATGGATGATGGAACCACGCGAGTTGTCGTGGATCCGTTGGTGTTTGTGAATGGTGATGATTGGAGCCATAGTTGGTGCTGAAGATCTGTAGCCCGTTGAGCCGCCCGAGGCAGTCATGAGAACCTGTTCCAGGGAGATAGCCTGCAAGGGTTCGTCACCATCCTGGTTGGGGTCGGTTTTAGGCTTGCACCTGTCTCCGCGCCTTCCTCTGTCTGCTCAATGAAGATGATGCTAGGCGCGGTATCATCGCCGTCTTTTGTTTTCGGAAGTGAGGCGAGGGTAGCAAAGCTTAGATATGACACAAGGGCGTGCTAGTTTTTTTTTGTAAGGTCGATGCAACATTTCGAACTCAAGGCCGGAATACGAACTTCGGCCGCGAGGTTTGTCGATGCGAGGTCGTCGTCCTTTAAGCCCGAGGCCGGTTGTATTGGTGACATGGGCTCCGATGGGAGCACGCCTACAGCCAGATAGGGCGGTGGAACGCAGAGTCGAAGATCGGCATAGCGGTCGATAACGAACCTGAGCGACCCGAAGAAGATGGTGCGACTAGGGAAGGACGGTGGTTTGATGTAAAACCAGCCTGCCCCATCTGTGACAAAGGTAAGGGAGCCGGAGGTCAAGCTCTCTCCTGGTGCGAAGTCGCCAAACATGATGGACAACACCATATGATAAAGAACATGAACATAATCCTTAGGAATCTTGCACCTCTGTTCCTATGAAACTGTTGAAAGGGAGAGAGAGGATTGATGGAATAGTTTGTTGTATTGCTTGAGCCTCGTGGGCATATATATAGGAGTACAATGATCAACTTGGAGTACAAGACAAGCCAGAACTAATCCTAGTCTATCTAGTCTTTTCTAATAATCAATATACTCAACATGCCCCCGCAGTCACAACGGGAGCGACGCAGACGATGAGACTGGAGAAGAATCCGAAGGCAAGCCGACGGACACCCCCCACAGTCGTAACGGTCGATGCATCGCAGGGTTGTGGCTGGAGTGAAAACCGATGAGGATGCTCAAGCAGGCGGTAGCCCTTTGTGCCGTTTGTCGATGTAGCCGAGAGCGTGGGTGGTGGAGCCGTGGTCGAGGTAGCAGTGCGAAGAATGCCGTGGTCGGCGTCGGTCGGGTAGCCGGTGTCGAGGAAGTCGCCATGGAGCCGCTGCGCAAGGAGGCGCCGAGTTAGTCGTGGCGCGATGGTGTCGAAGTAGTGGTGCGCCAGAAGTAGATGATGTTGACGACAGCGTCGCGCCAGTGGTTGCCAACCCCGGGACACATCGTGAAGCGAAAGCGGCGTCGGTGTTGCCAACACCGGGCATGCGTGAAGCAGACGAAGACGGTTGATGAAGCGCCGCACTGTGCTTGCTGTGCCCGGGACATGTCATGGGCGAAGGCACGATCGGTGTTGCCAGCACCGGGCATGCGTGAACAAGGACCTGCATGAGCTGTACGCCATGTCGGAGAAGTCGGAGAGGCCAGCAGAGAAGGACTCGACGACGGTTGCGGCGCCAATCAGCGCGGGGCCGATGTCGCCCGCGGTTGTCGGAGTAGACGAAGTGGTCGGTGTAGATGACGGCGACGCTGGCGACGGGCTGGTGCTGGACGAAGACGAAGGGGGTGGACGGGCGGCTGCGGCGGCTACAGGGGTAGCGGCGGCGGCGACCGAAGAAGAGCGGCGGCTAGGTTAGGAGTGCGGCGATGCTCGAAGTACGCGAAGAACCCTGACAGCGTGACGAAGACCGGCGCGGACGGTGGCGTTCCCGCGCCAAAGGAGGTGGTGCGGCGCATGCCACAGGAAGTCGACGCGCGGGGACGACGGTGGACTGCGGGCCGCGGCGCTACGGCCCGAAGGGGCTGCGCAGCGGCGGCGGGCAGGTCGGCGGCGATGGAAGACCTCGACGGTCGCAGGGACCGCGGGTCATGTGCTACAACCCGAAGGCGGCGGCGGAGCGAGGGTGGTGCAACCGCGTGGACGGCCTCGAGACGGCGGCGTGGAGCGCGTGCCACGCCTTCGCTTCGGACCCGACGGGCGACGTGGAGGTGCGAGGGTCGGTGCAGCCACGGGGACGGCCTAGAGCGGACGGCCTTGGGGCGGCGGTAGACCGCGGGCCGCGGCACTACGGCCCGAAGGGGCTACGCAGAGGTGACGCGGGTCGGTGCAGCAGGGAGAAGAACCACGGGACGGCGGCGCTGCGGCCCGATGGGGCGACACAGCGGCAGCCCGTTGCTCGATCGGCGGAGGGGCGCGCTGAACTCGGAGACGATCTTCACGGGACCTGCGGAGGCGCGCATAACTGACGGGCCAGGTCGGTAGCGCGGCGTAGATGAGGCAGATCGCGACCGCGAGCGGGTGATCAAGCCGATCACGCGCGAGGTCGGGGACGCCACTTGATGGAGACGGGGTGGTGGCGGAGTCTGAGATGAAGCCGGCGACGGTGGGCGACAGGGCGGCTATGATTGGCCGCCGCATGGCGCGAGGCCACCGGGTCGGGTGATGCAGGAAGCCCCGTCGGAGCAGGGCGGTGACAACTGGCGCAGGGCGACGGGCGGACCGGCGCGCGGACGAAGGCCTTGAGGGCTGCCTGTCACGTGAGGCCGTCGGGTCAGCGAAGTAGCTGGCCGGTAGCACCGATGTCGGAGTAGAGGCGCGAGGTGTCGACGGCGGCGGCGGGCGACGCAAACCGATCTTAGATCGGAAAACCAAAAAGTAAACGCCGATCAAAACGACCGGCGAGAGAGCGAAAAAACCGAGAGCAAGGGCTCGGGAAAAAGACTCTCTAGGGCAGCCGGCCAACACGGCCGGCGGACGAACCCTAGGTACGGGCGGGGCGGCCCCCGGCGGCGGTCATGGAGGCCGACCGCCCCGGGGACGGCGCGCAGGTGCGGAAGCGGCGGCGGCTAGGGTTTAGGATCGACTTGCGATAAATACCATGTTAGAAGGGAGAGAGAGGATTGATGGAATAGTTTGTTGTATTGCTTGATCCTCGTGGGCATATATATAGAAGTACAATGATCAACTTAGAGTACAAGACAAAACAGAACTAATCCTAGTCTATCTAGTCTTTCCTAATAATCAATATACTCAACAGAAACGATGCTCAACGTAGGAAAAATCCCATAGATAAAAATCCTACAAATTTGTAAACCAAATAAGCCCTAAAAATACGAAAATGCAAAAATTCAGATTTTTAGGCATGGTAAATCTAACACTTTCCTATGGAAATTATATTGTCACGAGGATGATAATTTTTTTAGTGAGCATGACAATCCCTTAGCAGAAAAACTTAACATGGCAAAGATTTGCCATGCCTGATACAGCAAATTGCCATCCTCACAAGTCGTGACAACATAATCTGACATCTCAAATGTTCGATTCATTATGTTTAAAAACCCGACATTTCGTTTGTAGTGGAATCCAAAAAATACTAGAAAAATGCTTGCGTTCGGCCGCCGGCCGAACGCTTCAGCCGATCGCACTTGAACCGTGCGATCTCCTTTTGTCGTATATCTAGCCATGTACGTTGTCTTCCTCGCGTGGCTGACGAGGCCCACCAACTGCCATTACTTCGCGGGTGAAGTCTGAAAAAAACCTTAAACTCATATTGCTCGTCGTAATTAAACCTTGACCTTTGAATCCCTGAAATTGGCACCCTATACTCGCTGATCCCAGTCAATCTTAACCCTTAAGCTGTTTGGAGCACCGGAAGAATATCCATCCTGGCCGGGATCATAACCTACCGTCACTTACATCCCTGTCCCACATGTCATATTTTTCTCATCCGATATCCCCCATAGCATTATGCGCCCGCCTGCCACGACATCGACCCCCGCCCGCAGCGGCGCTCCACGGCACACCCTCCGCCCTGCGAGTTGTACTTACGGGAATGCAAGGCAGCGACTACATGGATCGGTGATCAATCGTCTCCATGCATGTACTCCCTCCGTTTTTATTTAATTCACATATTAGCTTCGGTCAAAGTCAAGCTTTACCAACTTTGACCAAATTTATAAACAAAAATATTAAAATATACAATAACAAATCAACAACATTAGATTTATTAATGAATGTACTTTCACATCATATAGATTCATTATGATAAATGTCTATATTGTTTTCTATAAACTTAGTCAAAGTTTATGAAGTTTGACTTCAGTCAACTCTAATATGCAGAGTAAATAAAAACAGAGGGAGTAAGTCGGCCTAATCCAATCGATTCAACATACTATACACTAGCAAGATCGATCAGTAGGCATAGCAATGGACGGCAGCTAGCTAGCCTCAAATTACACGATGGCTCTCGGGCCTCCGACTTGTCCAGGCACGACGCATGGGCGACGACGACGACGATGGTCACCGGCCAACAGTAGTACGTGGCGAGGTCGTTGGGCGTGACACGGTGCACCTGTTGGTCATCGTCCACTTCGGAACGGTGCACACCCGCAGCTTTTCAGGCACAACGCCACCACGGCGCCATCGCTGACGTGATGACAGCCAAACCCGAGCTGCCTCTCTGGCGCCATGAGTCAGACCAGAAACGTGCACCTCGATGCGGTCGCGTGCCGACACTCTACGGTGGTGAGGTGCAACCGTGCTGTCATCGTATGCCATGCCGTAGCTACTACCATTATGTCGAACAGTTGCTGTGCATGCACTCCTCTGCAGCTCACCTCGCCCCCGAGCTCGCTCCGACCACCCCTGTGGCTTACCGCGTCCTCGGATGAGCTCTAATCACTACCTATCCTCGGTTTCTTCCCCATTGCTTGAACTAGGCAGTTGTTCCGCGAGAGCTCGCCATGCAGAATGCGCGCTGTGTGGACGGCGACGAGACCGGCGCCCATTCGGTCATGCCTCTTGATTTACTTTCCCATGAGACACGCCAGGACCTCCATGGTTCTCTGCTATCCACACATGCCCTGATAGTCGTTGCGGTGCTACTGGCATGGTGCTCGCCGGTGGCAGCCCACGGCCCCGTCGATGGTGCACCGTGGACAGGCAACCCAGACCATCCTCCAGACCCCACTTCCTCCATCCCGAGTCTTCAAATCCCTCGGCTTAACCTCGTGTTCGTCTCAATTTCAAGGAAACGCTACTTCGGCGAGCTCTGTCGAGCCTTGCCACCACCACCCGCTCCGGCCACGAGGTTGTCGTCGTTGTCGTCATCGCAAGCGACCCCAAGCCCCGCCCCTGGGCCCGCGCCGACGCGTTGACCGGCCAACTCGCAGCGAGCCTTGCCTAGCTGGGTGCCTATTGCCTCAGTCCAGGCGCGTTCTTGGGGAGAGAGATGGATAGATAGAAGATGAACATGGGATAGAAGATGAACATGACAGGTGGGCCGGTGTAGTCAGTGAGAGTATTGTGTGATCCCGATCGGGATCATTCCTTTCCTATCATGCCAAACTGGTTTGAACGGGTTCAAGGTTGAGATTAACCGGGATCGACAAGTACAAGGTATCGATTTCAGGGATTGGGAGGTTAGGGTTCAGTTTCAACAACATGTATGAAATTAAGGTTTAAAATAGACTTCACTCTGCAACGCGGCGTAACGTAGCTGTGCCGGGTCCCGCGGCTCCAACCACACGACACGGCCCGTATTCAGCGCATGTCCTCTGTATGGGCAGGCCCATAGTCCCTGATTTTTATCCGTTTTCTTTATTTTTCTTCTGGTTTTTCCTTTCTCTTATATTTATATTTTCCCTTTTTTCCTTTTCTGTTTTTCATGGTCTTTTTTATTTCCTTTTAATATTTTTTTAAATTTTCTTTTCTTCTGGTTCGCGGACGCAACAAAAGAGGAGAGATCGATGACGGTACAAGCAGCCTCTGGTTAGCGCGGAATGATGCGAGAGACGGACGCAGAATAGCCGAGCCACGCAATATCATGCAGTCAGTCTTAGATTACGTGAAGGAATGGGATGATGTTCATGCACGTGAGGCAAGAGTGAGCAAACCAAGGTCCATCAGGCTTGAGAGGTACCGAATGATGGATGGATCAAGGCCAACACGGATGGAGCTTTATCTAAACACAGATGCAAAGGAGGAGGGGGAGTAGTGTTACGTGATCATGTGGGAGCTTACAAAGCCGCTGGTTGCCATTTCTTCGGTTGGTCTTCTGATCCAGAGAGGTTGGAGATTCATGCATGTACACGAGCTGTTCAGGTTGGAAATGAACACACAGAAGCTTCATCTGGATGATAACCTGGGCATGGTGAATATGCTGAACAGATCGGACAAGAACCCTTGTGAAATCGGTGTTGTCTTCGCAACTCATCTTCTTCATCACACCTCTCATAGTGCCACCGTTCAAATTACACAACATAAACAAGCTCGAGAGAGCCTTTCTTTGGAAAGACACGGACAAAACGACTGGTGCACAATGCAAGGTGAATTGGGACACGGTGTGCCGGTCAAAGGATCTTGGTGGCCTTGGCATACTTAACACGGAGAAATTTGTCGGGCTGTCCGCTTGCGTTGGTTGTGGTTTGAATGGAAAGATCCAACCAAGCTTTGGGTGGACACTGAAAACCCCTGCGACAAGATGGACTCCGCCTTGTTCTATGCTTTCATGTCCATCTTTGTTGGAAATTGAGCAAGGACGCCTTTCTGGCATGCACCATGGGTGAATGACCGCAAGTTAAGGGACCTCTGATTTACAAGGCGCCCAAGAGGAAAAACTGAAAGGTGCGTGAAGCACTCAACAATGATGCTTGGGGTCTCCAGAATAAAGATCTCGGCCTCCTTTTCGCTAAATCACTTGCGCCAGTTTGTCACCCTGTGGACAACGCTTCATGGCTTCCATCTTGAAGTAGTTGCCGAGGATGATATTGTGTGGAAGCACACAGCTAGCGGGCAATACACGGCCGAATCGGCATACAAAGTGCAATTCCTTGGCACAATTAAATCCCTATGGAACACATTGTATGGAAGGTAGGCTCCTGCCAAAGTCAAGTTCTTCACTTAGGTGGCTATTCAAAGCAAGGTTTGGACGGCGAATAGATTGGAGAAGCGTGGATGGCTAAAATTATGGCCTTTATACACTTGACCACCTTTTCTACAAGTGCCGCTTCTCCATCCGCCTTTGGGGACTAGTCAAGGACTAGCTGCAGCTAATGAGCATTGACACTTCCTCATGGCACCTCTCAGACAACATCAAAGATTGGTGGGTGGGCCTTTCCCACACATCCATCCCCAACAGGAATGTGATGGCCTCGCTCAGCAAGCTCTTAGCCTGGACCATTTGGAATGAGAGAAACGCACGAATGTTCCTTCAGAAGTGTGCTCCGCCGATGGTCCTCCTTGCCAATATCAAGAAAAAGGCTAGGCTTTAGATAACTACGGGTGCCATAAAGTTGGGATATCTAATGCCGTGAGAATAGTAGATCACTTTTATTTACGATGTTGCGGTTGTAACATAAACATAAACTTTATTCCTCTTATTTAATGAATGAGGCAAATCCTTGCCTCTTTTCAAAAAAAAAAGAACCTCTCAGCGTTGGGACCAACCATCGAAGAGATCAAGGGATGCTCAGGAGTTTCCAACAGTTTAAAGTGATGTGGATTAGCCGAAGTGCGAATAGTGGCGCACATAGATTAGCTAAGGTAGGAATGGGGGATGAACTATGTAAAGTTTGGTTTTCTGTTCCTCTGTACTGTATTCTGGAGATTGTGTCGGACAAGATCCCCATCTACGTTTAATCTATATCTATACATAATAATAAAGTGATTAGTGCTTCTGCCCACCCGTCAAAAAATTGCCCCCATAGTTTTTGTAAATTACCTACTATGCCACTCATAAATGAAGAAAACAAATCAATTTTTTTAAGTCACCGACGAGTATAGTTCTTATACCACAAGGCCTCCATATTTCACAAGCACAGAAGCGCCACAATGGTTAAGCACACAATCTTCCACGCTCGAGACCCGGGTTTGATCCTGTGGCCTACCTCTTTTCTCTCCTTACCGCACACACTCATGGGTCGGGCCATGTCACGTGATTTTTAAAAGCTGGCTGCATATTATTAAAAAAAAAATCACAACTTCAAAAAAAAAATCTCACGAAAAATGGAAATGATCATGATTTTCAAAAATGGTCGTGTATTCAAATCATATCCGGGAATTCTTAAAAATGTCCATGAAAGAAAAAAAAATACCATCTTGAATGATTTGGAAAAAAATGGTCGGGGAATACAATAATGTTCATGATTATGAAAAAAATGATCGTGTATTCAAAACATATTCATGAATCTGAAAAAATGTCCATGAAATTTTAGAAGATATTAAAAAAATCAAAAACATATCACAAATTTCAAATTTTGTTCCCGCATTAAAAAAACTAATTAATTCAAAAATTGTTTGTTGAGTCAAAAAATGTTCATGAATTCGAAAATTGTTCATGCATTTCAAAAAATGTTCGGCTCAACATAACAAATGTTCATAGTAGGCGTTCATGATGTGTTTTATGACTAGGATTTGATTAGTTTTTGGAAAGTCGTTATATATCTATGTGTCGGTTGTTGTTCGTGTTTGATGAGATTTTTTTTTTACAGTTGTAAACATTCCCTTGCGCGGCACAATGATAAGTGTGGCCGCAGTGGAAGCTCATAACCTTGAGATTTACCACATTGATGTTGGAAATATGCCCTAGAGGCAATAATAAAAGCATTATTATTATATTTCCTTGTTCATGATAATTGTCTTTTATTCATGCTATAACTGTATTATCCGGAAATCGTAATACACGTGTGAATACATATACTACATACGTCCCTAGTAAGCCTCTAGTAGACTAGCTCGTTGGTCAACAGATAGTCATGGTTTCGACTATGGACATCGGATGTCATTGACAAGCGGGATCACGTCATTAGGAGAATGACGTGATGGACAAGACCCAATCCTAAGCATAGCACAAAGATCGTGTAGTTCGTTTTGCTAGAGCTTTTCCAATGTTAAGTATCTCTTCCTTAGACCGTGAGATCGTGTAACTCCCGGATACCGTAGGAGCGCTTTGGGTGTACCAAACGTCACAACGTAACTGGGTGACTATAAAGGTGCACTACAGGTATCTCTGAAAGTGTACATTGGGTTGACACGGATCGAGACAGGGATTTGTCACTCCGTATGACGGAGAGGTATCACTGGGCCCACTCGGTAGTGCATCATCATAATGAGCTCAAAGTGATCAAGTGTCCGGTCACGGGATCATGCATTACTGATGCGAGTAAAGTGACTTGCCGGTAACGACCGAACGAGGTATTGGGATACCGACGATCGAGTCTCGGGCAAGTAACATACCGTCGACAAAGGGAATAGTATACGGGTTGCTTGAATCCCGACATCGTGGTTCATCCGATGACATCATCGAGGAGCATGTGGAGCCAACATGGGTATCCAGATCCCGCTGTTGGTTATTGACACGAGAGCGTCTCGGTCATGTCTGCATGTCTCCCGAACCCGTAGGGTCTACACACTTAAGGTTCGGTGACGCTAGGGTTATTAGGAAGACTTGTACGTGATTACCGAATGTTGTTCGGAGTCCCGGATGAGATCCCGGACGTCACGAGGAGTTCCAGAAGGGTCCGGAGATAAAGATTTATATATGGGAAGTTGTCAAACGGACACCGGGAAGTTTCGGGGGCATATCGGTATTGTGGAGGGGCCACGGAAAGGTTCCGGAGGACCACCGGAGGGGCCACCTCTCTGGGGGCCACTTGGCTGCGTGGGAGGCAGCCAGCCCCTTGTGGGCTGGGCGCACCCCTCCCTTGGGCCCATGCGCCTAGGGGTTGAGGGAACCCTAAAGGGGCGCCCCTCCCTTGGCCGCCGCCTCTAGATGCATCTAGAGGGGGCCGGCCCCCCTCCTCCCATCCCCTATAAATAGAGGGGTGAGGGGAGGGCAGCAACACACAATTAAATGCGCAGCCCCACCCCTCCCCAACACCTCTCCTTCTCCAGGCGCTTACGAAGCCTCGCCGGAGAACTGTCACTCCTTCATCATCACGCCGTCGTCTGCTGTTGGAGCCATCTTCCTCAACCTCTCCTTCCTCCTTGCTGGATCAAGACGGAGGAGACGTTGCCCAGATCGCACGTGTGTTGAACGCGGAGGTGATGTCCGTTCAGCGCTTTGGTCATCGGGTGATCCGAGTACGACTCCATCATCACCATCCCCTCGAAAGCTTCCGCACGCGATCTACAAGTGGTATGTAGATGCAAACTCACTCCCTTGACTCGTTGCTTAGATGAACTCATAGATGGATCTTGGTGAAACCGTAAGAAAAATTTTAATTTTCTGCAACGTTCCCCAACAGTGGCATCATGAGCTAGGTCTATGCGTAGTTCTCTATTGCACGAGTAGAACACAATTTAGTTGTGGGCGTGGATCTTGTCAACTTACTTGCCGCTACTAGTCTTATCTTGCTTCCGCGGTATTGTGGGATGAAGCGGCCCGGACCAACCTTACACGTACGCTTACGTGAGACCGGTTCCACCGACTAACATGCACTAGTTGCATAAGGTGGCTAAGCGGTGTCTGTCTCTCCCACTTTAGTTGGAGCGGATTCGATGAAAAGGGTCCTTATGAAGGGTAAATAGAAGTTGACAAAATCACGTTGTGGTTATTCGTAGGTAAGAAAACGTTCTTGCTAGAACCCAATTGCAGCCACGTAAAAGATGCAACAACAATTAGAAGACGTCTAACTTGTTTTTGCAGCAATTGTCATGTGATGTGATATGGCCAAGTTGTGATGAATGATGAATGACATATTGTGATGTATGAGATCATGTTCTTGTAATAGGAATCACGACTTGCATGTCGATGAGTATGACAACCGGCAGGAGCCATAGGAGTTGTCTTTATTTTGTATGACCTGCGTGTCATTGAAGAACGCCATGTAAATTACTTTACTTTATTGCTAAAGGCGTTAGCCATAGAAGTAGAAGTAGTCGTTGGCGTGACAACTTCATGGAGGCACAATGATGGAGATCATGATGATGGAGATCATGGTGTCATGCCGTGACAAGATGATCATGGAGCCCGAAGATGGAGATCTTTGGAGCTTTATGATATTGGCCTTATCATGTCACTACTTTATTATTGCATGTGATTTTTATTTTTTTTTTACATCTTGTTTACTTAGAACGACGGTAGTAAATAAGATGATACCTTACAACAATTTCCAGAAGTGTTCTCCCTAAGCGTGCACCGTTGCTAAAGTTCGTCGCTTCTAAGCACCACGTGATGATCGGGTGTGATGGATTCTTACGTTCACATACAACGGGTGTAAGACAGATTTACACACGCAAAACACTTAGGGTTAACTTGACGAGCCTAGTATGTACAGACATGGCCTCGGAAGACGGAGACCGAAAGGTCGAACACGAGTCGTATGGAAGATACGATCAACATGAGAATGTTCACCGACGATGACTAGTCCGTCTCACGTGATGATCGGACACGGCCTAGTCGACTCGGATCGTGTAACACTTAGATGACTAGAGGGATGTCTAATCTGAGTGGGAGTTCATTTAAATAATTTGATTATATGAACTTAATTATCATGAACTTAGTCTAAAACTTTTGTATAATATGTCTTGTAGATCAAATGGCCAACGCTCATGTCAACTTGAACTTCAACGCGTTCCTAGAGAAAACCAAGCCGAAAGATGACGGCAGCAACTATACGGACTGGGTCCGGAACTTGAGGATCATCCTCATAGCTGCCAGAAACAATATGTCCTAGAAGGAACGCTAGGTGACGCCTCCGTCTGCAGAACCAAGACATTATGAATGCTTGGCAGTCTCGTCTTGATGATTACTCCCTCGTTCAAAGGCGGCATGCTTTACAGCTTAGAACCGTGGCTCCAAAAGCGTTTTGAGCATCACGGAGCATATGAGATGTTCGAGGAGCTGAAACTGGTTTTCCAAGCTTCACGCCGGTCGAGAGATATGACATCTCCGACAAGTTCTATAGTTGTAAGATGGAGGAAAATAGTTACATCGGTGAGCACATACTCAAGATGTCCAGGTTGTACAACCGTATGACCCAGCTGAATATTAACCTCCCCGATGAGGCGGTCATTGACAGAATCCTTGATCGCTCCACCAAGCTACAAGAGCTTTGTGATGAACTACAATATGCAGGGGGATGGTAAAGGCCATTCCTGAAGTATTCTCTATGTCAAGTCAGCAAAGGTTGAAATCAAGAAAGAACATCAAGTGTTGATGGTCAATAAGACCACTAAGTTCAAGAAGGGCAAGGGCAAGAAGAACTTCAAGAAGGACGGCAAGGAGGTTGCCGCGCCCGTAAGAAAGTTGCCGGAAGAAGTCAAAGAATGGACCCAAGCACGAGGTGAAAGTGCTTTTATTGCAAGGGAAGGGTCCTTTGGAAGCGGAACTGCCCCAAATACTTAGCGGATAAGAAGGCCGGCAACACCAAAGGTATATTTGATATACATGTAATTGATGTGTACCTTACCAAGACTCGTAGTAACTCCCAGGTATTTGATACGGTGCCGTTGCTCATATCGTAACTCACACGGGAGGCTGCGGAATAAGCGGAGACTGGCGAAGGACGAGGTGACGATGCGCGTCGGGAATGGTTCCAGAGTCGATGTGATCACCGTCGGCACGCTACCGCTTCATTTACCTACGGGATTAGTTTTGAACCTTAATAATTGTTATTTGGTGCCAAGTTTGAGCATGAACATTGTATCTGGATCTCGTTTGATACGAGATGGCTACTCATTTAAATCCGAGAATAATGGTTGTTCTATTTATATGAGAGATATGTTTTATGGTCATGCTCCGATGGTCAATGGTTTATTCTTAATGAATCTCGAGCGTAGTATTACACATGTTCATAGCGTGAATACCAAAAGATGTAAAGTTGATAACGATAGTCCCACATACTTGTGGTAATCGCCGCCTTTGGTCACATTGGTGTCAAGCGCATGAAGAAGCTCCATGCCGATGGACTTTAGAGTCTCTCGATTATGAATCATTTGACACATGCGAACCATGCCTCATGGGAAAAATGACCAAGACTCCGTTCTCCTAACAATGGAGCGAGCAACCAACTTGTTGGAAATCATACATACCGATGTGTGCGGTCCAATGAGTGTTGAGGCTCGCGGAGGATATCGTTATGTTCTCACTCTCACAGATGACTTGAGTAGATATGGGTATGTCTACTTGATGAAACACAAGTCTGAGACCTTTGAAAGGTCCAAGGAATTTCAGAATGAAGTAGAGAATCAACGTGACCGAAAGATAAAATTCTTACGATCGGATCGTGGAGGAGAATATTTAAGTCACGAATTTGGTACACACTTAAGAAAATGTGGAATCGTTTCACAACTCACGCCGCTGGAACAACTCAACAGAACGGTGTGTCCGAACGTCGTAATCGCACTCTATTGGATATGGTGCGATCTATGATGTCTCTTACCGATTTACCACTATCATTTTGGGGATACGCTCTAGAGACAGCTACATTCACTTTAAATAGGGCACCGTCTAAATCCGTTGAGACGACACCGTATGAATTATGGTTTGGGATGAAACCTAAGCTGTCGTTTCTAAAAGTTTGGGGATGCGATGCTTATGTCAAGAAACTTCAACCTGAAAAGCTCGAACCCAAGTCGGAAAAATGCGTCTTCATAGGATACCCTAAAGAAACCATTGGGTATACCTTCTACTTAAGATCCGAGGGCAAGATCTTTGTTGCCAAGAACGGATTCTTTTTGGAAAAAGAGTTTCTTTCGAAAGAAGTAAGTGGGAGGAAAGTAGAACTCGATGAAGTACTACCTCTTGAACAGGATAGTAGTGCAGCTCAGGAAAATGTTCTGTGATGCCTACACCAATGAAGAGGAAATTAATGATGATGATCAAGGTACTTCGGATCAAGTTGCTACTGAACTTCAGGGTCCATTAAGGACACGTTCCGCACTGCAGTGGTACGGCAACCCTGTCCCGGAAATCATGTTGTTAGACAACGGTGAACCTTCGAACTATGAAGAAGCGATGGCGGCCCAGATTCCAACAAATGGCTAGAAGCCATGAAATCCGAGATAGGATCCATGTATGAAAACAAAGTATGGACTTTGACTGACTTGCCCGATGATCGGCGAGCGATAGAAAACAAATGGATCTTTAAGAAGAAGACGGACGCGGATGGTAATGTCACCATCTATAAAGCTCGACTTGTCGCTAAGGGTTATCGGCAAGTTCAAGGGATTGACTACGATGAGACTTTCTCTCCCGTAGCGAAGCTTAAGTCCGTCTCAATCATGTTAGCAATTGCCGCATACTATGATTATGAGATATGGCAGATGGACGCCAAAACAGCGTTCCTTAACGGTTATCTTAAGGAAGAGCTGTATATGATGCAGCCGGAAGGTTTTGTCGATCCTAAGAATGTCGACAAAGTATGCAAGCTCCAAATGATCCATTTATGGGCTGGTGCAAGCATCTCGGAGTTGGAACATTCGGCCGATGAGATGATCAAAGCGTTTGGGTTTATGCAGACTTATGGAGAAGCCTGCGTTTACAAGAAAGTGAGTGGGAGCTCAGTAGCATTTCTCATATTATATGTAGATGACATACTTTTGATGGGAAATGATATAGAATTCTTGGACAGCATTAAGGCCTACTTGAATAAGTGTTTTTCAATGAAGGACCTTGGAGAAGCTGCTTATATATTAGGCATCAAGATCTATAGAGATAGATCGAGACGCCTCATAGGTCTTTCACAAAGCACATACCTTGATAAGATTTTGAAGAAGTTCAAAATGGATCAGTCCAAGAAGGGGTTCTTGCCTCATGTATTGCAAGGTGTGAGATTGAGCTCAGCTCAATGCCCGACCACGACAAAAGATAAAGAAGAGATGAGTGTCATCCCCTATGCTTCAGCCATAGGATCTATTATGTATGCCATGTCTGTGTACCGGACTGATGTAAACCTTGCCGTAAGTTTGGTAGGTAGGTACCAAAGTAATCCCGGCAAGGAACAACTGGACAACGGTCAAGAATATCCTGAAGTACACGAAAAGGACAAAGGACATGTTTCTCGTTTATGGAGGTGACGAAGAGCTCGTCAGAAGGGTTACGCCGACGCTAGCTTCGACATGCATCCGGATGACTCTAAGTCACAAACCGGATACGTGTATATGTTGAATGGTGGAAGCGATGGCTGGTGCAGCTGCAAGCAGAGCGTCGTCGCGGGATCTACATGTGAAGCGGAGTACATGGCAGCCTCAGAGGCAGCGCATGAAGCGATTTGGGTGAAGGAGTTCATCACCGACCTAGGAGTCATACCCAATGCGTCGGGGCCGATCAAACTCTTCTGTGACAACACTGGAGCTATTGCACTTGCCAAGGATCCAAGGTTTCACAAGAAGACCGAGCACATCAAGCGTCGCTTCAACTCCATCCGTGAAAATGTTAGGATGGAGACATACAAATTTGTAAAGTGCATACGGATCTGAATGTCGAGATCCGCTGACTAAACATCTTCCGCGGCAAAACATGATCAACACCGTAACTCTATGGGTGTTCGATTCATCACAATGTAACTAGATTATTGACTCTAGTGCAAGTGGGAGACTGTTGGAAATATGCCCTAGAGGCAATAATAAAAGCATTATCATTATATTTCCTTGTTCATGATAATTTTCTTTTATTCATGCTATAACTGTATTATCCGGAAATCGTAATACACGTGTGAATACATAGACTACATACGTCCCTAGTAAGCCTCTAGTAGACTAGCTCGTTGGTCAACAGATAGTCATGGTTTCCTGACTATGGACATCGATGTCATTGACAACGGGATCACGTCATTAGGAGAATGACGTGATGGACAAGACCCAATCCTAAGCATAGCACAAAGATCGTGTAGTTCGCTTTTGCTAGAGCTTTTCCAATGTCAAGTATCTCTTCCTTAGACCGTGAGATCGTGTAACTCCCGGATACCGTAGGGAGCGCTTTGGGTGTACCAAACGCCACAACGAATCGGGTGACTATAAAGGTGCACTACGGTATCTCACGAAAGTGTACATTGGGTTGACACGGATCGAGACAGGATTTGTCACTCCGTATGACGGAGAGGTATCACTGGGCCCACTCGGTAGTGCATCATCATAATGAGCTCAAAGTGATCAAGTGTCCGGTCACGGGATCATGCATTACGGTACGAGTAAAGTGACTTGCCGTAACGAGACTGAACGAGGTATTGGGATACCGACGATCGAAGTCTCGGCAAGTAACATACCGTCGACAAAGGGAATAGTATACGGGTTGCTTGAATCCCGACATCGCGTGGTTCATCCGATGACATCATCGAGGAGCATGTGGGAGCCAACATGGATATCCAGATCCCGGCTGTTGGTTATTGACTGAGAGCGTCTCGGTCATGTTCGCATGTCTCCGAACCCGTAGGGTCTACACACTTAAGGTTCGGTGACGCTAGGGTTATTAGGAATACTTGTACGTGATTACGAATGTTGTTCGGAGTCCCGGATGAGATCCGGGACGTCACGAGGAGTTCGGAAGGGTCCGGAGGTAAAGATTTATATATGGGAAGTTGTCAAGCGGACACCGGAAAAGTTTCGGTCATATCGGTATTGTGGAGGGCCACGGAAAGGTTCGGAGGAACGGGAGGGGCCACCCTCCTGGGGCCACTTGGGCTGCGTGGGAGGCAGCCAGCCCCTTGTGGGCTGGGTGCACCCTCCCCTTGGGCCCATGCGCCTAGGGGTTGAGGGGAACCCTAAAGGGGCGCCTTGCTTGGGGGCAAGCCCCTCCCCTTGGCCCCCCTCTAGATGCATCTAGAGGGGGCCGGCCCCCCTCCTCCCTTCCCCTATAAATAGAGGGGTGAGGGGAGGGCTGCAACACACAATTGAAGGCGCAGCCCCTCCCCTCCCCAACACCTCTCCTTCTCCGCGTGCGCTTGGAGAAGCCTCGCCGAGAATCGTCACTCCTTCATCATCACGCCGTCGTGCTGTTGGAGCCATCTTCCTCAACCTCTCCTTCCTCCTTGCTGGATCAAGACGGAGGAGACGTTGCCCGTATCGTACGTGTGTTGAACGCGGAGGTGCTGTCCGTTCAGCGCTTTGGTCATCGGTGATCCGAGTACGACTCCATCATCACCATCCCCTCGAAAGCTTCCGCACGCGATCTAAAAGTGGTATGTAGATGCAAACTCACTCCCTTGACTCGTTGCTTAGATGAACTCATAGATGGATCTTGGTGAAACCGTAAGAAAAATTTTAATTTTCTGCAACGTTCCCCAACAATTGAATGCATCGTGATCATGTGGACATTGCGGCCATCATCAACTATAGTGGGAAGAAAGATAAGTGGCAACATGGCCCCCCATGTCAAAATAGAGAACACTCATATGTAAAGGTATTGAGCCATACTTAGTTGGCTAGGCCGTATTATTTTTGTCTCTAGTTGCAACGCACGGTCACGTTTGCTAGTTAGATTTATTTATTTATAAAATGAAGCGGCAATATTTTTTTTTGAAAGATCCAGCTGGTGTTGGCATTCATTTCATTAGCAGAAAGAGAGAGCGGAAAACAAGTGTTGATCAAGTGATCGGTGGAAAGAAAGAAAAATGGGTTACAGGGCCAGCTTAGGGTGCTCCTACGCTAGCAATTAAACCTATACGCGATCTCTCATGGCACGTCCCCAAGGAGGTGCTCGATGCATTTTGCTTTGGCGATCCTTCATTGCTCCATGTCCCGGCGGCAGGCATCGGTGATGCTTCTCGTGCTTGGTATCTCCCCCTGAATGTGCACTCGTTGCGCTCGAGCCATATCTGCCAGGCGACAAAGGCGAGCATCGATTTGGTTCCCTTCTTGGTACCCGGGGTTGCCTCGTCGATGATCATCTGGACACGCTCGACTGTTGTTTTCCCCATGCTCTAGCTGGTGTGTCCCAAGGCGTTGTATCCAACCCAGGTTGCCACTTTATTCCACGCCTGATGGCGACTAGGCACTCCCAAAAGAGGTGCGTCGAGGTCTTGAGGTTCCTCATACACAGCTGACAGAAGCTACTCTTGTCCCATCCACGTCGCTGCAGCCTGTCAATGCACCAGAGCCTGTGCATGTGCAGCAGCTAGAGGAACATCTTGATCTTGCCTGGTGTCCAAACCTTCTAGATTGATCTCCTGAAGTTGATTGTCGGGCTGCCGTCAAACTGTGCATCATATGCGGAGCGCGTAGTGTACTGCTCGGAGCTGCATAAGGTCCATCTGATCACGTCATCCCTCCCCTCTTCCAGTGTAATGCCAGCGCTTTGAGTCTCCCTTGCCAGTTGAAGCACAAGGTGCATGATGTTGTCGTAGTCACCAAGGCAAAGGTCAAGTATCCATCGGTCCTCATCCAGCGCCTCCTGAACTTGTCTGTTCTTCCCGATGGGTTGGGCGAAAACCACAGGGTACGCCAGACACAATTGCCTGCCTCCCAGCCACGATCCCGGCAACGAGAAGGACTAGAAGGAGTCTGCCGCACCATCGCCAATGGTGACTGTCGTACATGCTGTGAACAGGGCGCGGTCAGCAGCGTCGCAAGGAGTGCTCGTGCCGACCCACGGGCAGCCTGGCTCCATCCAGGAGAGCCAAAGCCACCACAGCCGTGGTGCACTTGCGAACTTCGCCGGGTCATGGATGCCCAGTCCCCCGGTACGCTCCGGCGTGGTGAGCACCTTCCAGCCCACCTTACATTTCCCTCCGGTGACCTCCTCATCTTGTGCCCAAAGAAACCTCCACCTTGCCTTGTCAACGTCCTTGAAGAACCTCTTTGGCTCCCTCAAAACCGTGATGGCGAATGTGGGCATGGCAGGAAGGATGTACCGTACCAAAACTCGCCTTCCAGCAATGTGCATCAACCTTCCCTCCCATCCTGCCTGTCTTGCCCGAACTGTTGGGGATATAACTATTTGTGTAAGCCGCCCAGGAGGGGCCGGGTTACGTAAAGAGTTACCAGACAGAAGCCCAAGTCCAAGCATGAAGATGGCAACTCAACAAGGAGCCTAAGGCCCACAGGCGACTTAAGGCCCGTTGTAGTAAACCGCCATAATGTCATGACTTGTATCATAAGGTAGACTTGACTAGTTACCGAGCCGGACACTGTTTATGAGCCGGCCGGGATTCTGTAAGCCGCAGGGCGTCAAACCGTGTACATAAGGGGACGACCCAGCAGCGGCTTAGGGCAAGAAACAATCCTTCGAGAACCGGGCATAGCGTATCTCGCTCCCTGGTTATCGAAACCTCAAGCAATACCAACCCAACTAGACGTAGTCTTACCTTCACCGTAAGGAGCCGAACTAGTATAAACCCTCTCGTGTCCTTTGTCCCGATTAACCCCTTTAAGCTTCCTAGTTGCGATGGCTCCGCGATTAAGTCCTTGCAAGAGGACATCCGCCGTGACAATTCCACGACGGTTGGCGCCACCGTGGGGCAGGCGACGGTGGATTTGAGTTCTTGAAGGGCAGCTTCAAGGGCTCAAGGGATACGCGATGGGCCGGATGACCAAGAGTCGCCGCGGCAAGATCTACATCGACAACGAAGGCTGGGGCCCCGATGCCGACTCAATTGAGTACGGGTACCGGGTCCCCTTTGGCGGAATTCACGTCTTCATCGGCCGGATTGGTGAACCGGGCCTAGAGCCGGACAGCTGTACCAACCTCATTGAGACGGCTCAGCGTGCGAGACCCGCTCAGATTCAACCTGTGATGAAGCGTGCCTTTGTGGGCCGTGTTCATGGAGGGGCACTTTCAGAAGGATCTAAAGATGGCGAAGAGACGGCCGTCCCATCAGATGATGATTCATCCTCCGGCTCAACAGATTCTCTGTACCAGGTCCAAGAAGGCATGCTAGGGGGCTGTTCTGGCGACTCTAGCGTTCCAGATTGCTATGAGCCGCCAAGCTGGGCAGGAGTCTTCATGGCTGGTACCCAACCCGGCCAAAACTCGACGGCTGCGGCAGCAATAACGTCCGGGTTAGGAGCGGCCGGGGCAGGAGGCCCCGCGCGCCCGCCGGCTCAGGTGCTGATAGATCTTATGGACAAGTTGACGGCCTTGTTAACCTTCACGGTTATTCCTGCAAATCCAGATGAGCATAATGCGGAGGTGGCAAAGGTGCGTGAGGAAATAGCCCAGGCCAAGGAGGCCTTGGCAGCTGAGGACATCAGGCTAGCTGCGGAGCGGGCGGCTTTGGATGCTCAGGCGCAGCGACTCGGTCGAGGCTTTCCACTTAACATGAATCTGAATGCATCCAATGAGGTGATGAGAAGGAGGCATCGAAACCCAGTCCCGTCGCCTCCGGTTTACGATCCTCGTAATCTTTTCACGACACCCGAGCCGGCCCTAGCAATCCGCCCGAAGCCAACCAATTTATGACACCCGGAGCAGGAGGGCCGGTTCAGCCTCGAGAGACGGCACCTCTTCACGGGAGCATGGCCCCGCCCCGATACATACCAACACCTCCGGGCCACTTTTCCAATCCCATGGAGAACCTGATAGCAGCATCGGCGTGACTGGCGGCTCTTCCAGTGAATGGTGACGACCCGATGGCGGTGGAAACTCGGAGGGCCAGGGAGCTTCTTCAGACGGCCTTGGCACAAAGAAGAGGCCTATTCTTACAAAGAGGCAGGATTCATTCCACTCCTTAGCCTTTGGGTAGCACCTCGACCAAACCGGAGTCCGAGTTACAGCAGACACATGGAGTCAGAGGCTTTATCAAGTAATGCCCAGCGTCGCAACCAACCCGGCGGCTATAACCCGGTGCAGGATCGATTGCGTCAGGAGGATGAACGGGCGGCTCAATTAGCGGCTCAGCAGACGGCGTATGATGGTTTCCCAGAGTATCCAATGACTTCGTTGAGCCGGGTGGCCACCGTAACCGGCGGTGTCCCTTGTCTGGTGCCGGCTCTTCGAGATGTGCGTCTGCCCAAGGATTTCAAGGGTCCTCGAAAGGTGCCGAATTACACGGCCGACTTACAACCGGGGGCGTGGATTGAAAGTTATGAGATGGCCATGGAATTATTGGAAGTCGGCGACGCAACAATGGCTAAGTATTTCACCATGATGTTAGATGGAACGGCCCGAACTTGGTTGAAAAGCTTGCCTCCCAGTTCCATCAGTTCATGGGCCGAGTTAAAGGCCCGGTTTATCCAGAACTTTAAAGATACTTGCAAGCAATCTATGTCCATTGTGGACTTGACCAATTGTAAGCAGGAGGAGGGTGAGTCCACAACTCATTGGGTGCCGGGTCAAAGAAATAATACATTCATCTGATAAGATGGATGCCGTCTCCGCGGTACTTATGCTCCACCAGAATTGTCGTTTTGTGCCGCTGAAGCAGAAGCTGGGGCGTCTTAAGCGTGATTGCAATGACATGGGTACGATGATGGCGGCTTTGGTTAAGTATGCCTATTACGATACTATCAAGATCACGTATGTCCGAGGAGGAAATGACAGGAAGGGAAAGAAGAACGGCAACGGAAAGGGTCAGCAAAGAATACGGCCAATCAAGGTGGTAACAAACGTAAGCGGACGGTAACCCGGCGTTTGTGGCCAATGCTAATGCTCAAGGTAATAACAAGAAGCGTAAGGGGAGAGGACCTCCTCGATCCGGCGGCTCAGTCCATCTCTTGAGCAGCTTCGAATGAGCCTTGTCCAAGACACGACACTCGAGAAAATCCTGCCACCCACTTATGGAAGGATCAAGCGATCATGAAGGAATTCAAGAATTCAAACATGTTTGATGGCAATCATGGGTCAAAGCGGTTCAGAGCAGGTGGTTTCCATGGCAGGGCGGCGGCTCAAGTTCCGGCTTTCAAGGTGGTCGTGGTGGCTATAATCAATGATCCGGTCAAGGAGGACAGCAGCAGCAGAAAGCCAAAGTTATCAGAGCCATCCAAAACAGTTAAACGGTGGGCAATACCATGTGTTTACCACTAACTTGTGTAAACGTGACCAGAAGGTTCATAAAAGGGCTGTGAATTCGGTTGAACCGGCGGTTCCTCGTTAACTGAGGTGGTAAGAACAACCTATCATTTGGAGTAGAGAAGATCACCCCCCCCCCGGGTTGATAACCCGGGTCAGTTAGCCTTGGTGGTAGCCCCTCAGGTTGGTGGATATAAATTCACTAAGGTGCTGATGGACGGCGGAAGCAGCATCAATATTCTCTATTACGAGACCTTTCGCCGTATGGGTCTAACTGATAAGGATTTGAGGACGTCCAACACTGTTTTCCATGGGGTGGTACCCCGTAAGTCGGCGTATCCTGTTGGAAAGATCGATCTGGAAGTGGCTTTTGGAGACGAATACGATTCTGTGGCTGAGAAGTCGACGTTTGAGGTAGTCAAAATCGAAGCCCATATCATGCTCTGTTTGGACGGCCGGCTTATGCCAAGTTTATGGCACGGCCGTGTTATGTTTATCTGCAACTCAAGATGCCGGGTTACAAGGGCACCATCACTGTGCATGGGAGTCGAAAGGTGGCCTTGGAGTGCGAGGAAGGAGATGCGGCTTATGCTGAATCCATTTGTGCTGAAGAGGAGCTGAAGTTTTATCAAACTAATGTAGATGCGGCAGATATGACCTCTTTGAAGAAGCCAACCACAGAGCAAGACTCGGCTTTGAAATTTAAGTCGGCCGCCGAGACAAAACTGGTTGACTTCACTCCAGGTGACTCTTCCAAGCAGTTCAGCATTAGTACCAATTTGGATCCCAAATAGGAAAGCGCGCTCATCGAGTTTATCCGTGAGAACTACGGGACATCTTTGCATGGAAACCTTCTGACATGCCGGGTGTCCCGAGAGAACTCGCTGAGCACACTCTTAATATTGATCCAAAGTATAAGCTAGTCAGGCAGTTTCTCCGGCGATTCAATGAGGAAAGGCGAAAGGCTATAGGGGAAGAGGTCGCTGGGCTCTTAGCGGCAGGGTTCATCGTGGATGTTTTTCACCCGGAGTGGTTGGCTAACCCAGTGCTTGTGCTCAAGAAAAACGGCACTTGGCGGATGTGTGTCGATTACACGGACCTAAATAAAGCTTGTCCCATTGATCCTTTGCTCGCCTGCATTGACCAAATCATCGATGCCACTGCGGGTTGCGGCGGTTGAGTTTTTTGGATGCTTATTCTGGTTATCATCGATCAAGATGGCGATTAAGGACCAGGAGAAGACGGCTTTCATTACTCCATTTGGAGCCTTACGCTATGTGTCTATGCCGCTTGGTCTCAAGAGTGCCCAAGCGACTTATCGGGTGTGTGCGTAATTGTCTCCACAATCAGATTGGGCGCAATGTTCATGCTTATGTGGATGACATTGTGGTGAAGTCCAGAGAAGGAAACCTTGATCTCCGATTTAAAGGAAACCTTTAATAATCTCCGGGTCTACAAGATGATGCTTAACCCGGACAAGTGCGTATTTGGTGTACCGCAGGCAAACTCTTGGGATTCTGGTCTCAAACAGGGCATTGAAGCTAACCCGAGAAGATCAAGGCGATTACCTCTCTGGTTAAGCGGCGTGCATCAATGATGTTCAGCGATGGCTGGTCGCGTTGCGACTTTAAGCCGATTCATAAGCGGCTAGGGAGAAGGCTTTACCATTATATCGATGATGAAGAAAGCGTACACCTTTATGCGGAGGAGGTTGCTAATGCTGCTTTTGAAGATTTAAAGAGGCAATTGGCGAGCCGCTTTCTTGCAGCTCCGATTGATAAAGAGCCATTGCTATTGTATGTTGTCGCTAACTCACGTGGCCGTTAGTGTGGCTATTGTGGTGGAGCGCAAGGAGACCGGCAAGGAGCATCCGTTCATGGCCGGTTTATTACATCGATGAAGTGCTCATAGAGTCCAAGCAAAGGTATCCGCATTGGCGTAAACTGGTTTATGGGGTGTTCATGGCGAGCCGGAAGCTAAACAGTACTTCTGGGTCATCCTATAACTGTGGTAAGTTCAGCCCCTTGGGAGACATCATCCGAATAGGGAAGCCACGGTGACGAGTTGCCAAGTGGGCCATCGAGCTTGGGCCTCACGGTTTGAAGTATATGCAGCGACAGACTTGTTGGGGAACGTAGTAATTTCAAAAAATTCCTACGCACATGCAAGATCATGGTGATGGCATAGCAACGAGAGGAGAGTGTATGTCCACGCACTCGTGAAACCGTAAGCGGAAGCGTTATAACAACGCTGTTGATGTAGTCAGACGCCTTCACGATCCGACCAATCCAAGTACCGAACGCACGGCACCTCCGAGTTCAGCACATCGCTCAGCTCGATGACGATCCCCGGCTCCGATCCAAAGAAAGCGTCGGGGATGAGTTCCACAAGACAACGGGCGTGGTGACAATGATGATGCTCCACCGACGCAGGGCTTCGCCTAAGCTCCGCGACGATATGACTCTACCGGCGCAGGGCTTTGCCTAAGCTCCGCGACGATATGACCGAAGTGGAATATGGTGGAGAGGGGCACCGCACACGGCTAAGGAACGATCCGTAGATCAACTTGTGTGTCCATGGGGTGCCCCCTGCCCCCGTATATAAAGGAGGGAGGGAGGAGGAGGCCGGCCCTAGGAGGGCGCGCCATGGGGAGTCCTACTCCCACCGGGAGTAGGATTCCCTTTCCTAGTCCAACTAGGAGTCCTTCCATGTATTAGGAGTAGGAGACAAGGAAGGGAAGAGAGAAGGAAGGAAGGAAGGTGCGGCCTCCCCTAGTCCAATTCGGACTAGGCCATGGGAAGCGCGCGGCCTGCCCTAGGCAGCCCTCTCTCTCTTTCCCGCAGGGCCCAATAAGGCCCAATACTTCACCCCAGCGAATTCCCGTAACTCTCCGGTACTCCGAAAAATACCCGAATCATTCGGAACCTTTCCGAACTCCGAATTGTAGCGACCAGACCCGAATGGATCAAGTCTCTGTGCTCAGTGTCATCCCTGGATCGGTAATGCTGACACCACACAGTCCTTCGAAGGATTTATAGCAGAGTAGCAATCACACACTTATTACATCGTTGTCCACAAGGGAACTTAATACAATAATATGGCTTAAGGCCATCTAATAATAACAGCGGAAGGCTTGGAAGATAAGCGAGTCCATCAACTCCATCGGCATCACTGAGTATAGAACCACGATCTAACACCTTACTCGTCGTTTGAAAAGTCTGCAACGTGAAAGTTGCAGCCCGAAAATGGGTCAGCACATGGAATATGCTGGCAATGTAACACATAAGAGCAATGAAGGAATAAGCCTATACTACATGCATATTTGGCTGGTGGTAAGGCTCTACGGTTACATTTGCATAAAGCTGATTTTTCCCTACACCAAAGGAATAATTTTATTTAACTATCATGGTGGTTGTTAAACATTGAGAATGGTTGACGCATCCTCAATCCCAATTAAAAAGTACTCATCAAAACCCAATACATTTATTAGAAGTAACATGTTGAGATTCACATGATATTCAATTACGGATACTCAAAACGTCCATACAAGGGACACGGCTAATCATGATTAGTTTATACACTCTGCAGAGGTTTGCGACTTTTCCCCACAAGACTCGATCGCCTCCGCTTTGGTTCTCGTGACTACATGGTGTTTGAGAAACGGATGACCGAGACATAGTCTTTCAGAAGCGCTAGCACCTTACATGTGGGTAGACCATACCAACCTACATCCCCTACATCTGCTAGTCTGCCCGTAAGAGTTCGCACAACTTAGTCAACTACGCCAGAGCCCATAATTGGCTTGTGGCTGCACACAGAAGTTTCTAGTTTGAATAATCTTATGATCCCTTTGGGCCTGGGTGGCGGTCCGAAGAAATACAGTAAATCTCGATGGAAACCAGGTGCCTCAATCCACCCAGATGTGTGTTTAGGTTGCCACCTTAGATAAACCATTAATTAACAATCTCACATCTGTCATGGATATGCACTCACCCAATCCACGTCTACTAGCATAGCATGGCATAATAAGCAAACGTAGAAGTAACTCCCAAGGTTTCATAAGTAAAACAGGTAATAGGTACTACCTCAATCTACTTCCCAAACCACAATTTAATTTGATCCTAAACATGCAAGTGTTTGAGGGTTTGATCTAATGCAATAAAACTGGGTAGTAGAAAAGGTATGATCAAGTGTTACTTGCCTTGCTGATGATCCGCGAGACCTAGAGATTCGAAGTAACAAGCGGCGCACTCCGGGTGATCTAACGCAGACAAACAACAAGCATACAATAAGTACTCATCTAATGCACGGGAAATCACGAATAAAAGATCTAACCAGATAGTTCATCTTAAGAACCACTGGTTGCAAAAGAATCGAATCAAATAAAGCATCGAAAGTCGGAACTCGAGAGAGAACGACTCGGTTTAGCAATCTGAAACTAGGTCAAAATTTTACAGTAGCAAAACTTTGTGTAATTAGGGTAGTCGGAACGGCGGTTTCGTAACGAAACTCCAGGCGCTTGAATCACCGATTCGATAAACGAGCAAGAAATAAAACAGATTTGAAAATCGGATCGGAAATCGAATCAAAAATAACGGATTAAATCCGATTTAAAGAAAACGCATTTAACGGATTAAATAACGGACGCTCGTTAATGTAACTAATCCAACGAACACATTCATTGAAACGAACGGTTCGGTGAACGTTCGTTAAATAAGAAAACCGAAAAAAATAAAACCATCTAGGGTTTTAAAAAAAACCGAACATCACGAGAAAAACCGGATCGGGTTTTTCTAAAAAAAAAACCGGATCAGGAAAACCGGATCGGGGCGGCGGCTACCTCCGGTGGTCTTCGCCATGGGCTCAAGGGGCTCGGGCGGCGAGGGGCGGCGGGGGTCGGGAGGGCGGCGGGGGCGGCGGGCTCGGCGACGGCGAGGAACGGCGGGCGGGCCCTTGGCGGGCTCGGCTTGGGGCGGGCGGCGGTGAGAGAGGGGCGGGGGCGGCCGGGTATTTAAGAGGGGTGGCGGGTGGCTTGGGGGAGGCAAGCGTGGGGCGGGTCGGAGGCGGACTCGGGCGGCGGGGCGACGGCTGGCGGGGTTTCACACAAGGCAAGGCGAGGGAGAGGAGGAGGTGGGCCGGGCGCTGGGTCAAGGGCTGGTTGGCCGGGTTGGGCCTTGGCCTGTGGGGGCGCGATTTTTTTTTAAAACTAAACCAAACGAATTAAAAAAAATACCAAACAAACTCCGATTTTAATAAAAATAATTTTCCCTGACTCCTAAAAATGAGTCGAACAAAATGAACTTTAAAAGCGGCAAACATGCATATTTTTTTTTAAAAATGCTCATTTCTGCCTAAAGCAAATAAATCTTCCAATAACCAAAATTGATTTATTTATAATATCTTCATTTTTCCTATATGTTGGGAAAGTCATATTATTCCCTCTCTTTAACTTTTTATATCGGAAAAACTTTATGAAGATAAATAAATAAATTCAATGATCCTATTTTCAAAATTTGAGAAATCCCAAATATGAAAATAATGAAACTTCCAACTCTCTCCGAGGGTCCTTGAGTTGCGTGAAATTTTCTAGGATCGGAAAATGCGAGAAAAATATGATATGCATGATGACCTAATGTATAACATTCCAAATTGAAAATTTGGGATATTACAAACCTACCCCAAAAGATGAATCAAGCCCTCGAGATTCGGGTTGGCTAGAAAATAGGTGAGGGTGGTCCTTGAGCGTAACTTCCTCTCTTTCCTGTGTGGCTTCATCCTCGGTGTGGTGGCTCCAATCGAACTTTGCAAAACTTGATAACTTTCTGCGGGTAACTCGCTAGCATAATCGAGAATCTTAACCGGTTTTTCCTCATATGTCAAGTCATCCTTCAACTGAATTGCTTCCAGTGTACTGTGTCTCTTAACGGTACCTCTGCTATCTCGGGTGACATTTCTTCAATCGAGAAACATGGAATACATCATGAACTCGACAGTCCTTCCGGCAATTCCAACTTATACGCAACTTCTCCCATGCGTTGCAAAATCTTATATGGTCCAACGAAACGGGTGCTAACTTTCCTTTAACTCCAAAACGCTTAACTCCTCAAGCGGGATACTCGAGATATACTGCTTTCCAACCTCATACTCAATCGCTGGCGCTTTGAATCGGCATAACTCTTACGTCTCGGATCGGGCTACCTTGAGCACATCTCGAATCAACTTAACCTTCTGTTCCGACTCCTTAATCAAATCTGGTCCAAACAATCGACGATCTCCGGTTTAGTCCCCATGACAACGGTGTCCTGCACCTTCTTCCATATGAGCCTCGAAAGGTGCCATCCTTAAGCTGGTTTGGTAACTGTTGTTGTAGGAAAATTCTGCATACGGCAAATTATCATCCCAGCTAGATCCATAATCTAATGCACAAGCTCTCAAAGATGTCCTCCAAAATCTGATTGACTCTCTCGGTTACATCCATCGATTACGTGGGTGGAAAGCTGTCTTGAATTCAACACAGTTCCCAATGTTTCGTGTAACCGGGTTCCAAAATTTCGAGGTAAACTGGGTTCCTCTATCTGATACGATGCTCCTCGGAACTCCGTGTAAGCACACAATTCTGGTCATGTATATCTTTGCCAACTTAGCACTGCTATAGGTAGTCTTGACTGGAATGAAATGAGCTACCTTTGTCAAACGGTCGACTATAACCCAAATCGAGTCATAACCTGAACGGGTCTTTGGCAAACCTGTGATGAAATCCATGCCTAGTTTATCCCACTTCCATTCGGGTATCGGCAACGGTTGTAACAATCCTGCTGGCTTCTGATGCTCTGCCTTTACTTTCTGACATACATCGCAAATTGCTACATACTCCGCAATATCCTTCTTCATTCCGGTCCACCAGAAAATATTCTTCAAATCCAAATACATCTTGGTATTTCCTGGGTGAATCGAATAGGGTGAATCATGGGCTTCTTGTAAAATCAACTTCCTGATTTCTAGGTCATTGGGCACATAAACACGGTCTTCAAACCATAGGGTATCGTGCTCATCCTCACGAAATCCTTTAGCTTTTCCTTTGCTCAATTTCTCCTTTATAGAGGCAACTTCCTTATCTGCCTTTTGGGCCTCTCTGATTTTGTCCATCGCTGTATTTGAATCTCCAATGCCGCTACATAGCCTCTCGGAACTATTTCCAAACATAGCTCTCGAAGGTCCTCGGCTAACTCATTGGGTATTCGTCCCATCATTAGGGTATTTACGTGGCTCTTACGGCTCAATGCGCCTGCTACGACATTAGCCTTTCCGGTGATAATGCAATCTCATGTCATAATCCTTGATAAGTTCTAACCATCTCCTTTATGCGAGATTCAATTCCTTCGTGTGAAGATGTACTTCAAACTCTTGTGATCCGTATATACTTCACAATGATTTCCTATGAGAAAATGTCTCCACGTCTTCGTGGCATGCACAACGGTCGCTAACTCCAAATCATGAGTGGCATAATTCAACTCATGGGGCTTAAGTTGTCGTGAAGCATCTGAAACAACTCTTCCTTCTTGCATAAGTACGGCTCCAAGTCCTCGGCGTGAAGCGTGTAATACACCTCATAATCCTTAGTCCGATCCGCAATATCAAAACTGGGTGAGGTAACCGATCTTTTCTTCAACTCCGAAAACTTGCCTCGCAGTCCTCGGTCCATATGAATTTGTTTTCCTTCTTGACAATTCTGTCATAGGCTTGGCAATCCTTGAGAAATTCTCAATGAATCTTCGGTAGTAGTATCCTGCGAGTCCAAGGAAACTCCGAATCTCCAAGCTGTCGTTGGTGCTTCCCATTTAGTTACGGTCTCAACCTTTGTGGGGTCAATCGCTATTCCTTCTCCGGATATAACATGTCCGAGAAATCCAACTTCCTTTAGCCAAAACTCACATTTGCTGAACTTGGCATACAACTGGTGTTCCCTCAGTTTCTCCAAAACCAATCGCAAATGTTCCTTGTGTTCCTCTTCATTCTTTGAGAAAATCAAAATGTCATCAATGAACACCACGATTTAACTTATCCAAAAACTCCATAAACACTTTGTTCATCAGGTTCATGAAATAGGCTGGTGCGTTAGTCATCCAAATGACATAACGGTATACCTGCACAGATCCATATCTCGTGGTAAAGCTGTCTTGGGTATGTCTTGCTCCGAATCTTCAATCGATGGTACCACGATCGCAGTCGATCTTGGAAAACACTTTGGCTCCTTGCAAGCGATCAAACATATCATTTATCATAGGTAGTGGGTACTTGTTCTTGATTGTTACTTCATTCAATCCACGATAATCAACAACCATTCTCAAAGATCCATCCTTCTTCTCCACTAACAACACGGGTGATCCCCAAGGTGAAGAACTTGGGCGTATAAAACCTTTATCCAATAGTTCCTTTATCTGCTTCTTGATTTCCGCCAAATCCTTTGCGGGCATCCTGTACGGTCGCTTCGATATCGGGCCTGTTCCTGGCAACAACTCGATCAAAAACTCAATGTCTCTATCCGGTGGCATTCCTGGCAACTCTTCCGGAAATACATCAGGATAATCCTTCACCACTGGTACTTCTTCCTGTACCACTCCTGATAAGCAATTAACTTGCGCTCTTCTCGGCTTGTGCCGTGATACATACTTGATCCTTCTTCCTTCTGGTGTGGTGAGCAAAATTGACTTTGTGGTGCAATCTATGTTTCCTCCATACTTTGATAACCAATCCATTCCTAATATCACATCCAATCCTTGGGATTCCAGAATTATTAGGTCTGAGGGGAAAACATAGTGTCCAATCCTTAATGGCAGTCGATCACACCATTTACTAGCCATGTACTACCTCGGGTGAGGTTACTAGCATGGGGACCTAAGGGCTTGGGTCGGTAACTTGTACTTATCCACAAATCCCTTAATATGTATGAATGCGATGCACCAAGTATCAAAAAGAACAACTGCAGATAAATGACTTAACCAAAACTTACCGACATCGCATCGGTGATCTTCAACCTCCTCCACATCAATGTGGTTCACATCCCCTGTTGAAAGGGTTGGGCTTCTTTCGAGCTTCCATTGCCATTTCCATTCTGGCCTTCTGGACAGTCATTTGCATAGTGCCCAGTCTTGCGGCACTTAAAGCAAGTAATGTGACTCAAGTCTATCTTGGATGGTGTTGACGGGTTGGTGCGATTCTGTCCGTTTCTTCCTCCATTCCCGTTCCCATTCTTGGTGCCATTATGGTTGTGCGAATTTCCTCCTCCATGGGTATGCTGAAACTGAATTCCTGATTTAGGGGTATAACGTGGTTTCTGCTGAGCTCCAGAGTTATACTTCCCTTGTCCATACTTCCGCTTGCGGTTCTCAATTCTTGCCGCTTTCCTTCAATCATGAGGGCTCGGTCTACCAACTCCTGGTAGTTGTTGAAACTGGCTACCATCAACGGCATCTTGAACTCATCATTCAGTCCTTCTAGAAACTTCTCCTGTTTAGCTGCGTCAGAGTAACGTCATCCGGGCATAACGTGCTAATTTGCTAAAGTCATCCACGCATCGCCATGATCCTTCCTCCTTGGCGTAAGTTGCGAAACTCACGCTTCTTCATGGCCATGGCTCCTGCTGAAACATGGGCAGTGCGAAAAGCTTGCTGAAATTGATTCCATGTGACAGTGTCTACCGGGTAAGTGGCTGTGAAATTCTCCCACCATGCTGTTGCGGGTCCTTCAAGCTGATGTGCTGCAAACTTCACTCTTTCACCATCTGTGCATCCTGCAGTGGTCAGCTCCCTTCCTATCTTGCGGAGCCAGCCATCTGCTACAATTGGCTCGGTGTTACTGGAATACACCGGCGGGTTCAGTCTAAGGAAACGAGTCAGATGATCCGCAGGTGGCGGTGGTGGTGGGTTGTTGTTGTTGTTGTTGTTGTTGCCCTGGTTCTGCACCAATGTTTGAATCAGGGTATTCTACTGCTGGATCAATTGGGTGATCTCTGGCGGGAAAACGAATCCGGGATCGCGTCTCGGAGGCATCTGATGGGTTTAGAAAAGAAGAGAAATTTAGAATAGAATGAGGTCTAAGGGGAATCACTACCCACATGCACATGAGCAAAAGCACACAAAATCACTTCATTCAATCAAACAAGGGCTTACAACGATCTAACTATCGCAAAAGTGCGTGTACTACAATGTTTACATGGAGGGAAATACTACTAATATGTGGGGGACTTCTACTAATTTGAACCGGTGGAAGACTCCATGATGTTCCGCTCCACCGTCTTCAAAGTCGGGTTCACTTGGATCCGAATCGGTGTCGTCGATGTTGATGTAGTCACTTGGGTAATCGACATACTGGTCTTCATTCCTGAGTGCCAACTTCTTCTTGAGTTCTTCGATCTCGTACTTAAGGTCGTTATTGTGTCTTGCCAGAGCTACGATCTCGGCCCATGTAGTCCTTGCGTGTAGTCTTTAGTTCTCCTTCCGTTCGATGATCCTTCCCTTTGCCTTCGCAACTCCAACATATCATTGCACATTTGGTTCTCCTGGCGTCGAATGTGCTGATTTAACTCTGGATGAAAGCTGCAATGGATCTATCCTTCTTGGTGCTGACAACGTCCCAGTTGTCATCTCGGCATCCGCAAATCTGGTAGATGGTGTCCTTGAGGTCTTCTTGATAAACTTCTCCAATGCGTCCCATGGTGATGTGAGCTTCCATGCTCTTTCCCAGACTCCAAGTGGGTGCACTGAAAACACTATCTGTAGGCTTGGTGATTGGGGCGAATGTCCTTCCTGGAACGTGAGCTTGAATCTTCCAGCGTTCCTCTTCAGGCAGAGTGGCGTTGGAAGTCCCGGTGAAGCTTGGTAGTCCAATGTTTAGGTACTTGGTAACTTCCTTCAAGTGAAATCCAAAAGGTGTGCCTTCATCCGGTTGGGTGTACATGATCTTCGCGTCCGTCATCCTAAAGAGTAGAAAAGATGAGGAGTTAGAAAATGGGAAGAGAGTAGTGATCTATGGCTTTAACTTAGTGGTCGTGGTCTCTGATCAACGTGTGCTCGATACCATTCTCTCAGAGCGACCAGACCGAATGGATCAAGTCTTCGTGCTCGATGTCATCCCCGGATCAAGAATGCTGACACCACACAGTGCTTCGAAGGATTTATAGCAGAGTAGCAATCACACACTTATTACATCGTTGTCCACAAGGGAACTTAATACAATAATATGGCTTAAGGCCATCTAATAATAACAGCGGAAGGCTTGGAAGATAAGCGAGTCCATCAACTCCATCGGCATCATCGAGTATAGAACCACGACCTAACACCTTACTCGTCGTTGCGAAAAGTGCGCAACGTGAAAGTTGCAGCCAAAACGGGTCAGCACATGGAATATGCTGGCAATGTAACACATAAGAGCAATGAAGGAATAAGCCTATACTACATGCATATTTGGCTGGTGGTAAGGCTCTACGGTTACATTTGCATAAAGCTGATTTTTCCCTACACCAAAGGAATAATTATATTTAACTATCATGGTGGTTGTTAAACATTGAGAATGGTTGACAGCATCCTCAATCCCAATTAAAAAGTACTCATCAAAACCCAATACATTTATTAGAAGTAACATGTTGAGATTCACATGATATTCAATTACCGGATACTCAAAACGTCCATACCCGGGGACACGGCTAATCATGATTAGTTTATGCACTCTGCAGAGGTTTGCGCACTTTTCCCCACAAGACTCGATCGCCTCCGTTTGGTTCTCGCACTACATGGTGTTTGAGAGACGGATGACCGAGACATAGTCTTTCGTAAGCGCTAGCACCTTACATGTGGGTAGACCGTACCAACCTACATCCCCTACATCAGCTAGCCTACCCGTAAGAGTTCGCACAACTTAGTCAACTACGCCAGAGCCCATAATTGGCTTGTGGCTGCACACGGAAGTTTCTAGTTTGAATAATCTTATGATCCCTTAGAGCCTAGGTGGCGGTCCGAAGAAATACAGGCAAATCCTGATGGAAACCAGGTGCCTCAATCCACCCAGATGTGTGTTTAGGTTGCCACCTTAGATAAACCATTAATTAACAATCTCACATCTGTCATGGATATTCACTCACCCAATCCACGTCTACTAGCATAGCATGGCATAATAAGCAAACGTAGAAGTAATTCCCAAGGTTTCATAAGTAAAACAGGTAATAGGTACTACCTCAATCTACTTCCCAAACCACAATTTAATTTGATCCTAAACATGCAAGTGTTTGAGGGTTTGATCTAATGCAATAAAACTGGGTAGTAGAAAAGGTATGATCAAGTGTTACTTGCCTTGCGATGATCCATGAGACCTAGAGATTCAAGTAACAAGCGGCGCACTCGGGTGATCTAACGCAGACAAACAACAAGCATACAATAAGTACTCATCTAATGCACGGGGAAATCACGAATAAAAGATCTAACCAGATAGTTCATCTTAAGAACCCTGGTTGCAAAAGAATCGAATCAAATAAAGCATCGAAAGTCGGAACTCGAGAGAGAACGACTCGGTTTAGCAATCTGAAACTAGGTCAAAATTTTACAGTAGCAAAACTCTGTGTAATTAGGGTAGTCGGAACGGCGGTTTCAGAATCTAAACTCAGGCGCTTGAATCACCTGATTCAGATAAAAGATCTAGAAATAATATAGATTTGAATATCAGATCGGATATCGAATCAGGAAATTAACTGATTATATCCGATTTAAAAGAAAACGAAGAACGTATTAAATAACGGACGTTCGTTAACAGAACTAATCCAACGAACACATTCATTGAAACGAACGGTTCGGTGAACGTTCGTTAAATAAGAAAACCGAAAAAAATAAAACCATCTAGGGTTTTAAAAAAAACCGAACATCACGAGAAAAACCGGATCGGGTTTTTCTAAAAAAAAACCGGATCGGGAAAACCGGATCGGGGCGGCGGCTACCTCCGGTGGTCTTCGCCGACGGGGGCTCCGGCGGGGCTCCGGGGTGGCGAGGGGGCGGCGGGGGTCGGGAGGGCGGCGAGGGGCGGCGGGCTTCATGACGGCGAGGAACGGAGGCGGCGGGCTCGGCTTGGGGCGGGCGGCAGCGGGTGAGAGAGAGGGGCGGCCGGGTATTTAAGAGGGTGGCCGGGTGGCTTGGGAGGGCAAGCCGGGGAGGGGGCGGGTCGAGGCGGACTCGGGCGGCGGGCGACGGCGGTGTGGGCTCCTGGGCGCAAGGCGAGGGAGAGGAGGAGGTGGGTCAAGGCCGGGGCTGGGTCAGCTGGGCCGGCTGGGCCTCGGCCCGGGGGGGCGCGCGATTTTTTTTTAAAACTAAACCAAACGAATTAAAAAAAAATACCAAACGAACTCCGATTTTAATAAAAATAATTTTCCCCGACTCCTAAAAATGAGTCGAACAAAATGAACTTTAAAAACGGCAAACATGCATATTTTTTTTAAAAATGCTCATTTCTGCCTAAAGCAAATAAATCTTCCAATAACCAAAATTGATTTATTTATAATATCTTCATTTTTCCTATATGTTGGGAAAGTCATATTATTCCCTCTCTTTAACTTTTTATATCGGAAAAACTTTATGAAAATAAATAAATAAATCCAATGATCCTATTTTCAAAATTTGAGAAATCCCAAATATGAAAATAATGAAACTTCCAACTCTCTTCGAGGGTCCTTGAGTTGCGTGAAATTTTCTAGGATCGGAAAAATGCGAGAAAAATATGATATGCATGATGACCTAATGTATAACATTCCAAATTGAAAATTTGGGATGTTACACGAATATAGTCGTCCAATATATCGATCTTTACGTCTCGACCATTTCGAGACTCCTCGTCATGTCCCCGATCTCATCCGGGACTCCGAACTCCTTCGGTACATCAAAACTCATAAACTCATAATATAAGCATCGCCATCGTAACGTTAAGCGTGCGGACCCTACGGGTTCGAGAACTATGTAGACATGACCTAGAACTGTTTCCGGTCAATAACCAATAGTGGAACATGGATGTTCATATTGGCTCCTACATATTCTACGAAGATCTTTATCGGTCAAACCGCATAACAACATACGTTGTTCCCTTTGTCATCGGTACGTTACTTGCCCGAGATTCGATCGTCGGTATCCAATACCTAGTTCAATCTCGTTACCGGCAAGTCTCTTTACTCGTTACGTAATGCATCATTCCGTAACTAACTCATTAGCTACATTGGTTGCAAGGTTTATAGTGATGTGCATTACCGAGAGGGCCCAAAGATACCTCTCCGACAATCGGAGTGACAAAACCTAATCTCGAAATACGCCAACCCAACATGTACCTTTGGAGACACCTGTAGTACTCCTTTATAATCACCCAGTTACGTTGTGACGTTTGGTAGCACCCAAAGTGTTCCTCCGCTAAACGGGAGTTGCATAATCTCATAGTTACAGGAACATGTATAAGTCATGAAGAAAGCAATAGCAACATACTAAACGATCAAGTGCTAGGCTAACGGAATGGGTCAAGTCAATCACATCATTCTCCTAATGATGTGATCCCGTTAATCAAATGACAACTCATGTCTATGGCTAGGAAACTTAACCATCTTTGATTCAACGAGCTAGTCAAGTAGAGGCATACTAGTGACACTATGTTTGTCTATGTATTCACACATGTATTATGTTTCCGGTTAATACAATTCTAGCATGAATAGTAAACATTTATCATGAAATAAGGAAATAAATAATAACTTTATTATTGCCTCTAGGGCATATTTCCTTGATCTCCCACTTGCACTAGAGTCAATAATCTAGTTCACATCATCATGTGATTCAACACTAATATTCACATCTGTATGTGATTAACACCCATAGTTCACATCGTCATTTGACCAGCACCCAAAGGGTTTACTAGAGTCAATAATCTAGTTCACATCGCTATGTGATTAACACCCAAAGAGTACTAATGTATGATCATGTTTTGCTCGTGAGAGAATCTTAGTCAACGGGTCTGTTACATTCAGAGCCGTATGTATTTTTTTCAAATATTCTATGTCTACAATGATCTGCACGGAGCTACTCTAGCTAATTGCTCCCACTTTCAATATGTATCCAGATTGAGACTTATCTGGATCAGTGTAAAAAAGCTTGCATCGATGTAACTCTTTACGGCGGGCTCTTTTATCACCTCCATAATCGAGAAATATTTCCTTAGTCCTCACTAAGGATGTTCTTGACCAATGTCCGATGATCTACTCCTAGATCACTATTGTACTCCTTGCCAAATCTGAGCAAGGTATACAATAGGTCCGGTACATAGCATAGCATACTTTATAGAACCTATGATCGAGGCATAGGGAATGACTTTCATTCTCTTTTCTATTTTCTGCCGTGGTCGGGATTTGAGTCTTACTCAATTTCACACCTTTGCAACACAGGCAAGAACTTTTCTTTGACTGTTCCATTTTGAACTACTTCAAAATCTTGACAAGGTATATACTTATTGAAAAAACTTATCAAGCGTCTTGATCTATCTCAATAGATCTTGATGCTCAATATGTAAGTAGCTTCTTGATGTCTTTCTTTTAAAGAAGTCCTTCCAAATACTCCTTTATGCTTTCGGAAAAATTCTACATCATTTCTGATCAACAATATGTCATTCACATATACTTATCAGAAATGTTGTAGTGCTCCCACTCACTTTCTTGTAAATACAGGCTTCACCGCAAGTCTGTATAAAACTATATGCTTTGATCAACTTATCAAAGTGTGTATTCCAACTACGAGATGCTTGCACCAGTCCATAGATGGATCATTGGAGCTTGCACATTTTGTTAGCTCCTTTAGGATTGACAAAACCTTACGGTTGCATCATATACAACTCTTCCTTAATAAATCCATTAAAAATGTAGTTTTGACATCCATTTGCCAGATTTCATAAAATGTGGCAATTGCTAACATGATTCGGACAGACTTAAGCATCGCTACAGTTGAGAAAATCTCATTGTAGTCAACACCTTGAACTTGTTGAAAAACCTTTTTTTGTGACAAGTCGAGCTTTGTAGATAGTAACTCTACTATCAGTGTCCGTCTTCCTCTTGAAGATCCATTTATTTAACATGGCTTGCTGATCATCGAGCAAGTCAATCAAAGTCCATACTTTGTTCTCATACATGGATCCTATCTCAGATTTCATGGCCTCAAGCCATTTCGCGGAATCTGGGCTCATCATCGCTTCCTCATAGTTCGTAGGTTCGTCATGGTCAAGTAACATGACCTCCAGAATGGGATTACGTACCACTCTGGTGCGGATTTTACTCTGGTTGATCTACGAAGTTAAGTAACAACTTGATCTGAAGTTTCATGATCATCATCATTAACTTCCTCACTAACTGGTGTAGGTGTCATATGAACCGATTTCTGTGATGAACTACTTTCCAATAAGGGAGCTGGTACTGTTACCTCATCAAGTTCTACTTTCCTCCCACTCACTTCTTTCGAGAGAAGCTCCTTCTCTGGAAAGGATCCATTCTCAGCAACGAATGTCTTGTCTTCGGATCTGTGATAGAAGGTGTACCCAACAGTCTCCTTTGGGTATCCTATGAGGACGCATTTCTTCGATTTGGGTTTGAGCTTATCTGGATGAAACTTTTTCACATAAGCATCACAACCCCAAATTTTAAGAAACGACAACTTTGGTTTCTTGCTAAACCACAGTTCATATAGTGTCGTCTCAACGGATTTAGATGGTGCCCTATTTAACGTGAATGCAGCTGTCTCTAATGCATGATCCCAAAACGATATTGGTAAATCGGTAAGAAACATCATAGATTGTACTATATCCAATAAAGTACGGTTATGACGTTCGGACACACCATTATGTTGTGGTGTTCCAGGTGGCATGAATTTGTGAAACTATTCCACATTGTTTTAATTGAAGACCAAACTCGTAACTCAAATATTTGTCTCTGCGATCAGATTGTAGAAACCTTATTTTCTTGTCACGATGATTTTCCACTTCACTCTGAAATTCTTTGAACTTTTCAAATATTTCAGACTTATGTTTCATCAAGTAGATATACCCATATCTGCTCAAATCATTTGTGAAGGTCAGAAAATAATGATACCCGCCGCGAGCCTCAACACTCACCGGATCGCATACATCAGTATGTATTATTTCCAATAAGTTTGTTGCTTGTTCCATTGTTCCGAAGAACGGAGTTTTAGTCATCTCGCCCAAAGGCACGGTTACATAAGCATCAAATGATTCATAACCAAGTGATTCCGAAAATCCATCTTTATGGAGTTTCTTCATGCGCTTTACACCGATATGACCCAAACGGCGATGCCATAAATAAGTTGCACTATCATTATTATCTTTGCATCTTTTGGCATCAATATTATGAATATGTGTATCACTACGATCGAGATCCAACAAACTATTTTCATTGGGTGTGTAACCATATAAGGTTTTATTCATGTAAACAGAACAACAATTTATTCTCTTACTTAAATGAATAACCGTATTGCAATAAACATGATCAAATCATATTCATGCTCAACGCAAACACCAAATAACATTTATTTAGGTTTAACACTAATCTCGAAAGTATAGGGAGTGTGCGATGATGATCATATTAATCTTGGAACTACTTCCAACACTCATCGTCACTTCCCCTTCAACTAGTCTTTGTTTGTTCTGTAACTCCTGTTTCGAGTTACTAATCTTAGCAACCGAACAAGTATCAAATACTCAGGGGCTACTATAAACACTAGTAAGGCACACATCAAATAATTCGTATATCAAATATTCCCTTGTTCACTTTGCCATCCTTCTTATCCACCAAATATTTGGAGTAGTTCCACTTCCAGTGACCATTTCCTTTGCAGTAGAAGCACTCAGTTTCAGGCTTTAGGTTCAGCTTTGGGCTTCTTCGCGGGAGTGACAACTTGCTTGTCATTCTACTTGAAGTTACCTTTCTTTCCCTTTGCCCTTTTCTTGAAACTAGTGGTCTTGTTAACCATCAACACTTGATGTTCTTTCTTGATTTCTACCTTCATCGATTTCATCATCATGAAAAACTCGGGAATCATTTTCGTCATCCCTTGCATACTATAGTTCATCACGAAGTTCTACTAACTTGGTGATGGTGACTAGAGAATTCTGTCAATCACTATCTTATCTGGAAGATTAACTCCCACTTGATTCAAGTGATTGAAGTACCCAGACAATCTGAGCACATGCTCACTAGTTGAGCGATTCTCCTCCATCTTTTAGCTATAGAACTTGTTGCAGACTTCATATCTCTCAACTCGGGTATTTGCTTGAAATATTAACTTCAATTTCTGGAACATCTCATATGGTCCATGATGTTCAAAAACGTCTTTGAAGTCCCGATTCTAAGCCGTTAAGCATGGTGCACTAAACTATCAAGTAGTCATCATATTGAGCTAGCCAAACGCGTTCATAACGTGCGCATACGCTCCTGCAATAGGTCTACATCACCTAGCGGTGCATCAAGAACATAATTCTTACATGCAGCAATGAGGATAAACCTCAGATCACGGATCCAATCCGCATCATTGCTACTAACATCTTTCAACACAGTTTTCTCTAGGAACATATTAAAATAAACATATGAAAGCAACAAACATAGAGAAGCAACAACGCGAGCTATTGATCTACAACATAATTTGCAAAATACTACGGGACTAAGTTCATGATAAATTTAAAGTTCAATTAATCATATTAAAAAGAACTCCCACTTAGGCGGACATCTCTTGGGTCATCTAAGTGATCACGTGATCCAAATCAACTAAACCATAACCGATCATCACGTGAGATGGAGTAGTTTTCAATGGTGAACATCACTATGTTGATCATATCTACTATATGATTCACGCTCGACCTTTCGGTCTCCGTATTCGAGGCCATATCCGCATATGCTAGGCTCGTCAAGTTTAAACTGAGTATTCGGCGTGTGCAATCTTGGCTTGCACCCGTTGTAGATGGACGAGAGCTTATCACACCCGATCATCACGCGTGGTGCGGGCACTCTGAACTTTTAGCAACGGTGCATACTCGGGAGAACACTTCTTGATAATTTTTAGTGAGAGATCATCTTAAAATGCTACCGTCAATCAAAGCAAGATAAGATGCATAAAGGATAAACATCACATGCAATCAATATAAGTGATATGATATGGCCATCATCATCTTGTGCTTGTGATCTCCATCTCCGAAGCACCATCATGATCACCATCGTCACCGGTAGCGACACCTTGATCTCCATCATAGCATCGTTGTCGTCTCGCCAACTATTGCTTCTACGACTATCGCCATCGCTTAGTGATAAAGTAAAGCAATTACATGGCGTTGCATTTCATACAATAAGCGACAACCATATGGCTCCTGCCGATTGCCGATAACTTGGTTACAAAACATGATCATCTCATACAATAAAATATAGCATCACGTCTTGACCATATCACATCACAACATGCCTGCAAAAACAAGTTAGACGTCCTCTACTTTGTTGTTGCAAGTTTTACGTGGCTGCTACGGGCTGAGCAAGAACCTTCTTACCTACGCATCAAAACCACAGCGATAGTTTGTCAAGTTGGTGCTGTTTTAACCTTCGCAAGGACCGGGCGTAGCCACACTCGGTTCAACTAAAGTGAGAGAGACAGACACCCGCGGTCACCTTTAAGCAACGAATGCTCAAGCGGTGAAACCAGTCTCGCGTAAGCGTCTGGCGTAATGTCGGTCCGGCCGCTTCATCTCACAATACCGCTGAACCAAAGTATGACATGCCGGTAAGCAGTATGACTTATATCGCCCACAACTCATTTGTGTTCTACTCGTGCATATGACATCAACGCATAAAACCTGGCTCGGATGCCACTTTGTTGGGGAACGTAGTAATTTCAAAAATTTCCTCGCACATGCAAGATCATGGTGATGGCATAGCAACGAGAGGGAGAGTGTATGTCCACGTACCATCGTGAGACCCGTGGCGGAAGCGTTATAACAACGCGGTTGATGTACTCGTGCGTCTTCACGATCCGACCGATCCAAGTACCGAGCATACGGCACCTCCGAGTTCAAGACACGCTCAGCTCGATGACGATCCCCGGGCTCCGATCCAGCAAAGCGTCGGGGATGAGTTCCGTCAGCACGACGGCGTGGTGACGATGATGATGCTCCACCGGCGCAGGGCTTCACCTAAGCTCTGCGATGATATGACTCTACCGGCGCAGGGCTTTGCCTAAGCTCATGACGATATGACGAAGTGGAATATGGTGGAGAGGGCACCGCACACGGCTAAGGAACGATCCGTAGATCAACTTGTGTGTCCATGGGGTGCCCCTGCCCCGTATATAAAGGAGGGAGGGAGGAGGAGGCCGGCCCTAGGAGGCGGCGCCATGGGGAGTCCTACTCCCACCGGGAGTAGGATTCCCCTTTCCTAGTCCAACTAGGAGTCCTTCCATGTATTAGGAGTAGGAGACAAGGAAGGGGAAGAGAGAAGGGAAGGAAGGAAGGGTGCGGCCCCTCCCTAGTCCAATTCGGACTAGGCCATGGGGGCAGCGGCCTGCCCTAGGCAGCCCTCTCTCTTTCCCGCAGGGCCCAATAAGGCCCAATACTTCTCCCAGCGAATTCCCGTAACTCTCCGGTACTCGAAAAATACCGAATCATTCGGAACCTTTCCGAACTCGAATATAGTCGTCCAATATATCGATCTTTACGTCTCGACCATTTCGAGACTCCTCGTCATGTCCCCGATCTCATCCGGGACTCCGAACTCCTTCGGTACATCAAAACTCATAAACTCATAATATAATCGCCATCGTAACGTTAAGCGTGCGGACCCTACGGGTTCGAGAACTATGTAGACATGACCTAGAACTGTTTCCGGTCAATAACCAATAGTGGAACCTGGATGTTCATATTGGCTCCTACATATTCTACGAAGATCTTTATCGGTCAAACCGCATAACAACATACGTTGTTCCCTTTGTCATCGGTATGTTACTTGCCCGAGATTCGATCGTCGGTATCCAATACCTAGTTCAATCTCGTTACCGGCAAGTCTCTTTACTCGTTACGTAATGCATCATTCCGTAACTAACTCATTAACTACATTGCTTGCAAGGCTTATAGTGATGTGCATTACCGAGAGGGCCCAGAGATACCTCTCCGACAATCGGAGTGACAAAACCTAATCTCGAAATCGCCAACCCAACATGTACCTTTGGAGACACCTGTAGTACTCCTTTATAATCACCCGATTACGTTGTGATGTTTGGTAGCACCCAAAGTGTTCCTCCGATGGCAGGAGTTGCATAATCTCATAGTTACAGGAACATGTATAAGTCATGAAGAAAGCAATAGCAACATACTAAATGATCAAGTGCTAGGCTAACGGAATGGGTCAAGTCAATCACATCATTCTCCTAATGATGTGATCCCGTTAATCAAATGACAACTCATGTCTATGGCTAGGAAACTTAACCATCTTTGATTCAACGAGCTAGTCAAGTAGAGGCATACTAGTGACACTATGTTTGTCTATGTATTCACACATGTATTATGTTTCCGGTTAATACAATTCTAGCATGAATAATAAACATTTATCATGAAATAAGGAAATAAATAATAACTTTATTATTGCCTCTAGGGCATATTTCCTTCACAGCTATCAAGTCTCAAGCCCTAGTGGACTTTATTAACGATTGGACAGAGTTGCAGGCACCAGAGGAGAAGCCGGATAACACGTATTGGACTATTCATTTTGATGGGTCCAGACAGTTGGAAGGCTCGGGGGCTGGAGTTGTTTTAACTTCCCCTCGAGGTGACAAATTTTGTTATGTGCTCCGGCTTATGTTTCCTTGTACTAACAATGCAGCTGAATATGAGGCCTTACTCCATGGCCTCCGGATGGCCAAGGAGATGAATTTAAGCCGGGTCAGATGCTTGGGCGATTCAGACCTCGTTGCTCAACAGGTGTCAGGCACGTGGGATTCTAAGGATCCCCTTATGGTGGCTTATCGTCGTGAAGTTGATGCGGTGGCTGGGCACTTCAAGGGTTATCAAGTAGAGCACATTGATCGAAGGAAGAACGAGGCGGCTGATGCTTTAAGCCGGTGGGGTCTCAGCGTAAGCCGGTGCCACCTAATACTTTCCTTGACGTTTTGCATAACCCTTCCGCCGAGTGCCTACAGAGGAAGAGCTTGCGATACCGGACCGGGCCTTGTTGGTGGCGGCTCTCCATGCCATCCCGGTGGGACGGTTCCATACTTAGCCTATATGACCCGGGAGAGTTGCACGAGGCGAGACCTTGGCAAGACAAATCATCAGGCGGTCCAAATCCATGACGATTGTTCACGGCGAGTTACATCACCGCAGCGTCACTGGGGCGTTTCAGCGTTGTGTGTCACCTATGGAGGGTCAGGAGATACTTCGTGAGATTCATGAAGGTGATTGCGGTCATCATGCCGGTTCAAAGTCCCTGGTAGCCAAGGCTTTTCGTCATGGTTATTATTGGCTGACGGCTCATCTTGATCTGGAGGATCCGGTCGACAAATGTGACGGATGTCAAAAATTCTCAAGACGAGCTCATGTGCCGCTCAAGAATTGAGGATGATTCCAATTACTTGGCCGTTTGCGATCTGGGGCTTGATATGGTTGGACCTTTCAAAAGGTCTAAAGATAAGAAGACACACTGTTGGTGGCCGTGGATAAATTTACCAAGTGGGTTGAAGCGAGCCGGTCAAGAAGTGTGATGCAGCCACGGCAGTTCAGTTCATCAAAAGGTGATGTTTCGTTTTGGTTTTCCACAGTATTATAGCGATAATGTCACTAATCTCTCCAAGGGTGCCATGGAAGAGTTACATCAACAAGAGCACATCCGGCTTGATGTTTGACTGTTGCTCACCCCAGTCTAATGGTCAGCGAAAAGAGCTAATCAAGAGATCTTGAAAGGTATCAAACCCGGCTCTTAGTTCCTTCTGACGAACTCAGGGTTGTTGGGTGGAGGAATTACCTTCCGTGCTATGGAGCATCAACACAACGCCCAACAGGTCTACTGGTTATACACCTTTCTTCATGGTGTACGGAGCAGAGGCGGTTCTACCAAGTGACATCCGGCATGATTCACCCCGGGTGGCGGCTTACATTGAGGCTGATAATGAGAAAGCTCGACAGGATGCACTTGACTTGTTGGATGAAGAGCGAGACTTAGCCATAGCCCGCTCGGCGATTTACCAGCAAGACCTGCGCCGTTATCATAGCCGCCGGGTTAAAAGCAGAACTTTCCAAGAGGGAGATTTGGTGCACCGGCTCATCCAGGATCAAACTGATATGCACAAGCTGTCCCCTCCTTGGGAAGGACCTTTCGTGGTCAGCAAGAATCTCAACAACGGGTCATATTACCTCATCGATGTTCGAGAGCACAAAGATTCACGTAAGTCGGAGGAGGAGACCCACCGGCCGTGGAACATAGCACATCTCCGGCCCTACTATACTTAAGCCGCTGGCTTTCAGAGTATATTTATCTTTTCTTTTTAGCAATGTATATAATATAAGGCAATAAAGCAGGACCTCTTCCTTTTCCATCCTACAAGGTTTATGTGTCTCCTTTACCAGGTGATGGAAACGAATAACAGGGAGCGGATCATATCTGAATCCGGCTTTCCCTTTGGTCCGGCTTATGATCATATCTGAATCAAGCCATGGTCATTTGGGGCTTCTGTTCAAACATAGGTCGTATTCGAACCAAAGAGAACATAGTTGTCGATACCCAATTGATTGGCACACCGCCAAACCCACTTGGGGCTTCTTGATCATATTTGAATCATAGCTTAACCTCTTTGGGTCCGGCGTGGATCGTATTCGAATCAGCGTCATTAAACAACTCTCATGGTCACTTGGGGGCTTCCTGTTCAAACATAGGTCATATTCGAACCAAAGAGAACATAGCTGTCGATACCCATTTGATCGGCATCGCCAAAGCCATTGGGGGCTATATGATCGTATCCGAATCTTAGCTTAACCCCTCTGGAACGGTTCTACTGATCGTATTCGAATCAGAGGCCTTTGAAAATCAGGTTTACTTTGTTCTATAAGAGTAAGTAATACTAAGGGCCAGGTAAACATTATATGTGCCAAATTTCAGAAGTTAAATATGACTGTCTTTTTTTTTGGGGATCAAGTAAGCCAGTAAGGTATGCATTAAACCAGCTGATACTTATGATGTTTTGGTTCTTACTCCGGATTAGCGTTATCTTACATGACCCCGGATGTGGTAAAGATGCCAAAGAAAGTTTTTTGTTTTATGCACAGAGTAAAGCAGAAAGCCTCTGGATGATTCAAGTAAGCCGGCAGTGTACATTCCTGGCGGCTTAAGACATGGTTAAGCACCACAAAACATGCGCGAAGGCATGACAGAGTTAAGGAGTTTTTCTCTATCCTATTACAAGACTCCCCGAGTCTAAAGTAAGTGAAGCATTGTTTTGCAAAAATTATAACACATCTGGCGGCTCATTCCTCCGGCTGGCTTGATGACTCCGGGTTATCCTTCTCCGCCTCTCCTTCGATTGTTCTGTCCTGGAAGGTTGACGAGGTCCAGTCAATGCCGCTTAAGGCTTCAAATTCACCTTCATCATCTATTAAACTGGCCGGGTCAACTTCAGGAGCAAATGTGTGCTTACGAGTTGGAGGGATCAGGCTGACATCATCATAATGCGGAGTTGGAATCCTCCGGTTCTCGTTATCATAACCCGGCTGGTATTTTGTAAGATCAATATCATTGCCGATGATGGTGGCCACAGGACGAACGACTCTCACACAGGTGGTGAAGTCTGATTGGCTGAATGCAGAGCTGTCCTCCTTTAAGCTGGGGTATCCAAGGGCAACGTCGCTTAAGTCTAGCTCTGGAGCCAATGCTTTGGCCCGGCTTAAGGCAGCTATGGCTCCGGCTCTACCAGATGCTCGCCTTAACTCCTGAATCCGTTGAGGTAACACGGCAAGTCGCTTGAGTACATCTTGCAGGAGATAAGGAGCATCATTTGATAAAGCCACAACGGCTAAAGCACGTTGTGACCCGGTGTATAGGTGTTCCACCAGAGTGTACACCGCCTTAAGCTTGACCAGCATATTCTGCTTAAGGTTCGTGCTCCTAGGGCCTGCGTTTATACATATAAGGTGAGCCGGAGTTAACAACTAAAATAGGCATCAAAGGAATCATTGTGATATTCAGAGTTATACATAGTAACTTACCGAAGATTGCTGAGACCATTTGAGATATCTGGCGTTTTAAGCCGGACAGCTCGGCGGTTACCTCGGCAAGAGATGCCTCTGCTGTTTCAGCTCGAGTCACCAGTGAAGCCCTCTCCTCAACCCAAGTTTTATTCTCTGATTCAAATTTTTTCTTCAGTTTCTCTTGTTCGGAGACACTGAATTCAAACTTGGAGTTGGCTTTCTGAGCTTCAAGCTCTTGGGTTTTCAACTGACTCTTTAGATCAGCAATCTCCGCCTCAAATTGACTTATGGTGGCCTGCATCGACATCAGGTTATGGTAAGAACCACGGTAAGATTACATTCAAGTCCCAAACACTTTACAAGTAAAGATACTTGGCACTTGGGGGCTAATGTATGCTTAAAAAATTACTTAACCTATTTTACCGGGTCATGCATATTAAGTCTCAAGCACTTTACAAGTAAAGGCACTTAACACTTGGGGGCTAATGTGTAACCCAAATTTAAAGTTTCATGCTATTACCGGGTTAAATATATTCAATTTAAGCCAGACAAAGCTGACAGTAAAGTAGATTTCTAAGTCTACAGCATATTCATTCATAAGCGATGAACTTGGGGGCGTCTGATAAGTAAGGTTCAGGAAAAGTTAAAGTTATACCTCAGATTTATGTTGTATTTGCTTCACCATATCAATTTCCAGGTCACGGCTATTGTGCACCTGATGCAGATAACCCGAGACTATATCACCAATGCTTAGGTGAGTATAATCGGTGATGTCCTGTTTGTTTTTCCGATGTTGGGCAAACTCCTACTTGGCAGTGCATCGAGCAAGGACAGTAGGCCGGCCCGGGTCAAGGTATTGGCTCCTCAAAAATTCAACTTCTGGTTCAGTCGTCTTGACCGGGCTGGGAGTCTCCGGCTTATCAGAATCGTGGACAACGTCTTCTGCAGGTGGGTCAGAGGTTGACACCGGAATATCAACGGCCGGTTCAAGTAGTGGTTGATGAATGGAGCTCTCAGGAATGGATGAGTCAATTGCCGGTTCACTAACCACCGGGTCTTGGGACAAGTTATTCTTTCTGGCCCTCTTGCTAGGCTTCGCTTGCGGTGTCGATCAAAAGTGGAAGGATGAGTACCAACGAATAGGTATGGAAAAAACTTAAAGTAAGAAGGGTGGCATTACGGAAGCTGTTTTAAAAGCGGCATGTTTGATTGCATCGACTTCATGGGAAGACGGAGATGTATCACGATAATTGGAGTCGGATGAATTGAGAGGTCGATTTAATTAAACCCGCCAAAGGATAAGCGAGCATAAGCGGAGATGACCTCGATTCGACGTTTCACCTTCGTCGAGCAAGCCGGAAGAGAGCTATACATCCTTGCTTGTCCAGGTTTGCCTCCGGTTCTCAAGCTGTTGTTGCTTCAAAAGAAATTGAGGATCTTGATAAGCTAAGGGATGTGAAAATCTTACTTTCCAGGTCACCCGTCGGGTTTTGTGCTTTGGCAAAGGCTCCGAGTCAGATGAAATTATAGTTACCTCTTCGTCATGAGCTTGACTGTTTCCGTGTCTTCCTGAAAGGCAGAAAAGTCAATAAAACAGTAACAAAGGAGTTAAGGAAAATAAGGAGTTACCTCTTCCTCATCTGAAGAAGAGTCATCCAATTTGAACAGCCTGTAGGCGCCTGGCTTTCTTCTTTTTGAAGTCCCCGTCTTGGTGTTTTTCCTTTCCTTTTTCTTGGTGGCTCTTGCTTGTTGGGCAGCCTCGTGGTCATATTTAACTTTCCAGAAATCACCACTGGCCTGTGGGAAAGATAAGGAATTATAAGTACAAGGAGGTAACATATGAAAGGGTATTCATGAAGACTAGTAACTTACCGCAGGAGCCAGGTTCTTCTTACAGAAGGGAAGTAAGCCGAAGGCATTCTTTAATTCTGATGCCTTCCTTCAACAGAGATTGATCATGGCGTCTCATCGCATCGTCTGATAAATCATCAGAACTATGACGCATCGAATCATCATTTTCACCTGTGTAAGTACACATTAAGCCAGAGCGGCGGCTTAATGGTAGTATCCGCCAGGTGACCCAGACTCGAACCAGATCGATGCCATTTAAACCGTTCCCTAGAAGAGCTTTGATCTTCTTGATGGTGGGGTTGAGAGGCAAGCGTTCAACACCGGATAACTTATCTGCCAGTGGATGATTGGATTCGAGACGTTAGTATGAAAGCCAGCAGAGGTGGCTCATCACCGGGAAATATCGACAATAGAACCATGACTGATTCCAAGATTTGGGGTGACTCGGCGATTCGGCATAAGGAAGCAGATGGTCTCTCCGTCGCTGGATTGAGATACCGCCAAGTTCAAGACTCGGCCCGTTGGCGCGCTCATTCTGTCGGTTCAAATAGAACAGTTCTATGAATAAAAGCAGGCTTGGTTCCTCTCCTAGGTACACCTCACAGAAAACTTGAAAATTGCAGAGATTTGACATGGAATTGGGCCCGATGTCTTGAGGTCTAAGGTCAAAGAAATTCAGAACTTCTCTAAAGAACTTTGAGCCGGGAGGGGCAAATCCCCGGTTCATGTGATCCGTGAAAACTATCACTTCCCCGTCTTTTGGTTGAGGTTTTTCTTCGGATGGGTCAGGAACACGATAAGACATGACCTCCTTTTTTGGGAAATGACCAGATTTCACAAACTCAGCCAGTTTGCTTTTGGTGACCGTGGATGGGACCCGATTGCGAGATTCTGAGGAGCTTTGGTCGACTTAGGCGCCATGTCAACAGATTGGCCTATTGCAAAATAAGAAGTTCCGGCTTAAATTTGACCCGGAAGAAAATATTCAAATTGCTGAAAGGTAGCGGCTTAAAGGGGCCTAATGACATAAGGGTGATTGTGCAACAATTTTTAAACCGCTACAAACGTCAAGAGTGATTCAAAAATTTTAAGACGACAGGGATTACAGCTCAGTGTCACTTATTTAAACCGGACGCCTGGACAGTTGTGTTCCGGGTGATAGAAACAAGTTTCACAGATGACAGCTATTATTTTGGATCAAATGGTTGTTTAGAAAAGAAAAAATTCTAGACCTAAAACATGATACAGAGGAGTTCATGCATCCTAATGAGGATTCTTTGCAAGAAAAGAAGATCCGCTAGTGTATAAAATGGATGCGGAATAGGGACCGCACGAGATTTATGCTACGGTGGGATCAAAAGAAGGCCCGGTAGAGGAAATACGAAGAACAGGGGATGAACTGCGAACTGTACAGAAGAACTACCAACCCTAGCATAGATACAAGATGCAGAAAGGGGAAACTTACGGTGCTAGATCTGTTGCGGAGGGGCGCCGCCGTTCTCTGGTCGGGTTCAAGTTGATGCAGCGGCCAAGGTCGATGAAGACGAGGGATTCGACGGCGGCGGCGGCGGAGCTTGAGTGACAAAGAAGAGAGGAAGAAGACGACTGGAAGGAGAAGAATGAAAAACCTAAAGTCGCGCCTATTTATAGGGAGAGGGTAACCGAGACGGCGCGGGAAACAAGGAGATAAGAATTGCTATCCAGCGGCCCCGACGCCTCGATTCTCAGAACGGGCAATAAACACAAAGATCCGTTGGGCCGATTCGGCGGAATAAAAGGAAAGATGACGTCATGACGAGTTAACACGGATCCAAAGAGTGACGTCACGCCGGTTTAAAGAAAGTCTTTTTGCGCAGTCCGGAGACTGAAGATTTATGTTTTAAGTTATTTTAAGATTGACATGAGCAGGTTCAAATCAATCTGGGGCCTAATGTTGGGGATATAACTATTTGTGTAAGCCGCCCAGGAGGGGCCGGGTTACGCAAAGAGTTACCAGACAGAAGCCCAAGTCCAAGCATGAAGATGACGACTCAACAAGGAGCCTAAGGCCCACAGGCGACTTAAGGCCCGTTGTAGTAAACCACCATAATGGCATGACTTGTATCATAAGGTAGACTTGACTAGTTACCGAGCGGACACCGTTTATGAGCCGGCGGGATTACGTAAGCCGCAGGCGTCAACCCGTGTACATAAGGGGCGACCCGGCAGCGGCTTAGGGCAAGAAACAATCGCTTCGAGAACCGGGCATAGCGTATCTCGCTCTCGGTTATCGAAACCTCAAGCAATACCAACCCAACTAGACGAGGCTTACCTTCACCGTAAGGAGCCGAACTAGTATAAACCCTCTCGTGTTCTTTGTCCCGATTAACCCCTTTAAGCTTCCTAGTTGCGATGGCTCCGCGATTAAGTCCTTGCAAGAGGACATCTGCCGTGACAATTCCACGACACGAACCCTATCTAAAACTAGTAGAAGGTCCGTGCGTTGCTACGGGCTACAGTTCACATAAATGAATCGATGCCCGTTTGATGTCCAAACATGCCCGTTCGATTCATTAATGTCGTCTCCAAAGTCAAGCTCAATGCTCCCTCATACATTCAGACATGTTTGGACATCAAACGGGCGACCACCATGCTCCGGAGGTGAAGTAACCTAACCTTGCAGGTGGTGATTAAGCGGCAGTATTTTTTATACGTACATACTATCTATACCTAATATTAAAAGACGGATTGTTTCTCCATTATTTTTGGTCCATCACATGTTTTTCATACGTTTTATGTTTTTTCGTCAAAAAAAATGTTTCCACACAGACTCGAACCCTGCCCGTATATCTATATCTATATCTATATATATACCTAATATTAAAAGACGGATTGTTTCTCCATAATTTTTGGTCCATCACATGTTTTTCGTACGTTTTATGTTTTTTTGTCAAAAAAAAAATGTTTCCACACAGACTCAAACCCTGCCCGCCAATGTTGAGCAGCAATGGAACAACCAGTCAACCTAGCCACAGCGTTGTTTGCAAAGATAGAGGTATACCGCCTTTTATACGTTCCTCTCCCACGCGCCCTATTGGGCCGGCCATTAGCGGGGCAGGACTTCCCTTTTCCTTATTTTATTTTTTATTTTTATTTTCTGTTTTTCCTTATTTAAAATAATTTGGGATTCTAGAAAAATTCCAAATTTCAAAAGAAAATGTGAATATTGAAAAATGTTTTAGAAACCGTGCGCGCTATTAGGCTGGCCCATGAGCGGGGAGGGACGCTGCTGTTTTCTTACTTCATTTTTATGTTTTTCTTCTTTAAATAATTTGGAATTTCAAAAAAGTTCCAAATTAGAAAAAATGTGAATTTTGAAAAATGTTTCAGAAGTAGTAAAATGTTTATGAATTTAACAAAAATTCTGTAAATTCAAAACATGTTCATGAACTTTTAAAACAATATGCACAAAAATTAAAAATGATTGTGAATTTCAAAAAAGTTCATCGATTCAGAAAATGTTCGCTGATTCAAAATCTTCATGCTTTAAAAAATAATGTTTGTCAAACAAAGAATGTCCATTAATTTCAAAAAATGTTTACCCATTCCAAAAATGTGTGTCTATTGAAAAAAATGCAAGTTATAAAAAATGTTCATCCATTCAAAAAATAATAATCATGCTTTGTAAGAAAATTTACAATTACTCACAGCAATATTCATCGAGATGCCGTCAACCTCCTAGATTTTGTTGATGGTTTGAACATGATCCGTGCCATCCATGGTCATGAACCACATGTTGCAAACTCCGTCACCGCCTCGATGAGGTCATTGAAATTTTGCCCAGATGTAAAATTCCTGTCACTTTGTTGCCCTAATCCCTTTTTTTATATAAACTCATTATTATACTAATATTAAAGGAAGGAAGGCTTCTTTCGGCTAATTATAGTTTCGGCCGTCATCTATCTACCAATGTACCACACACCTTTTATATTTCTCCGATGCGTGGACCGAGCTAGGCTGCTACACACTTTTTCTTTCTTCGATTCTATTGTGGAGCAACGAAAAATAATAGGTTTCTATTTCACCCCTACGTCGGTCAAGATGGGCCTATTTTGAAACATTTTTTTCTTTCTTCTCATTTGATTGTGGCATGGAGGTGGGAATGAAACTATGAAGCCGCAAACTAAATTGTGATCATTTTACAAAGACAGTATGATTGGAAGCATAATTCTTTTTCATCCTGGGAATAGTTGTCATGGATCATAAATTAAATAATGGTTTGTATGTTAGTTTATGCTAGAAAAGTTAAATTTTCTTCCGTTACAACGCATGGGCATTTTTGCTATATCCAAAAAAAAAGAAGAAGGTACTGGTACTTCACCGCAGCGGCGTACGTACCGTAATGTGCCGCGCCGCGGGGCTCCAACCACGCCAGTACGCCACGAGGCACGCGTGCGCCGCAGATACACGGCGAACCCGCCGAGGCAAACATCAAGAGCAGCAGGCGAGACGAGGGGCGCGGGAGACCCAACCAGAGTCCAGACTCGAGAGTAGTGGGCGGGCGGTACCATGCAGCGTCACCTCGGTCGTTAGTACCACCCGACCACCCACCGGGGCGCCGCCCCCATAAATCAGCAGCATCATTGCCCGCCTCCACCGCCGCCGCCCTCCCGCCCCTATTCCCCCCGTCGATCGACCCCTTCGTGAACAGGGAGCGCGGATGGGCAACTGCCAGGCGGCGGAGGAGGCGACGGTGGTGGTGCAGCACCCGGGCGGGCGGGTGGAGCGGCTCTACTGGGCCACCAGCGCCGCCGAGGTCATGCGCGCCAACCCGGGCCACTACGTCGCGCTCGTCACCCTCCGCGTCACCGAGGGGGACGGCCAGCAGCAGCGGCGCGGCGCGGTGCGGCTGACGCGGGTGAAGCTGCTCAAGCCCCGCGACACGCTGCAGCTCGGCCACGCCTACCGCCTCATCGCCTTCGACGAGGTCACCAGGGCCGTGCAGGCCAGGAAGGAGGAGAAGACCAGGAGGGCGCAGCGGCAGCGGCAGCAGGCCGGCGGGGGGCCGGCCTCCGCCGGCGACGACCAGTCCCTGATGGACGACGGTCTCGATCAGGTATAGTACCTTCTTGGCCATAATTGTTCCCCCATGTTTCGCTGTTCATCGATGGCAGCTCCTTGTTTCTGTCATGCATGTTCTTCCGCATAATGGTCAATAATCAGCCAATAGTACTTTGCATGTACAAGAACCTACTTTTTCCTTTGCTTTGTGGTCTCCCCCTGTTCGCTGGTTCATTCCAGCTCTTCACTAATCACTGCTACTACTGCCTCAGTATTATTTTGAACTAGTAGTGCATATGTGCAATTGATCAAGGCATGTCATTACTAAGTCTCTAAAACGTTAGTATCTGACGAAATAAGGAAGGTGGTTTCGCTCCCATCGTCTGTTCTCCAGAAATCTGTATTTGTGTACTTCTCATTTTGAAATTTGTGAAGTTCACAAGAGTATTTAGAGTCCTTATCCAATCTCCAATATGAAAAGAGGTTTTTCTTGATTGTGACATAAGAGTAGGTAACTGCCTAGTTAGTTAACCTGCTAATGCTGCAGTTTGCTGTTAACTTGGGGTAGCTTTGACCATAAGACCATGGCACTTGTTATTTTTCTTGCTCAGTTAGCCACCCTCCCAAATTTTATACCTTACTATGAGTTAGTATGAGTTATGCATGACACAATAGTACCTAACCGCCCAACCATTTTTGATTTACTAAAGATATCATACATTAGCCGATCATGACACAATGATGACTTGAATAATGTACTCTAAACATGATATGATAGCTCCTTATACATATAATGGGCATATTATTCCCACTCAAAGCTAAACTATACTTTGGGCCACATCTTGCTTTGCTCACACCACATGGAAACGGCAGCGACGGATACCTAGAATTTCCTGCCGCCGCCCAAACAAAATCCTGCGAGCTAGCTAGGTTGACATTCTCCAATCGCAATGCCAGATACACGAGGAATATGGCGCCTACCAACTACTAGTGGACAAGGAATCGTTCACCATTTATTCTCTCAAAACTCATGGGAATCGTCACTCATTATGATCTTTAAAACTTAATTAGTACCACATCACATGACAAATTGGCATGTTTTGATTATTGCAGTTGGAGCACCAGGACAGGGACGGCCACCCGAGCAGCTCGACGAAAGGCTCGAGGCATCGCCAGTGGCGCCCGTCTCTGCACAGCATCGCCGAAGTCAGCAGCTGATGCGGCCGTCAGCGGCCGATGCATGGCCTGTATTTTAGAGTTCAAGTTCATCTCATCAGATGGTTGCTAGATTCAAGCTCAACATCGGAAGATGAGCGTCTGCGAATTACCGGTTTTAACTCATCTTTTTAGTGAGATTAAGGTTGGTGCCTCTGCATCTCAGTGTTGGGAGTTGGGACTCGCTGTGTAGTAGTAGTATATTCAGCTATGATGCAAAGTACGTATCTTTGCAGGTGGGTTTTGAGGATCTTGCTGTTGCTGTGTACTATACTGTATTGTTGTCGTTGTTGTTGCCTAATTCGCAATCATAGGCTCGCTGCATATTTGCAATCATAAGGCTGCTGCAATGATATACTATGAGCGGAGCGGAGCTGGCTGGAATCCACACTTTTATTTGTTGGAAGCAAAGTACCACATGTATCCGATTGTTATTGTTTTGTGCAGGTGGAGTGGGTCGTGACAAGGCCGAAAGATCCTTGATCAGGCGCGCGCAAACCTGAACTGAATGAAACGTGGGGCCACTTGCGTTGGAATGATTATTCGTTCACTTCAGCATAACGAATCAAGAGGCATTTGGCCATGTTTCTGCAACCTCCAAATAAGTAGGCGTATAAGTTGATGCAAGTAGCCCACTGCTGTGGTTACGAGATACTCCAGGACTAATTGTGGTATCTACGACTAAAGTGGTTTGTTTTTTGGAGATGGGATTGGTGCCAAACTGATTTCAGACAGCGGATAGCTAGCATCCTGTGCAGGAGTAAGAGACGGTCACTAGTGCTCGCCACGTTGACCTACTACCTACCAAAGCGGTTCTCCACTTTCACTGATTGGCTTTAAGTCGAGCAGCGTAGCCCAGCGCGCGGCAGCGTGACACGTAAACGAAGCCGCGAACGCCGTTGTTTTCAGGCGACAGGCGCACCCGGAAAGCGGGCGGGCCTTCTTGATCTTCTCCGCCCACTCTGCTGCAGAGCAGGACACAAGCAGGCCACGCCGAGGATGCGACGGACCGCCGCGCCCATGCCGTTACAGTGCGTGGGGATGCACCACGGCTCCACTACTTCCACATGTTTGTGTGTGCGTGATCCTCCTCGTGCCCGCCAGTACGCTGCAACGCAACGCCCATACCATCGCAGCCTTTTTTGACGTCGATCATGCACGCTGCGGTAGGGTCGCTGTTCCGGGCATTTGGTTGGTTTCGGTTCTTTTGACGTGCCTTTGGCCGAAAGGAGCCCCGCGAGGACGCACGTACGCCGCCCGCATGCATGATTTGATGTTGGGCGGCAGCGGCACGAACTGGGACGGGCGAGCAAAAGTGTCTAGGGCCGAATTTTGTGTTTTGACCCTTTTTGATAGTATTTTAGGATCTGACTTTTGTTTGAATTTTTTTCGAGATTTAACCCTTTTGCTCGTCAGAGCCTCTGGCGGTAGGGTTAGATAGCCTACCGCCACGGCCCATGACGGTAGGGGTGCGACGGAGGGGGATGGCGGTCGTTTGACTGCGTTAAGCACCTACCGCCAGGAGCCCTGGCGGTAGGCTATGCGACCCTACCGCCAGAGACCATGGCGGTAGGGTCCTGTTTCAGTGTAATGTTTCTGTAACGAAGAATTGAAGGACCCTGGCGGTAGGCTGTGCGACCCTACCGCCAGAGCCCATGGCGGTAGGGTCCTGTTTTTCGATGTAATGATTACAGAACGAAGAATTGAAGTGCCTGACGGTAGGCTGTCGACCCTACCGCTGGGGTCCTTGGCGATAGGGTCTGTGTTTTATGAATTTAAGTTCAATTGCTTGCTTCTTTTCAAATTCAATATGACAATAATATTATAGCAAGTTTCACAAATATAACAACAATATCACATATCTCAAACAATTAAACTTGGGCATCACATACACATTAACAAATTTGAAGTGCATAGAACATTTCAAACGAACTTCAACTAATTAGTAAACGGAGTTTCACATAGTTTCACAAATAGCAAACACATAGATCCACAAATAGCAAACACATAGTTCCACGTAGCTTCATAACCACTAGAAAAGTTCAATCAAACGAAGTTCAACCAAACTAAAAGAGCCAACTATCGAAGAGCATAATCAGTTGCTCCTTCCCTCTTGGAGGTACGGTCCTCGTTACTCTTTGAGCGACTCTCTTCGGTCTTCTTCTTGGGCCGTCGAGGAACCGGTCTGGAAAGGTTCGGACTCAGCAAATCCTTCGTCTTGATTCCTCTTCTTGGCGGTGAGATGCTTGAGGCGTTTGAGTTCTTTGGAGGTCCATAATCTTCATCGTACTCCTCCTCCCGTTGCTCTCATCCTCCTCCTCCCCTTCTTCATATGTGGCCTCCTCCTCCTCCTCCTCCTCCTCCTCCCCAACCAACCTAGACGACGAGGGAGCATGGCTCGATGAGCCGATGATACCTTGTGTGGCTATAGGCTGATGAGCTTCAACTGACCCAGCTCCAACACATCCAAGCAGCCCTACCAGCTTGCGACAACGCTGCACGAACTTCTGCACTCATAATGAAGCAAGGTCATAATAAGTATCAGATCGACTGACTGCAAGTGAACAAGATGCATCTGTTCCGAGGAGGCTGAAATTGTACCTTCATCGTCCCCGACACTTTGGTCTCAGTTATGCGCTCCGGAAGATGACCTAGTGCATCTAAGGCTTCAAAGATGCATCTGTTCAGCTCACCGGACTGCAACGGCATAAGTCGATCACGTTGTGAATAAAATATTTTAAATACGACCGTCGATTCAAGCGTACCACTCTGTTGATGAGGGTGCAAACTCCCTAAATCCACCGTGCATGTCTCGATGCCGATGCGGTATGCACATTCGCCGGGGTCAGCCCACTCCGGCTCGCGATGTCTTCCGCCGTCCATCGAGGCTGAGGCGAAGACGGTGCTTACGCCATCATCGTACCACCTCATGTGTCGGCCTGTAATCATCCCAGTTAGTCACTCTCCTCTCCACGTCTTTACGCCACCTCCGTCGGTTCCACTCCGTCACATGAGTCTTATGCTCCTCTCCCGATCAGTGATCGACCGATTCTTGCCGGCTCATGCTTTGCAAGGCATAAGCAACAAGAATCATCATAAGCGCGGTGAGATCATCATAAGCAACAAGAAACATGATAATCTCAAGGAGAACAAAGAGCTCACAGGTGGAAGCGGCGTGGCTGCCGGTATCGGTGGGCTGGCCGGTGGGGTATCTTGATAAATCCCAAACTGCGTGTACAGCGTTGTGGCAAATGCCACTCGACGGGCGTACACAGATCATGGGCACGATACACCGCCAGAGACCACGGTCCTCTATGCACATCACGTTCAGATCAAAGTCCCACTCGTTCTTGTCGTCACGGCCACCAGATTACCTATTACATATACCTTGGTAAGTTCGCACTCTCGGTCAATAAGCGGAATCAAAGAGAAAGGTGTTGGGCGAGTTCATATACCTAACGTGTCGTCAAAGCGTCCAACTTCGTTGGTGTAGGTCTTGTCTGAAGTCTTGTTTAGGCCCGTGTAGAGTTTGACAACGTCCCACTCGTAAGCTATGGTGGGGTTTCGAGTCTCGTCGCCTTCTTCGCCATAGTCTTCCCATGGGCGTCTTGGCAACTTCTCCGGACGCCCACCGGCAGCCGCTCCCACATCCAAATGGAGAAGGCCGGCACAAAGCCACCCATATTGGACTTGTCTCCCGTCCTCTGCGTTGCATCGTCAAGCTGCAAAACATCAAATGAGGATCGAGATATAAGAAAATGTTATGGACACACTTTACGTAGGTAGGTGCATAATTAGACACTCTCTTACCGAACGGTATAGGTAGGCGAGAGATGCTGTCCCCAACTGCATTCTCGCATCCCGATCCGCTAGGAAGAACAGATACGCCCAGTTGGCGAGTTCCTGAGCTATGCGGAAACATGACCTCCGAGAGAATATACCAGAGATAGGCCCTCGCGTACAACTCCACAGTCGCCTCATCTGCGTCTTGGGGGCATGTCCTCCGGTGCTCCGAGAGCCAGATCAACGGCACATCGGATGTACGGTCACTCTTGGCACCGAGGCAGTCGCCGATGAGGGTGGTGACTCTCTCCTGCCAGTTGGTCCTCTCCACTCGACCGGTGAGTGCATGACCCTCGATCGGCATTGCAGTAATCATCCCCCAGTCCTCTAGGGTCACCGTCATCTCCCCGCATGGCAGATGGAAAGAATGGGTCTCCGGTCTCCAACGGTCAATCAGAGCTGTGAGAGCCGCGTGGACAAGCGTCGGCGGCTGACGCTTGAACTGCAGCACGAAACCCAACAGACGGGCTCTCTTGAAGAACGGCGCGTAGCGCTCGTCGTAGTCCATATGCCCATGAACCCCGTGACCCCTCATGCGCAGTGGCTGGAGCGTCTGTCACAAAGTGAACGCCAAAAAGTTAGGAAATCATTTTCATCAATCCGAGAACTTTGATCAAAATTTCTTTCATATCACTTACCTCTCCGTTCTCTATGAAGCAGACACGATGACCCTTGTCGAATGCCGATCCGACATCTTGATACCGTGGGCCGATGTTGTCCGCAAGAGGTGGCCGCCTTAATAGAGTTTCATAAACAAAAGCGCCATAAGCATAAGCATACATAAACAAACAATGAACTCAAATCATATCAAGATAAAATTTTATGGATAATTGATTTTATACCCCTAGTTGAGTCACACTCGGCAGGTTTACCCCTAGTTTTTGAAAACCCTCGGTTTTGCCCATGCCCGTTTGCTTCTCTTATGGTTTTGCCCTTCCGTCACGTTTTCATCCAGTTAGTGCCGTTTGACCGTCTGTTGACCGTCTATGGACTTTTCGTTGGACTTATTTGCCCCTGCTTCCTCACTCTCTCACTAGACACTTCCAAGTGGGACCCATCACTCAGAAAACAGCCCTCTCTCTTCTCACTAACATGTGGGACCCACAATGGACCAAATATCTCAAACGGACACTGCCTTGTTGTAAACAAAATATGAATTTTGCATTATTTTTTGCAATAATTAACACCATGTAAACTAATTAAAACATCACTAATTAACACAAATCAGTACTTGAGGTCGGTCTCATCTCGAATATAATGAATCATCAATCCATAGTTGCTAGCTATATACTATACCTAATTACACTGCGTCAAGTGTCAAAAAATGTTGAGTCAACGATTTAAAGGACGCCCTCTATAGGACGAGGATGAGCTCGCCGGAGCCAAAGGAACCGGCGCCGGAGCCAACGGAATTGTGACGCCCCCGATTCAATCGTACACTAATCATGCACGCAAATGTGTACGACCAAGATCAGGGACTCACGGGAAGATATCACAACACAACTCTAAAAATAAAATAAGTCATACAAGCATCATAATACAAGCCAGGGGCCTCGAGGGCTCGAATACAAGTGCTCGATCATAGACGAGTCAGTGGAAGCAACAATATCTGAGTACGGACATAAGTTAAACAAGGTGCCATAAGATGGCTAGCACAAAGCGGGATACAGATCGAAGAGGAGCGGGCCTCACGCTGGGATCCTCCTAGGTCACTCACAGTGCGTCGTCGGTGGCTGCTGCGTAGTAGTAGGCGCCTCCAGTAGTAGTCGTCATAGGCGGTGGCGATGCGGATCACAGGCACCATCGTCTAAGGTTGCAGCAATCGAGTAGAGATAGGGGAAAAGGGGAACAAGGCAACCGTGAGTACTCATCCAAAGTACTCGCAAGCAAGGAGCTACACTACATATGCATGGGTATATGTAAAAGGCCATATCGATTAATTTGAACTGCAGAAAGCCAGAATAAGAGGGGGATAGCTAGTCTTAACGAAGACTACGCTTCTGGACACCGGTCTTACAACAGACAGGAGAGGACAACGGAAGTCCTCCAAGTAACAACATATAGCAATAATCCTACCCGGCAATCTCCTGCTCATAACCCTGAGCGAGAGCGACCACCGGTTGTATCTGGCACTTGGAAGGGTGTGTTTTATCAAGTATCCGGTTCTAGTTGTCATAAGCTCAAGGTACAACTCCAAGTCGCCCTGTTAGAAGATCACGGCTATCCGAATAGATTAACTTCCCTGCAGGGTGCACCATCTTACCCAAAGACGCTTGATCCCATTTGGCTGGACACACTTTCCGGGGTCATGCCCGGCCACAGAAGATCAACACGTCAGGCCCACCTAGGCACAACAGAGAGGCCAGACGCCGGTCTAAACCTAAGCGGCAGTGCAGGCCCATCGCCACGAGCACACCTGCGTTGTAGGGCGGCCGAAGCAGACCTAGCCTAGTGGCGTTCCGGTCCAATCCGGTAGCGCCCGCTCGTATTGACGCCCGAAGTGCTTGGTGATACCACGACGCCGGGATACCCATAACTACTCCCGCGTAGATGGTTAGTGCGTATAAGCTCGTAGCCAACCCGGATCAAATACCAAGACCTCGTTAAGCGTGTTAAGTAACCGCGAACGCCGAACAGGCAGCCCACCTCTCTCCTAGGCGGTCTCAACCTGCACCGCTCCGCCACAAAGATCCACTCATGGGTGCTCCATCAGCCGACCCGACTTTAGTCTCCCATGTATCATGTATAAGTATATAGTATATACCCGTGATCAACTCCCGAGTGATCACGGCCCGATAGTATAGCACGGCAGACGGACAAGAAAGTAGGGGTGCGCATTTTGGCGAACCAAGAAGCTGGGCGAGGTGTACGCGTTGCGGCGAAGCCAACGGACGCGAGCCCGTGACCATTTGGTCACCGTGGCCACGCCGGCGACGAGGCCAAGCGGCGGCGCGTTCGGGTGAGCGTGGAACGGCCGCTACAAGCGAACAGAGGAGGCAGGGGAGGGCGCATCCGGCGCAGAGGCTCACCGAGGGAGCGTGGGGTCTGGGCAGAGAGCTCGGGGAGGACCGGTGGCGTAGATCGACGGCGATGGCCGCAGCGGCCGTAGTCGAAGAAGACGGACGATTCGGTCGAGGTGGGTGCTCCGAGCTTGAGTGGATCCGCGTAGGGGCAGCAGGGGACCACGACGGAGCTGTAGGACTTCTGGGGCGACGAGCGGACGACGATGGCCACAGCTTCTGACGATCGGCGACGGCGACGGGCGCTCGGGCATCTCGAGCAGGGCGAGGAAGGGACGAGAGGGATTGTGGGAGCGCTAGGGTTTCGGGGAGTCGGGGAGGCGTGACGACCTAGTAGGCGCCGGGCGCGGCGGATGGCTTGACGCGTGGCCGCCAGCGGCCACGGGCGGCGTGACGGCGTCCACCTCCCTCTGTGAACAGAGGAGGAAGGAGAGGGATAGCTAGTCTTAACGAAGACTACGCCACGGACACCGGTCTTACAATGCATGTGAGAGGACAACGGAAGTCCTCCAAGTAACAACATATAGCAATAATCCTACCCGGCAATCTCACGCTCATAACCACTGAGCGAGAGCGACCACCGGTTGTATCGGCACTTGGAAGGGTGTGTTTTATCAAGTATCCGGTTCTAGTTGTCATAAGCTCAAGGTACAACTCCAAGTCGCCCTGTTATCAAGATCACGGCTATCCGAATAGATTAACTTCCCTGCAGGGGTGCACCATCTTACCCAGCACGCTTGATCCCATTTGGCTGGACACACTTTCCGGGGTCATGCCCGGCCGCGTAAGATCAACACGTCGCAGCCCCACCTAGGCACAACAGAGAGGCCAGCACGCCGGTCTAAACCTAAGCGCGCAGGGGTCTGGGCCCATCGCCTCGAAAGCACACCTTGCGTTAGGGCGGCCGGGAAGCGACCTAGCCTAGTGGCGTTCGATCCAATCCGCGCGCGCCGCTCGGCCGACGTCTGAAGTGCTTTACGATACCACGGCCGGGATACCCATAACTACTCCAGCGTAGATGGTTAGTGCGTATAAGCTCGTAGCCAACCCAGATCAAATACCAAGACCTCGTTAAGCGTGTTAAGTAACATGAACGCCCGAGCAGGGCGAGCCCACCTCTCTCCTAGGCGGTCTCAACCTGCCGCTGCCGCTCCGCCACAAAGATCCACTCATGGGTGCTCCATCACCGACCGACTTTAGTCTCCCATGTATCATGTATAAGTATATAGTATATACCCGTGATCAACTCCCGAGTGATCACGGCCCGATAGTATAGCACGGAGACGGACAAGAAAGTAGGGCCACAGATGAAAGTACTAGCATCCTATACTAAGCATATAGGATTGCAGGTAAGGTAACAACAGAAGTTACAAGGACAGGCTATGCAGCAGTATAGGAGTATCCGAAAACAGTAACATGCTATGCTACTCTAATGCAAGCTGTGTAGCTAAGAGTAGGCGATATCTGGAGATCAAGGGGGGCTTGCTGGTTGCTCACGGCAAGAGAGAGGGTCACAACACCGTGGTCGAATCGGCGGCAGTGGCTTGGCCGGTCTCGTAGTCTACCGGAGAGAAGAGGGGGAAGAAACAATGAATACAAAGTAAACAGATGCATATCGATGCATGACATAACAAGAAGCGATGCTAGGCGTGCCCTAACGTGGTATGAGGGGGTACTGGTTAGGGGGGGAAAACATCCGGGAAGTTTTCCCGGTTCCGGACCTGTGTCAAACAGATGACCGGAGGGGGAAAGTTCCATGTTCAGCATGCTAGGAGCATGTGACAGATGAACGGACCACGTATTCGGATTCGTTGGATTTTTCTGAGCAACTTTCATATAGAAAACATTTTCATCGGAGTTACGGTTTAAAAGATATGATTTTCTAAAGATTTAAATCATTTTTTGATTTTAATTATATATTTAATTCCAACCTTATCCAAAAGCGATTGTGTCTTTGGCGTAGGCATGACATCGAGTGATGTCAGCAGGTCAACTGGTCGGGTTGACCAGTCAAACCTGACATGGGGGACCCACCTGTCATAGACAGTGGGTTAAACAGAGTTTAAACTAACCTAAAATTAGTTAGGAAATCTACTGGGCCCACCTGTCAGTGTCTAATTAGGCTTTAGTTAATTAAATTAATTAATTAGCAGTTTATATATTTGTTTTTTTTGTTTTAAGGCATGGGGCCCGCATGTCAGTGGCTATAACTTGACCCGCGTCGGCCACGTTGGTCGACTCAGGTCAACCAGGGGTCAGGCCAGTGGCAGTGGCTCTGGGGTGGCCCCAGGCCAACCACGTAGGCGGCGGCCGGCGGCTCGACGCCGGCGACCCAAATATGCGGCGAAGGGCCCCGGGCCTCACCGGAATTCGGCTCCGGGCAGCCGTTTGAAGCCGGACCCAGCGTCAACCGGAGACGGTGGCGCATCCTTCTTGATGTGGCGGGGGCTGGGTTGGCGGGCGGCGCCCGGCGGCAAGGCGGAGGCGAGGTTCGGGCGGCGACGGAACCGGCGTTAAGTGCGCATTTTGGCGAACCAAGAAGCCGGGCGAGGTGTCGCAGCATGGCGGCGAAGCCAACGGACGCGAGCCTGCGTGACCATTTGGTCACCGTGTACGCCGGCGACGAGGTCAGCGGGCGCGTTCGGTGAGCGTGGAACGGCCGCCACAAGCTTAACAGAGGAGGCGGGAGGGCGCATCCGGCGCAGAGGCTCACCGAGGGAGCGTGGGTCTGGGCAGAGCTTCGGGAGGACCGGTGGCGAGATCGACGGCGATGGCGCGGCGGCCGTGGTCGAAGAAGGCAGACGATTGATCGGCCGAGGTGGGTGCTCCGAGCTTGAGTGGATCCGTAGGGGCAGCAGGGACCACGACGGAGCTGTAGGACTTGCCGGGCGATTTAACGGACGACGATGGCCACAGCTACGGCGATCGACGGCGACGGGGGCGCTCGGGCATCTCGAACAGAGGCGAGGAAGGGGACGAGAGGGGGATTGTGGGCGCGCTAGGGTTTCGGGGGAGTCGGGGAGGGGCGGCCGACGACCTAGTAGGCGCCGGGGGCGCGGCGGATGGCCGCAAGACGCGTGGCCATCAGCCACGGGCGGCGGCGGCTCACCTCCCTCTGTGAACAGAGGAGGAAGGAGAGGGACGAGTGGGGCCGGGCCACTGGTTGGTCTAAGGCTAAGCAGGCCTAGGCCCGGTGGGGCGCCAGGTGAGGAGGGGTTGGCTGGGCCAGGGGGAAGTGACTGGGCCAGGGGGGATGGGGAATGGGGCCAGGGGGTTTTCCCCCCTCTCTTTTATTTTGTTTTCTCTTTTATTATTTTTCCTTTTACATTTTTTAGTTCATTAAAATGCCGAGCATTTTACAAAAATTAGTGCACCCCACCATAATTAGGTTAGCTATTTTAGACAACCCCTAACATTTTAGATTTTGTTTTTGAAACTTTTTATCGTTTGTTTTAGTTTTGATTTTTGTTTTAGAACGGGTTCGAATCAAAGAGAGGTTTGGCACAGTAACCGAGGTGATCACTGTTGCATAACCATCCGGGCGTTACAAATCTCCTCCACTACAAGAAATCTCGTCCCGAGATTTAGGAGGTAGAAGGAAAGAGTGCGGGATATTCATCTCGTAGGCGATCCTCGCGTTCCTGTGTGGCCGTCTTCGAGTGATTCGACCACTTTGGACTTTGAGGAACTTGATCGCCTTACGGCGTGTGCGGCGTTCAGCTTGGTCGAGAATGCGGACGGATGCTCTTTATAGGAGAGGTCTGCTGCAATTCGAGCACTTCATGGTCCACTGCTCGGATTGGGTCCTTGAAGCAGCGTCGGAGTTGGGACACGTGGAACACATCGTGAACCTGAGAAAGGTTCGACGGAAGCTCCAGTTGATAAGCCACTTTTCCACGCCTTTCCAGAATAGTGAAAGGGCCAATGTAGCGAGGCGCTAACTTGCCCTTGATCCCGAAGCGGTGAGCACCCTTCATTGGTGTAACGCGAAGATAGGCCTTTTCGCCAGGTTGATAGACCATGTCCTTGTGATGACGGTCATAATTACTCTTTTGACGAGACTGAGCAGTCTTGAGATTCTCGCGAATAATGCGGACTTGTTCTTCGGCATGTTGGATAATATCCGGACCGAAGAGTGGACGTTCCCGATTTCGACCAGTTGAGAGGGTTCGGCACTTTCGTCCATATAACACTTCGAAGGGGGCCATCTTCAGACTAGCTTGATAGCTATTATTATAAGAGAACTCAGCATACGGGAGAGATTCCTCCCATTTCTTGCCGAAGGAAACGACACAAGCTCGAAGCATGTCTTCGAGAATTTGGTTGACACGTTCAACTTGCCCTTGAGACTGCGGATGAAACGCAGTACTGAAGGATAGATGAGTTCCCATAGCTTCTTGAAAACTTGCCCAGAATCTTGAAGTGAATAGACTGCCACGGTCCGAACTGATAACCAGTGGAATGCCGTGAAGTGAAACAATTCTGGACATATAGGGCGTTGCAAGCTGGCTAGCAGTGATCGTTTCTTTGACCGCCAGAAAATGTGCAACTTTAGAAAGCCGGTCAATGACGACAAGAATAGCATCATTACCTTTCTGCGATTTGGGAAATCCAAAGGACGAAGTCCATTTCAACATGGTCCCATTTCCATTTGGGAATAGAGATAGGTTGCGAGAGTTCCAGCGGGCCTTTGATGTTCTGCTTTGATCTGACGGCAAACGCGTCACACTTTCGAAACATAGCGAGCAATGTCCTGCTTCATATTAGACCACCAGAATCTCTGACGAATGTCTTGATACATCTTTGTACTGCCAGGATGGATACATAGAGGCGTATCATGAGCTTCTTTCATAACCTTCTGAGTCATATTCAGGTTTTCCTTCTTACACGGCACCACTAGGCGGCCTTTGAAGTACAAGGCGCCATCATCAGCACTAGTGAAAGATGAGGGATTTCCTTTCTTGACATCTTGTTTAAGCTTGTAGACTTCAGAGTCAAATCCCTGCATTGTCTTTATGGTGCCCACCAGATCGGGTTCAACAGCCAGGGTATAGAGGGAACCCTGGGGAACAACACGGAGATTCATCTTGCGGAACTCCGGAGGAGGGGAGCGAGTGCACGGAGGAACAATATGGAGGTTCAGCCTTGAGATTCTTCAACAAGTGGGGGCTGAACTTGGTGAACACGAAGGTGGTTCTTGAAGACTTATGCGGCTCAAGGCATCAGCCATTACATTAGCCTTGCCTGGCGTATAGGAGATACCCAAATCAAAGTCTGCAACTGTCTCCATCCATCTCTGCTGACGGAGGTTCAGGTCTGGCTGAGTAAACAGATACTTCAGACTTTGGTGGTCGGTGAAGATCTCGCAACGATTACCGAGAAGGTAATGTCGCCACTGCTTTAGTGCATGAATGACGGCAGCAAGTTCGAGGTCATGAACTGGGTAGTTCTCCTCGTGAGGGCGCAACTGTCGAGAGGCATAAGCAACCACTTTGCGCTCTTGCATTAGGACACCGCCTAATCCTTGACGGGAAGCGTCGCAGTAAATGACGAAATCCTTCTTAGTATCAGGAGGAGCTAGCCTTTGGGCAGAAGTCAACTTGTCTTTGAGTGCACGGAAACTTTCACGACACTTATACATCCATTGGAATTTGACGCCTTATGCAACAGGTTAGTCGGAGGCACGGCAATCTTGGAGAAGTTCTCGGCGAATCGACGGCAATAGTGGCGAGACCGAGAAAACTTCGACTTGCTTAACGTTCTTGGAGGAGTCCAATCGAGAATGGCCTGAACTCGTTCAGGGTTGACGGCAATACCATCCTTAGAGATGACATGCCCGAGATAGGTTACTTAGTGAAGCCAGAATTCACATTTGGAGAACTTGGCATAGAGTTGATGCTCTCGTAGCTTTTCCAGCACAAGACGAAGATGTTCAGCATGTTCTTCTTCATTATTGGAATAGATCAGGATATCATCCAGATAAACCACGACGAACTTGTCGAGGTAATCCATGAATATATAGTTCATCAGGCGGGAGAAGGTAGCTGGAGCATTGGTTAAGCCGAAAGACATGACGGTGTACTCGTATGAACCATAACGAGTCACAAATGCGGTCTTGGGGATATCCTCCTCACGAACACGGATCTGGTGGTAACCCAACCTCAAGTCGAGTTTGGAGAACACTGACGAACCAGCCAGTTGATCATAAAGATCATTGATCCGAGGAAGAGGATACTTATTTTGAATGGTAGCTTGATTTATGGGACGGTAGTCTTGGACCAATCGGTTTGTCCCATCCTTCTTCTTGACAAAGAGAGAAGGTGCTCCCCAAGGAGAGCAACTTGGGCGAATGAAGCCACTTTGAAGAGATTTGTCGATTTCCTCCTTTAGTTCAAGGAGTTCATGCGGCGGCATCTTGTAGGGTCGTTTGGCTATAGGAGTGGTGCCTGGTTTCAAGTCGATGACGAATTCGACAGCTCTAGCAGGGGGAATCCCTGGAAGTTCTTCAGGAAAGACGTCTTGGAAGTCGCGAACGACAGGAATGTTTTCAATTCCCTCGAGTGGTGCGGCGTTCAATGCATTCAGTGCATAGAGCCTTGCCTCGGCATTTTGAACCAGACGAGCATTGTAGCTTACTATTTCATCAGAAGGGTGAAGCAGATGGACGGTCTTAGTGGCGCAAACGATTGACGCCGTATGCGCTTTCAACCAATCCATCCCCAAAATGAGGTCAATGCTACAAGACTTCAGCACGATAGGAGAGACAAGGAATTCCATTCCTTCGATTTCAACGGGGACGTCGTTGCAAATCATGGAAGTCCGACATTGGCCCGCGGGGGTGTGTACTAATAGTGAAGCATTCATGTCTTCACTTTTAATGCCATGCATGAATGCAAAATCTTCAGACATGAATGAATGCGATGCCCCTGTATCAAATAAAACAGATGCAGGTACTGAATTTACGAGGAGTGTACCCATCACGATGGCGAGCTGGTCTTGAGCTTCGTTCAGATCAACGTGGTTGGCCTGAGCTTGCCCATAAGACTTGTCAGTGTTGTTACGGGTCTGGGTGTTTCCACTGCCAGCTGCTGGAAGGGCCAGTTGATTCTGGTTCTGGTTGCATTCTCTAGCACGGTGCCCTGGCTGTCCGCACCTGAAGCATAAGCCATTATTGGGAGTGGGAACAGGAGCTTGGGGTGGTGGAGCTGGAAGCTTCGGCTGCTTAGTTGTAGGCAGACGAGGTGTAGCATAGTTCTGCTTTGAAGCAGGTGCATTCGGCTGGTACATGCTGTTGGGAATCCATATCTTGCGCTTCTGCGAGGACGGGCCCGAAGATGAGCCCGTGTCACGGTTGCGCTGTTAGAACTCTGGTATTCCTGCGAGACCAGTTTCGACATTGATAGCTTTGTTCACCAAGGTGGCGAAATCAGCAAAGTCGTGCACTAGAAGTGCGAGCTTGATGTCGCCTTGAAGACCATCACGGAACTTCTCTGGCGGCGTGCATCGGTTGCAATATCCTCTTGAAAGATAGCGAGACAAGTCCAGGAACTCTCACGATAAGCTTCAACGATCTTGTTGCCTTGGGTGAGATGCGAATTCACGCTTCTTCCGGTCCATGACCCCTTGAGGATGAAGCGGGCACGGAAGGCAGCACTGGAAGTCGGCGGTGATGAGTGTTCCAAGCTGGCGAAGTACGCCGGTGGCTGTCCCACCATTGAGCTGCGGGTCCCTTGAGGAAGAAGGAAGCAAAAGTGACATAGCTGGCAGGGGCTACATCAGCAGACTCCATCTCATAGGTGATGTCACGGAGCCAGTCATCAGCATCTAGTGGCTGGGTTGAGCTGCGGTACACGCTGGGGTTCAGGCGTATGAAATCCTGCAGAGTTGTTCCGTTTGGGTGCTGGTTCATATTGGGGCGAGGGAACTGAGCCATCATGTTCTCCATGAACTGGCGATTCATCTCAAGCTGTTGGACCATACCAGCCATGTACTCAGGCGGTGGTGGGAAGTTGGCACCACGACCACGACCTGCTGGCCTAACCATCATGCTATTATATAACAGGGGTAGTTCAGCATTTGAGAAATTAAGCAAGAGACAGGAATCATTCATGATGAAACATGCAAAATGGAAGCAGCATGATGGGAACTACATAGTAGTTGGCATATCTTACAAAAGGAATCATGCATAGAGTTCGATACATAGAGTCCAGTACATAGACTACTACATCATAGGCGGCACACAGGCTCGCGGCGAATACATCAAACACTAACAAGCAAGCCTACATCAGTTCCACGCGGTACTGCGGAGGTAGCTGTAGCCTGAGAGCTGGTAGTGCGGCAGCGGATAGTCCTCCACGTCAGTGACCTGGGGGCCGCGGATACTCTGGTGCTGAATCCGACGTCCAGGTGGCAGGAAAGGGCCAAGTGCGGGAGAGTAGCCTCCCACGTCTGGCCAACCGACACCCTGGGGCATCACGGTCCTGGCTGGGTAGATCGCAGAGCAGCAGCTCTCGGACGGACAAAGGGGTGCATCAGCGTCGGGCACGGTAGAGGTCTTGACGGGTGATGTACAACTCGTGGCGAAGAGCCCGGTTAGCTCGATCCAGCCCATCAGCATGCAGAACAAAGTTCTGATGGTGGAAGGGCTCTCTGGTGACAGTGGTGTAGGCAGCAGTGTAGTATCCCTCCTCACCAACAACAGACGCGATAGCAATGTGCCTGAAGGGGGAGGTGTCCAACTCTCGATACTCTGCACGAAGACGTGTCGAGCAGGCGTGCAGCATCGTGGACTGCCATATAGATAGTCACTCCAACACCATGTGCGGTGTGCAAAGACAAGAGTGGACTCGTACTCCCGAGAGTAGAGGTGGACGATGGCGCTGATCGCTCTGGTTGTAGTCTGGTACTCCTCATAGACGGTGTACTCGGGGTGCCAGCCGATAACCCAGATAGGTCATCATGTCGGCTAGCACCGCAGTGATCCCGAGGCACCAATGGCCGTCGTGTGGCGCACGACCTGCCTCGTGGGTTCCATCTGAAAACAAAGACGTTTCAAAGGAGTCAAATGACAGTGTGGAAATTGCTCAAATACAATTCCAAAAACAACTAAGGCTATATCCAACTTTGGGGTGGATGCGATCACGGGATCCTAGTGATAGTTAGTAAAATCGTTTAACCCGAGTAGAAGAGAGTTCAGAGTCCCAGAGTAAAGGTCGAGGAGTAAAGATCCTAGCACCACCCGATGGCGACATGGGCCCGTAAGGCACACAGCCAAGTTAGTAAAGTTTTTTTTTTTGCAATGTCTAGACTCGACTTCGGCCAAAGAGTGTGGAAGGGGGATTCCTACAGGCAGTCGGCTCTGATACCAACTTGTGACGCCCCCGATTCAATCGTACACTAATCATGCACGCAAATGTGTACGACCAAGATCAGGGACTCACGGGAAGATATCACAACACAACTCTACAAATAAAATAAGTCATACAAGCATCATAATACAAGCCAGGGGCCTCGAGGGCTCGAATACAAGTGCTCGATCATAGACGAGTCAGCGGAAGCAACAATATCTCGAGTACGGACATAAGTTAAACAAGGTGCCATAAGATGGCTAGCACAACCGGGATCTGATCGAAAGAGGAGCAGGCCTCCGCTCGGGATCCTCCTAGGTCACTCTGGTCGCCGCCGCCGGGCTGCACGTAGTAGTAGGCGCCTGCAGTAGTAGTCGCCATAGGCGGTGGCGTGCGGATCCCGGGCACCATCGATGCAGTTGCAGCAATCGAGTAGAGATAGGGGAAAAGGGGAACAAGGCAACCGTGAGTACTCATCCAAAGTACTGCAAGCAAGGAGCTACACTACATATGCATGGGTATATGTGTAAAGGCCATATCGGTGGACTGAATCGCAGAAAGCCGAATAAGAGGGGATAGCTAGTCTTAACGAAGACTACGCACGGACACCGGTCTTACAACAGACAGGAGAGGACAACGGAAGTCCTCCAAGTAACAACATATAGCAATAATCCTACCCGGCAATCTCCTGCTCATAACCCTGAGCGAGAGCGACCACCGGTTGTATCTGGCACTTGGAAGGGTGTGTTTTATCAAGTATCCGGTTCTAGTTGTCATAAGCTCAAGGTACAACTCCAAGTCGCCCACATCAGAAGATCACGGCTATCCGAATAGATTAACTTCCCTGCAGGGTGCACCATCTTACCCAAAGACGCTTGATCCCATTTGGCGGACACACTTTCCGGGGTCATGCCCGGCAGCGTAAGATCAACACGTCGCAGCCCACCTAGGCACAACAGAGAGGCCAAGACGCCGGTCTAAACCTAAGTTGCAGGGTCCGGGCCCATCGCCCGAGCACACACACTGCGTTGGGCGGCCGAAGCGAGACCTAGCCTAGTGGCGTTCCAGTCCAATCCGCGCGCTGCTCCGTCGGCCGACGTCTGAAGTGCTTCGGTGATACCACGACGCCGGGATACCCATAACTACTCCAGCGTAGATGGTTAGTGCGTATAAGCTCAGAGCCAACCCAGATCAAATACCAAGACCTCGTTAAGCGTGTTAAGTAACCGCGAACGCCGAGCGAGGCAGGCCCACCTCTCTCCTAGGCGGTCTCAACCTGCACTGCCGCTCCGCCACAAAGATCCACTCGCGGGTGCTCCATCAGCCGACCCGACTTTAGTCTCACATGTATCATGTATAAGTATATAGTATATACCCGTGATCAACTCCCGAGTGATCACGGCCCGATAGTATAGCACGGCAGACGGACAAGAAAGTAGGGCCATAGATGAAAGTACTAGCATCCTATACTAAGCATATAGGATTGCAGGTAAGGTAACAACAGAAGTTACAAGGACAGGCTATGCAGCAGTATAGGAGTATCCGAAAACAAGAACATGCTATGCTACTCTAATGCAAGCGGTGTAGATAAGAGTAGGCGATATCCGGTGATCAAGGGGGCTTGCACGGTTGCTCTGGCAAGAGAGAGGGTCACAACACCGTAGTCGAACCGGCTACCGCGTCGGTCTCGTAGTCTACAGGAGAGACTAGGGGGAAGAAACAATTAATACAAAGTAAACATAGGCATATCGATGCATTACATAACAAGAAGCGATGCTAGGCGTTCCATAACGTGGTAAGAGGGGTCTTGGTTAGGGGAAAACATCCGGGAAGTTTTCCCGGTTTCGGACCTGTGTCAGGCAGATGACTGGAGGGGGAAAGTTCCATGTTCAGCATGCTAGGAGCATGTGACAGATGAACGGACCACGTATTCGGATTCGTTGGATTTTTCTGAGCAACTTTCATATAGAAAACATTTTCATCGGAGTTACGGTTTAAAAGATATGATTTTCTAAAGATTTAAATCATTTTACGATTTTAATTATATATTTAATTCCAACCTTATCCAAAACAAGGTGTGTCGACGTAGGCATGACATCGAGAATGATGTCGGCAGGTCAACTCGGTCGGTTGACCAGTCAAACTCGACATGGGGACCCACTGTCATAGGCGATGGGTTAAACAGAGTTTAAACTAACCTAAAATTAGTTAGGAAATCTCGGGCCCACATGCGGTGTCTAATTAGGCTTTAGTTAATTAAATTAATTAATTAGCAGTTTATATATTTGTTTTTTTGTTTTAAGGCATGGGGCCCGCATGTCGGTGCTATACTTGCAGCCACGTCGGCCGTTATTGGGTCAACTCAGTCAACGGGCCCGTGAGGGCCAGCGATGGCTGCAAGGGTGGCCCTGTGCCAACCACGTGGCGCGGCGGCGGCGGCTCGACGCCGGCGACCCAAATATGCGGCGAAGGGCCCCGGGCCTCACCGGAATTCGGCTCCGGGCAGCCGTTTGGGGCGCCGGACCCCGCGTTCGAAAGCTAGGACGGTGGCGCATCCTTCAGTGATGGCGGCGAGGCTGGGTTGGCCGGGCGGCGCCCGGCGGGCGGAGGCGAGGTTCGGGCGGCGGCAGAATCGGCGTTAGGGTGCGCGTTTTGGCGAACCAAGAAGCTGGGCGAGGTGTACGCGCGGCGGGCGGCTTAACGGACGCGAGCCCGTGACCATTTGGTCACCGTGGCCACGCCGGGCGACGAGGCCAAGCGGCGCTGCTCGGGTGAGCGTGGAACGCCGCCAAGCTTAACAGAGGAGGCAGGGGAGGGCGCATCCGGCGCAGAGGCTCACCGAGGGAGCGTGGGGTCTGGGCAGAGAGCTCGGGGAGGACCGGTGGCCTAGATCGACGGCGATGGCCGCAGCGGCCGTAGTCGAAGAAGACGGACGATTCGGTCGAGGTGGGTGCTCCGAGCTTGAGTGGATCCGCGTAGGGGCAGCAGGGGACCACGACGGAGCTGTAGGACTTGCCGGGGCGACGAACGGACGACGATGGCCACAGCTACGGCGATCGACGGCGACGGGGGCGCTCGGGCATCTCGAACAGAGGCGAGGAAGGGGACGAGAGGGGGATTGTGGGCGCGCTAGGGTTTCGGGGGAGTCGGGGAGGGGCGACCGACGACCTAGTAGGCGCCGGGCGCGGGCGGATGGCAAGACGTGGCCATCAGCACGGGCGGGCGGCGGCGTCCACCTCCCCTCTGTGAACAGAGGAGGAAGGAGAGGGACGAGTGGGGCTGGGCCGGCCTGGTTGGTCTAAGGCTAACTGGGCCTAGGCCCAGTTGGGGGGGGGGGGGGCGCCAGGTGAGGAGGGGTTGGCTGGGCGGGGAAGTGAATGGGCCAGGGGGGATGGGGAAAGGGGCCAGGGGGTTTTCCCCCCTCTCTTTTATTTTGTTTTCTCTTTTATTATTTTTCCTTTTCTGTTTTTAGTTCATTAAAATGCCAGAGCATTTTACAAAAATTAGTGCACCCCACCATAATTAGGTTAGCTATTTTAGACAACCCCCGAACATTTTAGATTTTGTTTTTGAAACTTTTTATCGTTTGTTTTAGTTTTGATTTTTGTTTTAGAACGGGTTCGAATCAAAGAGAGGTTCGACACAGTAACCGAGGTGATCACTGTTGCATAACCATCCGGGCGTTACAGGAATCGGCACGGGAGCTCGCTGGAGCCAACAGAACCAGTGCCGGAGCCAACGGAATCGGCACAGGAGCTCGCCGGAGCCAACAGAATCGGCGCCGGAGCTCACCAAATCCTCCTCGCCTGTGCTTCCCCATGACGGGCGCTTGACCACCGCCGCTGCAGCATGGAAGGAGGCCCGGGGGAGTCGCGCACCACCTCCTCCACCATCTCTGCCCACCATGCGTCCCCGGCCGTCGCCTACATCGGCCACTGATGAGATCTGTGGCTCCACCACTGACTGGAACCCCGTTGGCCTTCCGCGGGGCGCTTTGGATCTGGGCCAGCAGCGGGCATCGGTGTTGGCTGGCCCACGTTGGCATGGACGAGGTCAACGAGGACGCAGCCTGGCCGCTGTTCGTGCCTCGCACATTGCAGCACCAGATTGAACAGGGCTCGCGGCGGCGCAACTCGTCACCAGATCCACAGGGACGTCAGCGGTGAATGGGTCGAGAGATGGACCTCCATGGGCGGCGGCATGGTGGCTTTGGTGCTGCTCCCTACTCCTGTCGGGGAAGAGAAAAGAGGGCGGTGAGAGAGATAGCGAGAATCGAGAGACAAAGGGAGAGGGAAGGAGGAGAGGAAGGAGCACGGGCAGGGCGGCGCTCGCGCCCAGCCCAGACGGACGACCATGGAGACGAGGCGGGTCGAGGCGGTTTTCCTCCTGTGGGTGCTCGAGCCCAACCCCGACGGGATCCATGGCTCCACCACCGGCGGGAGCTCCGCTGACCCTCCCTTCGCTGGCCATGGACGGGATCTGTGTCTCCAAAGATCGGTATCTCGTAGAAAGGGGATGGGATCTGGGACTAGGGTTTGACCGATGGGAGAGAAATAAAAGGGAACATGGGATGGTTTTATGAGTGATGGGTCCTACTTGGCAGTGTCTCGCTAGAGGGTGAAGAAGCAGGGGCAAAATGGTCTAATGTAAAGTGCATAGATGGTCAACACACGGTCAAACGACACTAACTGGACGGAACCGTGACGGAAGGGCAAAATGATAAGAAGAGCAAAGTGGCTTGGGCAAGACCGAGTGTTTTTGGAAACTAGGGGCAAAACTGCCGGGTGGGACTCAACTAAGGGCACAGAAATAATTATCCCAAAATTTTAAGCATATTCCTCCAACAACATCTACTACACATGATGGATCAAATCATATCAACATGCATCATATCAAAAAAACCCTCCAACATACATCATAGCTTCATATTTTTAAGAAAAATTTTCCAAACAACATCTTCATATCATCATATCAACATGCATCATCAAACTAGGGTTCATCTTCACACTAGATCATATCATCATATCACATGCATCATCAAACTAGGGTTCATCCCTTTATCAACATTACATCATAATTTTTTAACAAAAAATTATGAACTAGGGTTCATCTTCACACTAACATATGAACTATTGATTAGAGTACATATCCAATACCACTACTTACTAAAGAACTAAGAACTACAACTACAATCAATCTTAGGTAAAAAATCAATCTAAGTTCAAAAACATGAGGGATTTCAAGCAAATAATGCGTCGAATCGGTAGCAAGTTTGCAAAAACTAATTGGAGGGATCGGAGGAGCTTACAGTTCTCTCCTCGGGGCCATCTCGATCCGCCAAAATGGTGAAGAATCGGTGAAGATCCAAGGGGCGGAGTGGAGGAGATGAGGGAGGGAGAGAGGGGCGCGACTTGGGGGAGAAAATGGCAGAACTGCCGACTTGGGGGAGGGGAGGGGTGGGGAGAAGGGAAGGGGCGCGGTCTCGGGCGAAATAACTGCCCCGCACCCTACCGCTGAGGTCTCCGTGATGAGTTTACCTGACCTACCGCCAGGGCCCCTGGCGGTAGGGTGCGACGGAGGGGGACGTCGCCGTCTCCGCGCACTGACATGGATAGGTTTCCTACCGCCATGGGCCGTGGCGGTAGGCTATCTAACCCTACCGCCAGAAGCCCTGGCGGTAGGCAAAAGGGTCAAATCTCGAAAAAATTTCAAACAGGGGTCAGATCCTGAAATACTTTCCAAAAAGGGTCAAAACACGAAATTTTGCCGCCATCGTATCGGAATGCCGGGTTACACCAACTGTTTACTCTGTCTTAGCTACCTTTTCTTTTCGTTTCTCGGTTCACGGTGGAAAGGATGCAGTGCCGACGCATGCCGTCCACATGCGCCCAGCGCGCACTCACGCGTGGCGGTTCACAAAGCTGTGTCACGTCATGGGCATATGTGGTTCATCTGTGGCTCCAACTTTGCTACAAGTACAAAGCTGAGCCAATTCAGTCGAATAGTTACCGTGCGAGGTACTCTTGGGCCGTCTAACTCCTTTTGTTTTTTTGCGAGATGGCAACAAAGTCAACTCACTGATGCAAATTAAAACAACATTTTTACCAACTGAAGTTTTCTCTAAATAAACACAATACATCTGCATCACATCCAAAATATTGGAAGGAATGCAAACAACATCGATCGGTCCCCCGCAAAAAAAAACATCGGTCGGTGATAAAACTGAAAGTTCCATCAATGTTTTCAAACTCGGCGTCTCAAGTGAAAACACTATGGAAGACTGAGCCTACAGAAGCTGGGATAGTAACCTCGAAGGTTTTGAAAAGCCGCTTGAACCGCCTACCCTAATAGTCAAGGTTTTGATATCCCCAATGCACCTTGGTTAGAGTATCTTCAACAGACGCCTGGTTTGGCGCGGCTGGCTCCAACAGCCGCGGTAAAATGCAGTGTTAGAATAAATTTGAGGCACTTCATCGATCATCCGAGGACCAAGCAATTACACGAGAACGACGCCGAGATTTGTTAATGAGGTTCACCAATATGGCTAAATCCCCGGGGCCTGACTATGGGTGCTCCTCCCCATGATACCGCTACAATACCGCACCCGGTCGTCCTGGACGCCGGCACATGCCGCCGGCTTCCCCTTCGTTCAGGTGCTATTATGTTGGCATATGTTACATCGTGTGTCTACCCTCGCTATATATGAGAGTCCCAGGATACAAGTGTCCTACTTGGACACGACACCATATCCTATATAAACACAATACAACTACAAGTCCAACTGCAACCTACCTTGTACACTATATTCGACACAACTCTAACAAACTCCACCTTGGCGAATATTCTTCACCACCATGAATTCGTCAATGTGTCAAACTTCCATGTACATTGGACTTGAGCTTATCCCGTGAGTTCCGCTGCTACTCCAAAGACTCCATATGACTCCACCTGCAACTAGGGCTGCAAGAAAAGCTCGAGGCTCATGAGCCGCTCGAGATCGACTCGTTTTTTAACTCGACTCGAGATCGACTCAAAAAAAATATAAGCTGAGTTTGAACACTTTATGTAGCTCGACCGAGAAATGAGCCGATCTTGAGCCAATGTTGGCTCGCTCAATTTTAGCTCGATAGCTCGACAGAATATCATTATGTCAAATGATCATGTCATATGTTAACGGAAATAAGATAATTTATTACCATATATGTTGTCCATAATTTATCTCCATTTTATTTACCAACTAACATGGAAACTTAATTAAGTGCGAGAGAAAATTTAGGCCTAATTATGGCACGTGGTCGACTATGTGTTCAATATCCTATATTTTTGGCAAAGGTTCCCAGCATATTCACCTTAATTTTTTTGTTTTTTATCCATAGATTTATAATTTTTAGCATCTCATTTAGCTCAAAACTAGCTCGAGATCGACTCGAGATCATTACAAGCTGAGCACAAGTCATGTTCTACAGCTTGATCATGAGCTCCACTCAGTTTGAGCTCGCTTGAATTTTCATATAAGCTGAACTGAGCCAACTCCAACTCGCTCGAGCTCGACTCGTTTGCAGCCCTACCTGCAACTTGTAGTCCCTTATTTTCTTGACCACATCAACACTCGAGAAAAATTAAGTTCCACATTACTGTAGTTTGCGCTTCCAACTTCCAGAGTATCAGCCAACGCCATCACACACAGATCACTGACCTGCGTGAAAGTAAACAACTCACATATTGGGTGTCACACATAAGAGTTACCTGAACTCAACATCACCGCTCCTTTCTTGACTGCATGTCTGAAACTTGAAGGAATTTCACCGTTGCTTGTAATCATCCCGAGTCAAATTCGCAGTTGTCTCACCACATGTATGGCCACCAATTCCCTGGCCCGTCTCCATGTCCCGTGCTAACCGCACGCCTCGTCGCTATTACCGCGTCGAGCCTCCGCTGTCCTGGTCGAGTCTCAACGGTCGTGAACCCACACCACTCAACCCCCACTTCAGAGTACCATCGGTCATCACCGACCGATGACGAGTTTCACGCTTCCATCAAACCACTGGGCTCCAGTCCGAATTACGTGTCCCTCGCTTTTTCCCTTGCTGAATAGGCTTCGATTCCCTGGATCCTTACACCGTGGCCCCTCAATCCAGCTCCGAGTGAAGTCTTCCAGACTCCGGCTCCACCTTCAGCATGACTCCATGGTAGATGATCAGTCCACCCTTGCGCCCCGTTGACATCAAGGTCTCATGTGCGCACCGTCTTGAATCAACCCCGCGTCATAGTCTTGTCGAAGTAACACAAGCCCTCGGGCCTGTGCCACGTGTTTCCATGCCCCAGAACTTGATCACCATCAACATCACGCTCTTATGTCGCTGTCGCTGATCCAAGCACTATCTTATGTACCAACCGACTCACGTCGATCCGTCAGACTGACAAGTCTGACCCAGCCGAACTTCCCCGACTGCAACCATCTGCAACTCCTCACAGTTCTCATCGTCCGTCTGGCTTGACATCCCGCAACGCCTTCAAGCATCCCTGTTGTGCCAACAAATTTTCACCCTTGTCTACCATAACCCAAGGTTTTTAGTTCCACGAACTTCTTCACCTCAAACCTGGAACCCGTTGACGTCTTGGTTCTTCGTACGAATGACCCTGTGAAAAAACCATCTGAGCTTTCCACGCGACTCTACTTGGTCTTCACGGGAGCAGCTCCTGTCTTGCTTTAACTCCTGATGCTAAGCTAACTACTTTGTCAATGCCTTTTACTTTTCGATGCACTTCGTTTAGAGCAGCCTTGATGTTGCACGTCTCTCTCTCGGCCACCAGGAGAACACGTCTCCTCCAGGGACTCGGTCCCCCTTTTTTTTCTATCAAACAAATCCCACGTCCAAGCTTCGGCTTGCACACTTATGCTACAACTCTCACACACGACCAGCACCGAGTATGCGCCTTGGACATCTAAGCCTCTTGGCAGCCGCTCACGACCCTTATGGGCCTCAGCTCAATCGTTGGGCCGGAACCTCTGAAAGAACATGCGGTGCCCCCATGTTTGGTTTTGGTAATTGATGACAATATCTATGGACTAATGGTTGTCTTGAGTTATATTTGAAGGATTTGTCCATAGGCTTCTCTTGAAGTCCATGTGTTGGTTTCAAGGAGTTTATGAGTTGACCAAGGTGCTATTAAGGAATTATCCAAAGATTGGTCATGTGAGTGCTGAGCTTATTGCAAGCATGTCTTGAAGAAGAAGATTGTGTGATCATTCATGTTTACCTTCAATACATCATCCAAATGAAGAGAGTTGGAAAGATTCAAGGTTGATCAAGACTAAGTCAAGAGTGAGTCAAGTTGATCAACTCACAAAGCGTAGAATATGTACCGAGAGGGATCAAGTGGTCCCATGGTATGGTAAGCATTGTCCATTGCACTTTGTGTACTAACCCATGGTCTATGTGAGAGTTCTATGTGGGGTTAGGTACGTGTCCATGGGCTTGCGTCAAGAGGAAGATATCATACAACCCATGGAAAGGATGACATCAAGTGGTGATCGTCATCAAGATTGCCATGTGCAAGTTCAAGTGGAGCATCACGAAGAGATCAAGTGCTTGAATCTTGCCATCCATTGTGGTGTCAATAGACTTGTGAAGATGTGCTAAAGAGTGGCTCACCCATAGTGGACTATGAGGGAGCAATCATCTAGTCCTCATCGAGCCAACGCAATCAAGAAAGGTGATCCAACTTGAGGGAGTCAAGATCGTCATCATCTAGCTCAAGTGGACCATGTGCAAGGCAAATGTTTGCCCTTGATAGGTTTTCTATTTTACCGGTCTCGTGGTGGTAGTTGGGAGACCGGGTTATAGGATCGTTTGCCGTACTATCAAGGGGGGCTCTCAAGTTGGTAGCTTGATCGTATAGTTTGTAGAGAGCTCAAATCATTGCATCATGTTTCTCGGTTCTTGTTTGGTTCTCTTTGTGAGTCTTAGAGCTTATGGTCATCTTGATGACAAGCTTGAGTTTATCAAAAATGGAGTTCACATGCGTCTTCTATGATGTTTTCGGTGTTGGAGGTTTTACCGGTCTTATCCGAGGAAGAGTTCTCACCTTTTTCTTATGGGCCTTTTCTATTTTGCTTATTATTGATATTTCTTTCAAGATTGTGTTAGCCCTTGTCGCTAGCTATCCAACAAATCGAATTCGGAGTCCGTTTGCAAAAGTTGTGACAGTTTTGGTGTTCTGAAAAGGCTGCAGCGGTACTACCGCCAATTGGAACGGATGTAATTTTTTACTACCGCTCCAGAGCGGTACTACTGTGGCTCCTACAGCGGTAGTACCGCTCCGGACCAAAAAACTCGTCCCAAGTCCTTCGGAGGTAGGTACGAAAGTATTTTTTTTGTACCGCTCGCAAGCAGTAGTACCGCGATCCCTAGCGGTAGTACCATGAGGACGAGCGGTAGTACCGCTCTGTGCGGGCTGTGAGCATAAGGGTTGGATTTTCCCCCACCTATAAAAGGGGGTCTTCTTCCCCATTGAACCTTATCCTTTGAGCTCGTGTTCTTCCCCCATTGTTGACCTTCTTCGAGCTTGCTAACTCTCAATCCCTTCATGGATTCTTGCTAGTTTTTAAGGGAAAAGAGAAAGGAGATCTAGATCCACATTTCCACCAATAACTTCCTCCTCTATGTGAGGGGAACCCATTGGATCTAGATCTTGGAGTTCTTGGTGTTCTCCTTCTTGTTCTTCCTCTCATCTTCCTCCCTAGCATTAGTTGCTTCGGTGGGATTTGAGAGGGAAAGATTTGGGCACTCCGTGTGCCCTTGCCATTGCATTTGGTGCATCGGTTTGAGTTCTCCACGTGATACGTGGAAGTTACAAGTTGAGAAGCTTATTACTCTTGGGGTGCTTGGTACCCTTGAGCTTGTTACTCTTGGGTGTTTGGACACCCTAGAGCTTGTTCCTCTTGGGTGCCTTGGCGCCCTAGACGGTTGGTGGTGTTCGGAGCTCAATCATTGTGGTGCAAAGCTCTGGGCAAGCTTCGGGTCTCCGATTAGGTTGTGGAGATCGCCCCGAGCAATTTGACGGGTACCGGTGACCGCCCCCAAGGGTTGCCACAGTGTACGGGTTCGGTTACCGCCCCCAAGGGTCGCCATTTGTATGGGTTCGGTGTTCGCCCTCAAGGGTCCCTTAGTGGGATCACGACATCTTGCATTGTGCGAGGGCATGAGGAGATTAGGGTGGCCCTAGTGGCTTCTTGGGGAGCATTGTGCCTCCACACCGCTCCAAACGGAGATTAGCATCCGCAAGGGTGTGAACTTCGGGATACATCGTCGTCTCCGCGTGCCTCGGTTATCTCTTACCCGAGCCCTTTACTTATGCACTTTACTTTGTGATAGCCATATTGTTCTTTGTCATATATCTTGCTATCACATAGTTGCTTATCTTGCTTAGCATAAGTTGTTGGTGCACATAGGTGAGCCTAGTTATTGTAGGTTTTGTGCTTGGCAAATTAACCGCTAGGTTTATTCCGCATTTGTTCAAGCCTCTACCGTAATTATTTTAAAACGCCTATTCACCCCCCTCTAGGCGACATCCACGATCTTTCAATTGGTATCAGAGCCTCGTCTCTCTTTGTTCGGCTTAACCGCCTAGAGAGTAAAGATGTCGACTAGGGGATTAGGATTCTCTGACACTCTTAGTTTTGATGGCACAAATTTTGATGTTTGGGTAATTCGCATGATTAATCTCTTTAGGGTCATGGACCCAATTTTAGAGCGAATTGTAGATATGGGTTTTTCTCCTCCAAAGGATCCCCAAAGCTTATCTTTAGTGGATCAGAAAAATTCTTATCTCAATGCTCAAGCTTCTAATGTGCTTTTCGATGCTTTGAACAATGTAGTTATACTTGAACTCATGTCGTTCCGGGATGCTCATGAGTTGTGGACAAAGCTTCAAGATAAATATGGTGTGTCCAAGATTTGTAAGGATGATCGTTCTCCCTCGACCTCCGACCGTGTTGTGTTCTCAACTTCTTCTACTTCACCTACATGTGGTTTTCCACAAGGTAATGACATGGTGAGTAGTGGTGTTCATTGCAATGATGATAGTGGGCTTATTGTTGATAATCCTTCATCACTTTCTTATTGCAATGCTTCATCTTTGGACTTTAGCACTTCGAGCACTCCAAATGTTTCACATGCTTGTGTTGATAGTCCTTAATGTGCTAAAGATGGCTCATGAGGCCATGATTGCTAAGGTAACATCTAGTGAGCCTCATGTGGATACTAGCACCACTTCTAGTCAAAATACTATATTGCCATGTGCTAGTGCTTGTAATTCATCTACTCACAATGTTGGTACATCTTGTGATGAATTGCTTTCCTTGCCTTGTTGCTCTAACGATGAAGCTTATACTTCCTATAGTACTTGTGTTTAGACTAACCATGTAGAGGAAATCAAAGAGCTCAAGGCCCAAGTCACTTCTTTGAAGAAAGACTTGGAAAAGATCCATGAAGGGAAATCCACACTCAACAATATCTTGAGTGTGCAAAAATCCCCCAATGACAAAGGTGGACTTGGATTCAACTCCAATAAGAATAAGTCCAAGAGCAACAAGAAGAAGGGCCAAAAACAAGTCAAGAATTCGGCCAAGATTATTTGCTTCAAGTGCAAAACTGAAGGGCATCATGTTAGATATTGCCCATTGAAGAAGAATGCCATTGGTGACAAGCAACACGGGAAGAGGCCACAAGTTCAATCTCATGCTCAACCTCAAGTTGAAGAAAGGCCACTTCCCAAGAAGACTCAAGTTAATGCCTCTCTTGTTGAGAAATCAAGTGAGAAGAAAATGAAGAGTAGACGTTGCTACTTATGTCATGAGAAAGGTCACGTCGCTTCTTCATGCACTAGTGGTAACTTATCCAACCCAATTATTATTGATAATATCTATTCTCTTGGGAAGGATAAGGTTGGCAATGTGTTTGCCAAGTTTGTTGGTACTCAAAGTGGTGTCAAGCAAAGAACCATTTGGGTAGCCAAGCCTATTGTGACTAACCTCTTAGGACCCAACTTGGTCGGGGACCAACAAGCTCAAACTTGATAAGTAGGTGTTTTTGGAGGGCATTGGAGACTTGGCTACATTATGAGGATTTGAGGGGTCTTCATCATTCATAGTTTCTAAATCCAAGTCATTAGGACTCTCAAGTTATGTTATATCCAATGTTCTTCCTTGCGGTAACTCGTACTTAAATTGTTTACATTGAAAGTTACTTTCCCCTCTGCATGTTTTTGTTTTGTTCCTTGCATGTGTTTGTATATGTTGTGCCTCCAATTGCTTATCTTGAGTAATCAAGTATGTGTGTGTTGGTTTGCACATCATGTACATGTGTGTCGTACGTTGAGCCTTTATGCATCTTGTTTGTATCTTAGTTGGCTCTTGTGAGATATTAATGGAATATCCCATTATGGGGGAGTGATGTGCTTTGTACACCTCACAATCCTATAAATGTGTGTACATGAGGAATACCATCTAGTATTGATATTACAAGATTATCTAGTCGCTATGTGGTATGTCTTCTCATGAGAAATTCAAATTCTAAATTTTCCATTAATTATCTCTTGTTGGATCGTTATTTTGCCTCTTGTTTATCTTTAATTGGTATCACATTATGTGGGAGTAATATGCTATGTGTATATTACTAGCCTAGAAAATGTGTACATTTGAGATATTGTCACCTAGAATTGATATTGTAAATTATCTTGTTCCTAGGTGGCATGTTAGCTCTACAAGTTGCAATTTTCTTGCGTTTGGTGTGAAGATGATGTCGGATATCCTTGCTATCTACCACCGGGAATTATTTCCAAATACTTCTTGTCTTTTGACAATTGGTACTCACTTATGTGTGGTAGAAATTATTGATCATCTTCACGTTGGCGTTTGCTTTTTGCCTTATCTCTTGCCAAGTTTGTGTCAACTCCCATTGCCTTCCGTGCCACTTGAGGATCTTGTTGTTTTCTTGATCTTGTCTAGTGTGTTCCTTGATATAGTGAACGTGGTGATCCTACCTTGTGCATTTTGTATTCAAATGCAAATTCTCTATAATTCACAGCTCGTGGGGGAGCTATCCTTTTTTCTATAAAACACTAAACTTGTAATCCATTTTAAGTGTGTGTTGGTGGACGGTAAGCCGTTTCTTTTTGGTACTTGTGCCATCATGAAACTTTGTAGAGATCTTGGTTTGTTTGGAAACATCCTCTTTTTTGGGAGTTTGATATCATTTTGTGGGTTCCAATGGATATCTCATTCCTTGATGTATCTTTAATGATATCTTTCAAGTGATGATTTCTCCATTTGGTGTCCTTTTTCACTTGGCTTTTCCTTGTATTTTGGTATCGGTTCTTGAAAGTCTTGAGCATGCATATTAACTTCATGTAGTTTCCTAGGCATGCTTTCTCTCTTTGACCCAATATATAGGGGAAACTCCACCAAGTCTCAAATTGATGAGATGTGCATGAATTTCATTTCCATATCTATATGCACATATTTATGTGGAGTTTGTCCTATGTATTGTTGGTGTTTCTAACTCTTTGGTCCTAATGAGTTTGGGTACCATTTTGTTTGTGTTGTTGTTATAGGAAAAATTTGGAGATGCATTGGATGCTCGGCTCACTCACAAGGAAGGTGTTGTCACCATGTGCATATTGGAGTCAAGCTAGGATGATCAATGAACTACTATCTACCTTCAATTGGTATCTACTACATCCTTCCAATGATATCTCGGTAACAAATATCTATTCATGTTTTCCTCTCTTGCATTCAACCTTGTGTAGGTTGCATCTTGGCATGATATTCATTTCATATCTTGTGATACTTGTTTCCTTTCTCAAAGCATCCCAACGAAGATCTCCTGTTGCTAGTTGTGATGTCTTTGATGGATGTGTGATTGGACTTCATTTTATATACAATAAGACCATATCTAGCCAAGTGCTATGCTTTCAAGCAAATATCTTGTTGGTATATTTATGACTTCCTTGTGGATATCTTGTTCCTTCGTGTTGTAACTATTTCGGGTGTACATCCTTCTTTGTACATATTGATTTCGTCTACCTAGATCCTTATACACTTGAGAGAAATTACATCTCTAGTTGATATCCTTTCTTTCATGTCCACCTTGTATTTCTTATGTTATTTCTTTGGTGGCTCCGTGAAAGCTTTTGCCCTGACTGCAAGTCCTCTATCGTTGCATCTTGATACACTCTTGTGTGGTGAAAATTATTTTCCTCTTGCTTATCTTTACGAGGCTTGCCATCTTAATTGGTATCCCTCGTCTTGATGAGCCTCTCATCGTCTATCTTCACCATGGGTTGTCACAAGCATAGGTTCTCTATTTGATTATTAGTAAGCTTGTGAACCCATTTGCCAGTTGTGTGTGGGAATGATAGGCCTTGCATCGTGTGCCTCATTCTTTCAAGACTATGTTGATGCTTAATGCTCATCCTAATTTTAGTCTTCTCAAGTGCTTCGCCATGACTCACACACATCATTTTGGTTGAGCCTATTCTTAAGTTGCCTCTTTTACATGCTGCTCAACCATGTGCTTGTTGCAAGCGCTAGGCTTTGTTTCCTATATGCTCACTTGCACTGGATGTGAGTTTCTATTGATTTTGGGGGAGCTATGATCCTATCTTGTGCACTTTGTATCCAATACAAATATTCTTATTTTGTGCACAAATCATGGGGAGCTTCTCTAGTTTCTTTAGAACACTCCTCTGCTCATATCATAATATCATTTATTCTTGTGGCTCATAGGATCCTTGGTCTAGTTGGTTCAGTTCATATCCTTTGATTGCTTGCTTCAATTGGTATATTTTGACTGCTTCATTGCTTGTGTCTCTCTTTGTTATGTCTTTGTGGCATACCATTCTTTAGCAATCTTTGTGCCTCAATATAGTTTGTGTTCCTCGAAGTATTTACCTTTGGGTATGTGTATTGCATTCCACTCTCTTGTTGAGAAATATACATTTTATGGAGGACCACAATTTATATTGGCCTTCTTAGATTTTTGCCCATTTTGGCAATCGATACCAATGGGGGAGAAGTTTCAGAGAGTTTTGTGGAGAAGTTTAGAGAGTTATCTCCTCTTGCTTTGGTTTTGTTCCTTCGCATTTGCATCTCATTCGCATGCACTTGGTTGTTGCATTGCATGGTGGTGCATAATTCCTTATATAAACTCTCTTGAAAATGATTGTCATCAATTACCAAAATGGGGGAGATTGAAAGAACATGCGGTGCCCCCATGTCTGGTTTTGGTAATTGATGACAATATCTATGGACTAATGGTTGTCTTGAGTTATATTTGAAGGATTTGTCCATAGGCTTTTCTTGAAGTCCATGTGTTGGTTTCAAGGAGTTTATGAGTTGACCAAGGTGCTATTAAGGAATTATCCAAAGATTGTTCATGTGAGTTTTGAGCTTATTGCAAGCATGTCTTGAAGAAGAAGATTGTGTGATCATTCATGTTTACCTTCAAGACATCATCCAAATGAAGAGAGTTGGAAAGATTCAAGGTTGATCAAGACTAAGTCAAGAGTGAATCAAGTTGATCAACTCACAAAGCGTAGAAGATGTACCGAGAGGGATCAGGTGATCCCATGGTATGGTAAGCATTGTCCATTGCACTTTGTGTACTAACCCATGGTCTATGTGAGAGTTTTATGTGGGGTTAGGTACGTGTCCATGGGCTTGCATCAAGAGGAAGATATCATACAACCCATGGAAAGGATGACATCAAGTGGTGATCGTCATCAAGATTGCCATGTGCAAGTTCAAGTGGAGCATCATGAAGAGATCAAGTGCTTGAATCTTGCCATCCATTGTGGTGTCAATGGACTTGTGAAGATGTGCTAAAGAGTGGCTCACCCATAGTGGACTATGAGGGAGCAATCATCTAGTCCTCATCGAGCCAACACAATCAAGAAAGGTGGTCCAACTTGAGGGAGTCAAGATCGTCATCATCTAGCTCAAGTGGACCATGTGCAAGGCAAAGGTTTGCCCTTGATAGGTTTTCTATTTTACCGGTTTCGTGGTGGTAGTTGGGAGACTGGGTTATAGGATCGTTTGTCGTACTATCAAGGGGGGCTCTCAAGTTGGTAGCTTGATCGTATCGTTAGTAGAGAGCTCAAACCATTGCATCCTTGCATCATGTTTCTTGGTTCTTTTTTGGTTCTCTTTGTGAGTCTTAGAGCTTATGGTCATCTTGATGACAAGCTTGAGTTCATCGAAAACGGAGTTCGCATGCATATTCTATGATGTTTTCGGTGTTGGAGGTTTTACCGGTCTTATCCGAGGAAGGGTTCTCATCTTTTTCTTATGGGCCTTTTCTATTTTGCTTCTTATTGATATTTCTTTCAAGATTGTGTTATCCCTTGTCGCTAGCTTTCCGACAAACTTGGTTTCATCGAATTCAGAGTCCGTTTGCAAAAGTTGTGGCAGTTTTGGTGTTCTGAAAAGGCTGTAGAGGTACTACCGGGAATTGGAGCGGATGTAATTTTTTACTACCGCTCCAGAGCGGTACTACTGCGGCTCCTACAGCGATAGTACCGCTCCAGAACAAAAAACTCGTCCCAAGTCCTGCGAAGGTAGGTACAGAAGTATTTTTTTGTACCGCTCGCAAGCAGTAGTACCGCGATCCCTAGGGGTAGTACCGTGAGGACGAGCGGTAGTACCGCTCTGTGCGGGCTGTGAGCATAACGGTTGGATTTTCCCCCACCTATAAAAGGGGGTCTTCTTCCCCATTGAACCTTATCCTTTGAGCTCGTGTTCTTCTCCCATTGTTGACCTTCTTCGAGCTTGCTAACTCTCAATCCCTCCATGGATTCTTGCTAGGGATGGCAATGGGTAGGGTATGGGCGGGTATGAACTTCTTCTGCCCAAACTCATACCCACGGAAACCTTCTATACCCACCCGTTTCAGTACCCATGGGCATAAATTAATACCCATGCCCATACCCATCGGGTATCCTATACCCTATGGGTATCCAATGTGTACAATCTATGGCATTTAAATTTTTAAAAAGTAGAGAAACGAGTCTAAAATTCAAGTAATGATGGGCGAGCGGTATAGTATCGATGTGGCCTTCTCCGGTGAGTGGCATCTTGGGAGAAATCAAGTGAGTATGAGCAATGGTTAGTGGTACCCCAACGCTATGAAAGGCGACAGTGGGAATTGGGGATCGCTAGATCAAGAGATGGACATGTGTTCGATGACGATAAGTTGAAATTTCATCACTTCAAGGAGACACATATGACGTAGGATGAGTGGCGAGCAAGTACCTGTGGCCCTATGTGCTATGGCCGGTTTAGGGAATAAGAGATTTAGGGTGGGCCATGAGAGTTGGATGTTGACTCCACATATCATAGGAGTTAGTTTCATTTAACATTGTTTGTGGGTATCCATTGGGTGACCCATTGGCACAATTTCACCCATACCCTACCCATATATTTTGCGGGTATGGATACCCATTCCCCGTGGGTACAAAACCTCTCCAAGTCTTGCCCATGCCCATTATTTTTGGGTAGGGTACCCATGGGCAAAACTGCCATCCCTAATTCATGCTAGTTTTTGAGGGAAAAGAGAGGAGATCTAGATCCACATTTCCACCAATCACTTTCTCCTCTATGTGAGGGGAACCCATTGGATCTAGATCTTGGAGTTCTTGGTGTTCTCCTTCTTGTTCTTCCTCTCATCTTCCTCCCTAGCATTAGTTGCTTGATTGGGATTTGAGAGAGAAGGATTTGGGCACTCCGTGTGCCCTTGCCATTGCATTTGGTGCATCGGTTTGAGTTCTCCACGTGATACATGGAAGTTACAAGTTGAGAAGCTTATTACTCTTGGGTGCTTGGTACCCTTGAGCTTGTTACTCTTGCGTGGTAGGACACCCTAGAGCTTGTTTCTCTTGGGTGCCTTGGCGCCCTAGACTGTTGGTGGTGTTCGGAGCTCAATAATTGTGGTGTAAAGCTCCGGGAAAGCGTCGGGGTCTCCAATTAGGTTGTGGAGATCGCCCCGGGCAATTTGACGGGTACCGGTGACCACCCCCAAGGGTTGCCAAAGTGTACGGCTTCGGTGACTGCCCTCAAGGGTCCCTTAGTTGAATCACGGCATCTTGCATTGTGCGAGGGCGTGAGGAGATTACGGTGGCCCTAGTGGCTTCTTGGGAGCATTGTGCCTCCACACCGCTCCAAGCGGAGATTAGCATCCGCAAGGGTGTGAACTTCGGGATACATCATCGTCTCCAGCGTGCCTCGGTTATCTCTTACCCGAGCCCTTTACTTATGCACTTTACTTTGTGATAGCCATATTGTTCTTTGTCATATTTCTTGCTATCACATAGTTGCTTATCTTGCTTAGCATAAGTTGTTGGTGCACATAGGTGAGCCAAGTTGTTGTAGGTTTTGTGCTTGACAAATTAACCGCTAGGTTTATTCCGTATTTGTTCAATCCTCTACCGTAATTATTTTAAAACGCCTATTCACCCCCCCTCTAGGCGACATCCACGATCTTTCAATTGGTATCAGAGCCTCGTCTCTCTTTGTTGGGCTTAACTGCCTAGAGAGTAAAGATCTCGACTAGGGGATTAGGATTCTCTGACACTCTTAGTTTCAATGGCACAAATTTTGATGTTTGGATAATTCGCATGCTTAATCTCTTTAGGGTCATGGACCCAAATTTAGAGCGAATTGTAGATATGGGTTTTTCTCCTCCAAAGGATCCCCAAAGCTTATCTTTAGTGGATGAGAAAAACTCTTATCTCAATGCGCAAGCTTCTAATGTGCTTTTCGATGCTTTGAGAAATGTAGTTATATTTGAACTCATGCCATTCCGGGATGCTCATGAGTTCTGGACAAAGCTTCAAGATAAATATGGTGTGCCCAAGATTTGTAGATGATCGTTCTCCCTCCACCTCCGACCGTGTTGCGTTCTCAACTTCTTCTACTTCACCTACATGTGGTTTTCCACAAGGTAATGGCATGGTGAGTAGTGGTGTTCATTGCAATGATGATAGTGGGCTTATTGTTGATAATACTTTATCACTTTCTTATTGCAATGCTTCCTCTTTGGACTTTAGCACTTCGAGCACTCCAAATGTTTCACATGCTTGTGTTGATAGTCCTTGCATATCATGTAGAAATTGCTTGACTAAATCTCATGATGATATGCTTGCTATGTCTTGTTGCCATTATAAAAATGCATCTATTTCCTCAAATTGTTGTGCTAACAATGTAGAGGAAATCCAACACTCCATGGAACAAGATGTGGTGTTTAATGGTGCCCCAAGGGATCCTACATCATCATCTATAGCTTTTTGACTTATGGCTAAGGCGTCAAAGGTATCTCCTACTTGGAGATCAAGTCAGAAGATCCTCGAGGAGCCCAGGAGATAGGGGGGTGCCCCTCCCGTACAGGGCGCGACCCCCTGTCTCGTGGACCCCTCGAGCACTCCCCGACCGACTTCTTTCGCCTATATAAGCCTAAGTACCCTAAAACCATCGAAAATGAAGATATATTGGGAATTCCGCCGCCGCAAGCCTCTGTAGCCATAAAAAACCTCTCGGGAGCCCTTCCCGGCACCCTGGCGGAGGGGGGATCCATCACTGGTGGCCATCTTCATCATCCCGGCGCTATCCATGACGAGGAGGGAGTAGTTCACCCTCGGGGCTGAGGATATGTACCAGTAGCTATGTGTTTGATCTCTCTCTCTCTCGTGTTCCCTCTATGGCACGATCTTGATGCATCCCAAGCTTTGCTATTCTAGTAGTTGGATCTTATGATGTTTCTCCCCCTCTACTCTCTTGTGATGAATTGAGTTTCCCCTTTGAAGTTATCTTATCAGATTGAGTCTTTTATGAGAACACTTGATGTATGTCTTGCCGTGCTTATCTGTGGTGACAATGGGATATCATGTGCCTCTTGATGTATGTTTTGGTGACCAACTTGCGGGTTCCGCCCATGAACATATGCATAGGGGTTGGCACACGTTCTTGACTCTCGGTAGAAACTTTGGGGCACTCTTTGAAGTACTTTGTGTTGGTTGGATGAATCTGAGATTGTGTGATGCATATCCTATAATCATGCCCACGGATACTTGAGGTGACAATGGAGTATCTAGGTGACATTAGGGTTTTGGTTGATTTGTGTCTTAAGGTGTTATTCTTGTACGAACTCTTGAATAGATTGATCCGAAAGAATAACTTTGAGGTGGTTTCGTACCCTACCATAATCTCTTCGTTCGTTCTCCGCTATTAGTGTCTTTGTAGTGACTCTTTGTTGCATCTTGAGGGATTTTTATATGATCTATCTATGTTATTATTGTTGAGATAACTTGCACTAGTGAAAGTATGAACCCTAGGACTTGTTTCCTATCATTGCAATACCGTTTACGCTCACTTTTACTACTTGTCACCTTGCTGTTTTTATAATTTCAGATTACAAATACCTTTATCTACCATCTATTTTGCACTTGTATCACCATCTCTTCACCGAACTAGTGCACCTATACAAATTACCATTGTATTGGATGTGTTGGGGACACAAGAGACTCTTTGTTATTTGGTTGCAGTGTTGTTTGAGAGAGACCATCTTCATCCTACACCTCCTACGGATTGATAAACCTTAGGTCATCCACTTGAGGGAAATATGCTACTGTCCTATAAACCTGTGCACTTGCAGGCCCAACAACGTCTACAAGAAGAAGGTTGTGTAGTAGACATCAAGCTCTTTTAAAGCGCCGTTGCCGGGAGGTGAGTGCTTGAAGGTATATCTTTAGATCTTGCAATCAAATCTTTTTGTTTCTTGTTTTATCACTAGTTTAGTTTATAAAAAAAACTACAAAAAAATGGAGTTGAGTTTGTCTCATATGCTTCGTCTTTTTAATATCTTTCGTGAGAATGATGGAAAGGAAAATTGTGCTCAGGTGCTAGAAGAAGAATGCGTTAGAATGTTCGGTACTAGATCTTTGTGTGATGAGCATGATTGCAATGTTGTTAGTATAAATTCCTTGAATATCCATGATGCTAATGATATGCAAAGCCACAAGCTTGGGGAAGCTATGTTTGATAAATATGATATTTTTTGTCCCCCAAGTTTTGATGAGCAAATTTATTATGATGAAAGCATGCCTCCTATTTATGATGATTATATTTATGAAAGTGGGTTTGGAAGAGTGTCAACTTTAGGAAGTAGTGATCCCACTATTTTGGAGGATGTTGAATCTTATTGTGATGAACATGAAAGTGGATTTGGAAGAGTGTCAACTTTATTTAGTGATGATTCCACTATTTCGGAAGAGGTTCCAATTGATTATAAGAACAAAGTTGCTATCTATGATGATTATTGCGATGACTTGTATGCTATTATGAATAATGATAACCATGAAACTTGTCATCATGATTTTAGTTTTCAATTGGATTATGCCTCACATGATAATTATTTTCTTGAGTTTGCTCCCACTACTATTCATGAGAAGAATTTTGCTTATGTGGAGAGTAGTACATTTTCTATGCTTGTAGATCATGAAAAGAATGCTTTAGGTGCTGGTTATATTGTTGAATTCATTCATGATGCTACTGAAAATTATTATGAGGGAGGAACATATGTTTGTAGGAATTGCAATAATATCAAGTTTCCTCCCTATGTGCTTAAAGTTTTGAAGTTATGCTTGTTGTGCCATCCTATGCTAGTTGATTATTGTTCCCATAAGTTGTTTGCTCACAAAATCCCTATGCATAGGAAGTGTGTTAGACTTAAATGTGCTAGTCATATTCTTCATGATGCTTTCTTTATGTTTCAATTCTTATCTTTTATGTGAGCATCATTGCCATCATCATGCCTAGCTAAAAAGGCATTAAAGAAAAGTGCTTGTTGGGAGACAACCCAATATTTACCCTTACTGTTTTTGTGTGTCCACATGATTATGCTACTGTTGTATCATGTTTTATATCTTTTTTTTCAATAAAGTGCCAAGTAGAACCTTTGGGAAGACTTGGGTGAAGTCTACATGATCTTGCTGTAAAAAACAGAAACTTTTGCGCTCACGAGTATGGCTGCCATTTTTTACAGAAGAGTGCTTTTAGGTTGATTCTTTTTGCAGATGATTAATACACAAATTTCTCAGGTCCAGAAATTTATTTCAGAATTTTTTGAGTTCCACAAGTATACGTTTGTTACAGATTACTACAGACTGTTCTGTTTTTGATAGATTCTGTTTTCATTGTGTTGTTTGCTTATTTTGAAGAATCTATGGCTAGTATGTAAGGGTATGAACCATAGAGAAGTTGGAATACAGTAGGTTTTACTCCAATATGAATTTAGAATGAGTTTATTACAGTACCTAAGTGGTGGTTTTATTTTCTTATACTAACGGAGCTTACGAGTTTTGTGTTGAGTTTTGTGTGGTTGAAGTTTTCAAGTTTTGGGTAAAGATTCGATGGACTATGGAATAAGGAGTAGAAAGAGCCTAAGCTTGGGGATGCCCAAGGCACCCCAAGGTACTATTCAAGGACAACCAAGCAACTAAGCTTGGGGATGCCCTAGATGGCATCCCCTCTTCCGTCTTCGTTCATCGGTAACTTTACTTGGAGTTATATTTTTATTCGCCACATGATATGTGTTTTTCTTGGAGAATCATTTTATTTTTCTAGTTTTTTCTTGCTGTTAGTTATAATAATGTTTTGCATCTTTAGTTTCAATAAAAAAGTCAAGGATAGCCTTTGCCATGCTTATTTTGCTAGTATACATGTTGCTGTTTGAAAACAGAAAGTTTACCGCTGTTGCAAAAATTCCCTAGAAAAGTCAGAGAATGGTATAATGTTGAATCGTTTTGCATATTAATCTATGATAAATTTATTACAGTGGGAATTTTAGTTATTAATTTTTGGAGTCAGGGAAGTATTGATACTCTTGCATTCTTTACAGACTGTACTGTTTTGACAGATTGCTGTTATGGTTGCATTGTTTGCATATGTTTGCTTGTTTAATGACTCTATTTTATGATAGGAGTATTAAATATGCAGAGGCATTTAGTATTCAATGTTGAATAATAATTTAAGTGATTTGTTACAGTAGAAAATGATAAGTTTTTGCATTGGTTTATACTAACCTATCTCACGAGTTCTTGTTGAGTTTGTTGTGAAGGAAGCTTTTGATAAAAAGAAACCATGTTATGAGAGGAATTAAGGAGACACAAAAGCTCAAGCTTGAGGACACCCAAGGCACCCCAATATAATATTTCAATAAGTCTCAAGCATCTAAGCTTGGGGATTCCCCGGTAGGCATCTGTCACGACCGGATTTTCAATAAAAATATTTATTGAACAACCAACCCATGAAATCCAATATGAGGATAAATCCTCCATATCGGTAGACAAAACTAGGATACAAGGTAGCATTACAATATTACAAGGGTCGGACTAAAGGTGCCCAACCAATTATTACAACACGCCAAAAATCATACATGATGGCGGATATGGCACAAGGTGTAGGGTGGAAATACTCTTGACTTGGAGTATGCGTGGTTGGTGGGATAACACGGTGGGGTGGTTAATAAGTCTATCTGCCTTTGGCGGCTCATCGAGCGTCGAGGTGAGGCTCGATGAATTTATTTGGGTAGCGGAGCGGATATTTTACAAGGACTAATCCGAGGGTCGACGAGACCGACCGGGATTCCTCTAGGCGTCGGACTCGCTATCGAACTCTTCATCCAAGAGATCGCCTTCGTCAGCATCTGGCCAAATCAACAAGCCAGGTGAGTACTATGAAAGTACTCGCAAGACAGTTCGGACAAAAGATAAAACCAATGGAAGCATGAATGCGACATAGTTAATCTTAACAATGCTCAATTTAAGCAGTATAGAAAAATAATTAAAATGGGAGTCGGCGGTAGTCCGCTCAAAAACCCAAGGAGGCAAACTTAAATCCGACCGGTTATGCAGGCGGCGCCTCGAAAGGTGAATAAATAAGCAAAATATTGCCACGATCGAGCGTCTGAGCGACACCTCATAAAGGGCTTATATTGAAATAAAAATGCATGCGGCGCCATAATCGGACGTCTGAGCGACAACCGTAAAGGGCTTATAATAAAAATAAGTAACATCAATGCATGATCGGACGTCTGAGCGACATCACGTAAAGGGCTTATAATAAAAATAATAACAGCAATGCCGCGATCGGACGTCTCGAGCGACATCACGTAAAGGGCTTATAATAAAAATAAGTAACAGCAATGTCATCCGGACGTCTGAGCGACATCACAGAAAGGGCTTATAAGAAAAATAAGTAACGGAAATGCCGCAGTCGGACGTCTGAGCGACATCACAGAAAGGGCTTATAATGAAAATAAGTAACAGCAATGCCGCAGTCGGACGTCTGTGCGACATCACCGAAAGGGCTTTCATCACAAAGATATAGCACTCATAATAAATATTCAACACATGAATTTAAACGGGTTAGTCCATCCACAGGAATAAACATTTAACCGGACTTAGTAATCTTGTGATTCACCGGAGTATCTGTCACCAAAACTGACACTTGTCAGGATATGATAATACAGAACTTGGACATGGATAAGATGATTCGAGGATTTATGACTCTGCAGAGTTTCTACTAAAATTACCCACAGCCAACGGATTTCCGTAGTCCTGAAGGACTAGTTCCGTTTATGGTATTTCGGAAGAAACACAGCTAACCAAGACACACCCATCCTACCTCACGATGTCGAATCACCCCAAACGTCGTCCAAGAAAAACTTTGAGACGGGAGATCACAATCTCGAATAGCATGGGATCAAATTTATATTCGCGGCGCTCTAAGGGTGCCCCTCTCGGTCCCAACCGAAAACACCCATGCCCTGACGGATGATCGGCTTTAATCCAGGGCCATGGAACCATCATCACGGCCTCTCCATTTGGTGTGTACCAGAAAGCGGTTTGCTACTTACTAAGCCATATCCCTTGCGGAAAACATGTGGTAGTACGGGAAGGGAAATGGATGGGAACCGAACTGATACGGGTTGACACTGAAGTCAAATAGTATGGCATAAGACTGGCATGCTACAACACTGCCATCTTACCCATCCTGATGCCAACACATGGCTGTGCACATTCACATCCAACACGTATGGATTATCGAACTCACTTGCCTCAACTTTGCATGAAAAATAACATTCATCGGTATGCTCACAAACATGCCATGAAACTACTTAATGCAAACCTGCCAGAACACTCATCATATCAAAAGTTCAAACATGCTTACCTGGTTTAGAGTAGTCAGAGCCTAGCTCGGTGAAGTTTGCGGTCCCGTCACCTCCTTCGGTATCTACGGTATAAAGAAAACATACGCGCTAACGTAAATACCGTGAGGTGCACAAAAATTTCTCCGAATATTTTTCAAATAAATCTGATAAAAAAACTAGACAAAATTTTAAAGAGGACAAAAAAAGAATCAATCAAAAATACTTTTCTGATTAAAAGTTATAATAGTTTTGGTCCAAGGACCCATCTGTAATGAAACAGAAAGTTTCCAGGGGGTTCCGCGGAAAAGTCCAGATAACGTTTCGTTTAAAAGAAACGGCTGAGAGACTGACAGGCGGGCTCCACTCGTCAGGTTTGAATTTTTAAACGAGGGAAAACAGAGCGCGACGGCGCCGAGAGGTGCGGTGGTCGCCGGCGGCGATCCACGGCGAGGAAAGGTGATCGGGGTGTACCTTCGTGATCAGTGCGCCCTTCCGCGTCGGTGGGTGGTGGCAGAGGTCGTCGGCGAGCACCACGTCGGCGCGGCCTTGCTCGGCGGACGGCGGTTCGGACGGCCGTGGATCTCGCCGGAGAGAGCTGCGGGGCCAAAATTGAGGTGGGGTTATCCTACTAGAGGTGGTACGAGGCTACAGGCGAAAGTAGGGCGGCGGAGGAGTTCTCACCGGAGAGAACGATGCGGAGCCGAAGGCGGACGAAGGTGGCGGAGTCGAGGAAGAAAGGCCCTCGAGGCCCCTCCAGTGGCTAGGCGGGCTCTGGTGAGGTGGTGGAGTCGTGCGGAGGCGAGAGCAAGCTCGGGGTGCTATATATAGCCGGCCCGAGTCGGTTGCCGTGAACGGATAAGTCCGGCGAGTTGATTACGGCAGCGTTGTGGCTGGATGGTCGGCTTAGGAGCTTGAGCATCGCCTAGGAGGAGTATTGGAGCCGTTCCCATGTCCAACTCAGCACGGGAGGGCTGGTTACGGTCTGCCCTCGACGGAACGGCCGCGACGCCTGCCGGGCGGCAGAGAGCGCGCTTACGCGTGCCAAGCCACGGCGACGGTGCCGCATGCGCATACCGGCAAGGAGGTGGCCACAGAGCCACCAGGATGCTTGGGCGGCGCCGAATGGCGTTGCCGCAGCTTTTGCCCCTCGCCGTTACGGTGGTGCAGCCGCCAAGAAGGCACGCCGCAACAGCGGCTGTGGCGCCACCGACGCCAGAACGCGCCAAGCGCCAGCGTGTGAAGCTCCGGACAAGTGGGATAGGCTGCGAGCAACGTGCCAAGGGCACTGTGGACTCGTGACTGAAGTTACTGACGGAGATCGACACTGAACTTCTGAATCTTCTGAAAGTGAACAGTACTAGTGCATGCAAGGTGTTCGACAGAATGATCTAGGCATGTAGGGATTTTTCCTTGGGCTGGTTTTTGGTGGAGGGGCCTCTCATTGCATCTAGAGGCTGCCTGAATATTTGTGGAATTTTTGGAGTAATGTAGATATGAATTTCACCAAATTTGGCAAATCTGGTCCAAACTTGCAGGGACTATAATTTGAAATTTGTGAACAGAAGAGGAGTGGATCTTGATAGTTCTAGGTTGTGGGTACCAAGGACTATCCAAGGGAGTTGGTTTGAGGTCAAAATTCAAATGCATTAAGGTACTTGCTTTGCAAATTACCTAGGCTCAAAATAATAGATGTAGAAAAGATTTGGGAGAGAATTAATTGAAATAAAAATTCAGAAGAGAGTTGAACTAGTAGAGATAGAGTGTTTGGATTTCCCAAAGTGGAAGGAGATATATTTGGGAAGATTTTACCATGTGGTGTATGGCCAAATCATGAATGATTTCAAATATGGGAGAGAAAGAAAAACCCTTGGAGTTTCTTTTTGAAAGAAAAAAAATAAACTTCAAATTTTTTTCTTGAATCCTTGAGGAGAGAGTAATCAGAGGAAAAATTTAAAAACCAAACACCAGAGTTGAAGGAGATGCAAAACTAAAATATTTGCCAGAGGGAAAAAGCTTTTGATAGAGATTTTTGGAAGGGTTTTGGTGACCTCCTTCAAATCCAACAAAATTTTGAAGAAAACCAAAGGAAAAATTTTGGAATGTCACAACACCTACCCCCTTAGAAAAAATCTCGTCCCCGAGATTCTAGTTGATCCTCAAATAATTGTGGGTGCTCCGCTCAAAGGAAATCCTCTCTTTCCCAAGTGGCTTCACTTTCGGTGTGGTTGCTCCACTGAACTTTGAAGAACTTGATGGTTTTCTGTCGGGTTCTCCTTTCTGACTCCTCCAAGATTTTTATAGGATGCTCCCGATACGTAAGGTCTGGTTGCACGTCAATGTTTTTATGGGGTACTTGTTTCTCTGGGTTGCTTACGCACTTCCTCAATTGGGAGACGTGGAACACGTCGTGGATGTCGGATAATTCCTCGGGTAAGTCCATCTGGTAGGCAACCGTGCCTCTTCGTGCTACTATGCAGAAAGGTCGATGAATCTTGGTGCTAGCTTCCTTTAATCTTGAATCGGTGCAGGCCTCTCATGGGTGATACTCGTAGGTACACAAATTCACCGGGTTCAAAATGGACTCCACGATGCTTCTGATCGTAATAACTCTTTTGTCGACTTTGGGCTGTCTTGAGTCGGTCCTTAATTACCTTGACTTTTTCTTCAGCCTCTTTGAGCAGGTCTGGGCCGAAGATATGACTATCTCCGGTTTCCGACCAATTTAGCGGGGTACGACATCTTCGTCTGCATGTAGCTTCAAATGGTGCCATTTGTGAGCTAGGCGATAGCTGTTGTCATATGCGAATTCTGCGAATGGTAAGCTCTCACCTTAACTGGTCCCATAGGTGAGGACACATGCTCTCAAAGATATCTTACGGAATCTAGTTTACTCGCTCACCGCCCATCCGTCTGGGATGGTATGCGATCTTGAATGCCGGTGAGTTCCCAGAGCTTGTTGTAAGTGATCCCAAAACCGGAGACGAATTGAGTGCCTCCGTCGAGATTATTTTCTTTGGGACTCCATGTAGGCAAACGATACGAGAGAGGTAGAGCCTAGCAAGCTTCTGAGTGGTGTGTGTTGTCTTCACGGGGATGAAGTGAGCTACTTTAGTCAGTCTATCTGTGATTACCCATATGGCATCATGTCCGTGTCGCGACCGAGGTAGTCCAACAATAAAATCCATTCCAATCTTGTCCCATTTCCACTGGTATCTTATTCGGTTGCAATAGCCCGCCGGTTTCGGTGCTCGGCCTTGATGCGTTGACAAGAGTCACAACATGCAATAAACGTGGCTATGTCTCTTTTTATACCATGCCACCAAAATGTTTCACGAAGATCTTTGTACATTTTTGTTCCTCCAGGATGGATTGAATATGGAGCGGTGTGGCCTTCAGCCAGGATTTGTTGTTTAAGGTCATGGATATTTGGTACGCAAAGCCTATTCCTGTACCACAATATTCCTTGCTCATCAATAATGAATTCCGAGGCCTTGCCCAACTTCATCTTCCGTTTTATGCCTTCAATCTTTGGGGTGTCCACGTTGAGCCTCTTTAACCTTCTCTATCGTGGTAGGCTGTACTTCTAAGTTTGACACACCGCCTTCGGTGACCACCATCAGGTTGAGCTTTGCAATTCCTGCTGGAATTCAGGTCTTAAGTCCGGCATGCCGTCGTTGTCGGACTGGGGTTCCGACTCGAGCATCTGCTACAACATTTGCCTTGCGGGTGGTAGTGGATCCCAACATCATAATCCTTTACTAATTCCAACCAGCGCCGCTGCCAGAATTTAGTTCTGGTTGTGTGAAAATATACTTGAGGCTTTTGTGGTCCGTGTATATTTCTAGCGATTACCAAGTAAAAAGTGTCTCCATTCCTTGAGTGCATGAATAGCTGCTGCTAATTCCAGGTCATGGGTAGGGTAATTTTCCTCATGCTTGCGGTTATGCGGAAACATATGCGACAACCTTGCCTTCTTGCATTAATACGCACCCAAGGCCCTTTCGAGATGCGTCACAAAATACCTCAAAATTTTTGTGTATATCCGGCACAATTAATACTGGTGTTGTCGTCAGTTTCCTCTTCAGTTCTTGGAAACTTTTCTCTAAGCTTCCGTCCATTCAAACTTCCTGTCTTTCTTGAGTATTTGTGTCATTGGCTTTGCTATGGTGGATAATCCTTCAATAAATCTTCGGTAGTATCCTGCCATACCCAAGAAACTTCGTACATCCAAATCCGGCTGGGCGGCTTCCAACCAAGCACGGCCTTGACTTTTTCCGGTCTCTGGCGATACCTTCTTGAGTCAAGATGCGTGGCCCGGAAAACCTACTTGCTTTAGCCAAAATTCACACTTGCTGAATTTAGCGTACAACCGATGTTTCTGAGTTCTCCTAGTACAATCCGGAGATGTTCAAGCATGTTCTTACGGTGTTTTGGAGTATACCAGAATATCATCGATAAATACCACAACAAACTTATCCATAAACTTCATGAATGCTTTGTTCATGAGGTGAACAAAATATCTTGAGGGCGTTTGTTAGTCCGAATGGCATCACGGTGAACTCGCATAACCCGTATCACGGAGGTGAAAGCGGTCTTGGGAATATCCTCGGTTCGTACTTTCAGTTGATGATATCCCGATCTCAAGTCAATCTTTGAGAACACCTTGGCCTTAGCGAGTTGATCGAATAAATCATTTATTCGCGGCATCGGATATTTTTTCTTGATTGTGACCATGTTTAGCGCTCGATAGTCTATGCACAATCTCAGTGTTCCATCCTTCTTTTTGGCGAATAAAATTGGCGAACCCCAAGGTGAGGAACTGGCTCGTATGTGCCCTTTTTCCAACAGTTCCTTTATTTGCTTCTTTACTTCCACCAATTTGGATGGTGCCATTCTGTATGGTTTCTTGTATATGGGGGCGGTTCCGGGTGCTGGCTCAATGCTGAATTCAATCTCTCTATCTGGTGGCATGCCTGGTAGTTCTTCGGGGAATACATCTGGAAATTCACGACCATCGGCACTTTGCTCAATTCAGAAATATCTACCTTGTTCAATCTCGGTTGCCGGCATATTTTTCTTTCCTTGGCTGAAACCTTTATGGTCTTCCCGTGGTGATGGGTGAGAATTACGGTCCTGTTGAAGCAGTCAATAAAACCTTTGTTGGTGGTTAACCAATCCATCCCTAAGATGACATCCAGTCCTTTATTTTCCAATACGATAAGATTTGGGTGGAACTTCAACCCTTCAAACTCGATAACCACATCCTGGCAATAATTTCGGGTAACTTGCTTGATTCCGTGGGACTTGACGATCATAGATTTTCCCAAGGGAAGCATCGAAAAATTATTTTGCAAAGCAAAACTTTTCGAAACGAACGAGTGAGAAGCTCCAGAATCAAACAAAACCATGGCAGGTATTGTGTTGACAGGAAACGTACCGAGTACGATATCTGGGGCATTTTGTGATTCCTCTTTGATCATGTGGTTCAGATGACCCTTCCTGTGGTTGTTATTTGGGTTGAAATTGTTGCGCTTTGGTGCCGAATTATTGCCTCCGTTGTTCGGCTTTGGGGCCGAGTTCCTTGTCTTGGGGCACCGCTTGGCATAGTGCCCTTCTTCTCCTAAGCGTAATGTAACGCCTTTGGGTGGTATGTGAACTCCTTGTCCCTTGCGTGGAAATTCTTGCTTGGGCGTGAGACGTTTGTCGTGGGTTTGGGTGTCCAGTTTTACGAGCGTCTGTCTTGCTGCGGTGGTTGCGGTGTGTTTAGACTGGTCCCTCTTCCGCTTATGGAAATCTTCTAAGTTGCGTCTCTCATTTTCCAAGGTAATGGCCTTATCTACCAGCGTCTTAAAATCTGGAAATGTTTGTACGACCAACCGACATTTAAGCGCGGGTGTCGATCCGTCTAGGAACTTCTCCATCTTTTTGTTTTCGACATTCGTTCCTCGTTGGCGTGAAGCGAGACAGCAGGGTAAACCGACTGTTATATTCGGACACCTTGTCATTGTTCTTTGCTTGAGGTCATCAAATTCTCTCTTCTTGATCTTCATCAGACTCTTAGGAATATGTGCCCCACGAAAACCTTTTTTAAATTCCTCCCATGATATATTATTTTCGTTGGGGTGCATGTGTAGGAAATTTTCCCACCATGATGCGGCTGCTCCAGTGAGATAGTGCGGAGCATAAAGCACTTTCTCAAGGTCTGAACACTGGGCGATAATTAATTTTCTCTCCATGTCTCGAAGCCAGTCCTCGGCTTCGAGAGGTTTGTCAGTGTGAGAAAATGTTTGGGGACGCGTCTTCTGTAGCTTTCGGATAACTTGGATTGCTGCCGATACTGTCATGGTGATTCCCCATATTGATGACTTGGTTCAGTATTTCCTGATGTTGCTGCTGACTTTGTTCATAAAGACGGCACATCTGGGAAAGTGCCGTTCCACTGTCCTGTTGACTTGTCTGTCCCTGTGTGAAATTGTTGCCTTGGGGTGTGCCATAATTTTCCTCTGTCGGAGTTGGCATGGAGCGTGTCCAAGGACGAGACATAATTTACTCTGGGGATATATTTTGAAACACTCATAAGAAAGTGGAAAAAGTCGCAAAAATTAAGTCCATAAACGCATAAGGATGGCAAATAAATTAAAAGCCCAAGATTTTTTTAAGAAACAAGTCGATTGCGCACGGAGAAGGACTGCTCATTACATATCTTACACGCAAGCAGTAATTATACAATACGTCACTCAGGATATGCGTACATAAATCCTGACATGTTATTTAGTCTAGTGCACTCCTCCGGATCCTACATGATGCTAAACAAACTACTTCTCACAGCCTATTTACATAGAAGCATATCATACAAGTCGGTACATCGCGTGGCGGCTAAGCGTTCTTATTGGGTGATGGTAAGGATTTCCCTTGGCCTGCCAAGGGTGAGGCGAGAGGCTGGGGACTCAACCTCCTCTTCGGAGATAGGCTCAGACGAGAGGTGCTGCACGGAGTTGGTGGAGCAGGTGCCCTGTGGGACAACTCGAATCTGAGCGGGCACGAGGGTGGTGCAGAACGAACCGGAGTAGGTGCAATGACATGGTTGAATTCCTCCGTGGTAGGCGTGCGACGAGTAGCGGTGCGAGAAGTAGGAGCGAACGATGCTGATGACGCGAGAAGAAAGTCGGTGGCGGTGCAGCACGCAGGAGCTCCCTCCTGTTGGCGGCACAGACCATGGATCGAGTCCATGCGGGCAGCTACAAAGTCGCCCACCAGGTTGTCGAAGGCTGCCTCCAAAGCCCGGAGATACTCGATGAGCATCTCAAAAGCTGCGCCCCGTTCTCCTGCGGGGCAAGAGAACGCGTAGTGGCAGGTGTATGGCACGTGACATGGCAGGTAGCGGTAGCGACGAGTCTTCATTGAAGGCAGGATATCCCTGAGACGGGCTATCGCCTCACGGGCTGCCATCTGTAGCGCGTGCTTCTCTGTGGGCATGGCTCTCCCCACGAACTGGTAACGCTCAACTCGTCCTCTTTTGAACTCCACCGCGGCTTGGTGCATGGTTAAACGATCATTGACCTTGTGCTGAGAGAGAGAGAGAAGACTGGGCGCACATCTGGCTCCATCGCGACTTGGACGATGAAGGAGAGAAGCTTGACAAACCCATCGGGCATGTTGGCGAACATCTGCGACTCACAGTCGTTGCTGGCCATCTACAAAAGTAGGCAAAAATCCTGAGTAGTCAAATCATAAATTTATCTTTGCCGTAAATTGACTACATTTGTAAAAAAATAACTAGCTCTATTATGCTAATAATCGATTAGCGATCACACCTAGTGGCTTCCCTACAGTCGGCCTGGCTCTGGTACCAAGCTTGTCACGACCGGATTTTCAATAAAATATTTATTGAACAACCGACCCATGAAATCCAATATGAGGATAAATCCTCCATATCGGTAGACAAAACTTGGATACAAGAAGCCAGTAGCATTACAATATTACAAGGGTCGGACTAAAGGTGCCCAACCAATTATTACAACACGCCAAAAATCATACATGATGGCGGATATGGCACAAGGTGTAGGGTGGAAATACTACTGACTTGGAGTATGCGTGGTTGGTGGGATAACACAGTGGGGTGGTTAATAAGTCTACTGCACTGGCGGCTCATCGAGCATCGAGGTGAGGCTCGACGAATTTATTTGGGTAGCGTAAGCAGATATTTTACAAGGACTAATCCAGGGTCGACGAGACCGATTTGGGATTCCTCTAGGCGTCGGACTCGCTATCGAACTCTTCATCCAAGAGATCGCCTTTCGACAAGATTCCGGCCAAATCAACAAGCCAGGTGAGTACTATGAAAGTACTCGCAAGACAGTTCGGACAAAAGATACAACAAATGGAAGCATGAACGCGACATAGTTAATCTTAACAATGCTCAGTTTAAGCAGTATAGAAAAATAATTAAAATGGGAGTCGGCGGTAGTCCGCTCGAAAACCCAAGGAGGCAAACTTAAAACCGATCGAATTGTCCGGCGGCGCCTCGAAAGGTGAATAAATAAGCAAAATATTGCCACGTAAGGCGTCTGAGCGACACCTCATAAAGGGCTTATATTGAAATAAAAATGCATGCACGCCGCGATGGACGTCTGAGCGACATCACGTAAAGGGCTTATAATAAAAATAAGTAACATCAATGCCGCGATCGGACGTCCGAGCGACATCACGAAAAGGGCTTATAATAAAAATAAGTAACAGCAATGCCGCGATCGGACGTCTCGAGCGACATCACGAAAGGGCTTATAATAAAAATAAGTAACATAATGTCATGATCGGACGTCTGAGCGACATCACGTAAAGGGCTTATAAGAAAAATAAGTAACTGCAATGCATGCAATGGACGTCTGAGCGACATCACGTAAAGGGCTTATAATAAAAATAAGTAACAGCAATGTCAGCGATCGGACGTCTGGGCGACATCACGTAAAGGGCTTTCATCACAAAATATAGCACTCATAATAAATATTCAACACATGAATTTAAACGGGTTAGTCCATCCACAGGAATAAACATTTAACCGGACTTAGTACTCTTGTGATTCACCGGAGTATCTGTCACCAAAACTGACACTTGTCAGGATATGATAATACAGAACTTGGACATGGATAAGATGATTCGAGGATTTATGACTCTGCAGAGTTTGTTCTAAAATTACCCACAGCCAATGGATTTCCGTAGTCCTGAAGGACTAGTTCCGTTTATGGTATTTCGGAAGAAACACAGCTAACCAGTACACACCCATCCTACCTCACGATGCCAGGAATCACCCCAAACGTCGTCCAAGAAAAACTTTGAGACGGGGAGATCACAATCTCGAATAGCATGGGATCAAATTTATATTCGCGCGCTCTAAGGGGTGCCCCCCTCTCGGTCCCAACCGGAAACACCCATGCCCCTCGACGGATGACTGGCTTTAATCCAGGGCCATGGAACCATCATCACGGCCTCTCCATTTGGTGTGTACCAGAAAGCGGTTTGCTACTTACTAAGCCATATCCCTTGCGGAAAGCATGTGGTAGTACGGGAAGGGAAATGGATGGGAACCGAACTGATACGGGTTGACACTGAAGTCAAATAGTATGGCATAAGACTGGCATGCTACAACACTGCCATCTTACCCATCCAACACGTATGGATTATCGAACTCACTTGCCTCAACTTTGCATGAAAAATAACATTCATCGGTATGCTCACAAACATGCCATGAAACTACTTAATGCAAACCTGCCAGAACACTCATCATATCAAAAGTTCAAACATGCTTACCTGGTTTAGAGTAGTCAGAGCCTAGCTCGGTGAAGTTTATGATCCCGTCACCTCCTTCGGTATCTACGGTATAAAGAAAACATACGCGCTAACGTAAATACCGTGAGGTGCACAAAAATTTCTCCGAATATTTTTCAAATAAATCTGATAAAAAACTAGACAAAATTTTAAAGAGGACAGAAAAAGAATCAATCAAAAATACTTTTCTTATTAAAAGTTATAAGAGTTTTGGTCCAAGGACCCATCTGTAATGAAATAGAAAGTTTCCAGGGGGTTCTGCGGAAAAGTCTAGATAACGTTTCGCTTTAAAAGAACGGTGAGAGACCTGAGGCAGGCTCCACCCGTCAGGTTTGAATTTTTAAACGAGGGAAAACAGAGTGCGACGGCGCCGAGAGGTGCGGTGGTCGCCGGCGGCGATCCACGGCGAGGTAAGGTGATTGGGGTGTACCTTCGTGATCAGTGCGCCCTTCCGCGTCAGTGGGTGGTGGCAGAGGTCGTCGGCGAGCACCACGTCGACGGCGACCCTTGCTCCGGTGACGGCGGTTCGGACGGTCGTGGATCTCACGGAGAGAGCTGCGGGGCCAAAATTGAGGTGGGGGTTATCCTACTAGAGGTGGTGCGAGGCTACAGGCGAAAGTAGGGCGGAGGAGTTCTCACCGGAGAGAACGATGCGCCGAGCCCGAGGCGGACGGAGGTGGCCGGAGTCGAGGAAGAAAGGCCCCTCGAGGCCCCTCCAGCGGCTAGGCGGGGTCAGGTGAGGTGGTGGAGTCGTGCGGAGGCGAGAGCAAGCTCGGGGTGCTATATATAGCCGGCCCGAGTCGGTTGCCGTGAACGGATAAGTCCGGCGAGTTGATTACGGCGGCGCTGTGGCTCGACGATCGGCTTAGGAGCTTGAGCGTCGCCTAGGAGGAGTATTGGAGCCGTTCCCGTGTCTAACTCAAAGACGCAGGAGGGCTGGTTACTGATCTGCCCTCGGAACGGCCGCACGGCCCGGCCGGGCGGCAGAGAGCGCGCTTCTGCGGCGTGCCAAGCCACAGCGACGGTGCCGCATGCGTCGGCAAGGAAGGTGGCCACGGAGCCACCGGGGCGCTTTGGCGGCGCCCGACGGCGTTGCGCCGCAGTTTGCCCTGTCGCCGTTACGGTGGTGCAGCCGCCGCAAAACGCCGGCCATGGCGGGCGAAGCGCCACCGACGCCAGGAACGCGCCAAGCGCTCGTGTGAAGCTCCGGACAAGAGGGATAGGCTGCGAGCAACGTGCCAAGGGCACTGTGGACTCATGACTGAGGTTACTGACGGAGATCGACACTGAACTTCTGAATCTTCTGAAAGTGAACAGTACTAGTGCATGCAAGGTGTTCGACAGAATGATCTAGGCATGTAGGGTTTTTTCCTTGGGCTGGTGTCGGGGGAGAACTGATCGTGTCCCACGAGCACCTACGGGACCTGGGCCCCTTGTGGTTCGGAGGGGGGCGGAGATTGCACAAAGAGCGGATCAAGGCGATGCACACGAGCGGATTTACCCAGCTTCGGAGCTCTCCGGGGAGATAATACTCCTACTGCTGCTTTGTGGATTATCTTGTGTTCTTGCTAGGGAGCAATGGGGGCTACAAGACCTAGCCTGAGTGTGGTTTCATATGAATGTGACGAACTAAGCCGGAACTGGACCGAACCGAACCCCGAACCCTTGCTACGTTGCCCTTGGGCCTCCTTTTATAGGCACAAGGGGTCACCACATGTGGCAAGTAGACAAGGGTATGATGGTAAAAACATAGGTTGGTACACCGCTTTGTACAGTGTACAGTAATCTATACCTAACTCTGACGGCAAGGGACAAGAGTCATCAATGCCCGTCTCAGTCGCCCGAACAGTGTAACAGGGACCGTCAAGTGCGCCTCCGTTTGCCACGATGGTTGCTTGTCAGCGCCGCTTGTCACTACTCCCCGCTGGCTGCACAGCCCGTCGACACGCGTACTTGGGAGAGCCCCGCGGTGACACGTTGGCGGGTGAACTGGAGCGGAGATGAAGAGAGGTCGCCCGCCCCGGCAAGCGCCTTGCCGCGGCAGGAACCTTGTCGGCAGGGGCTCGGCGCCCGCCAAACATTCGGCAAGCTCCTCTTGCGGGGCCTTGTTTCCTTGGCGCCTGAGTGGCCTTCCGGCAAGCTCCTCTTGCCGGGTCTTGACTACTTTGTTCTTGAATGGTTCACCGGCAAGCTCCTCTTGCCGGAGTCTTGTTTTCGAAGGGTCAGAGAGGGTCTTGGCAGACGCCCGGCAAGGCTTGCCGCAGGGACGCCGCGATCGCCGTGCCAGTGTTCGGGGTACTAAGGTACCCCTACCTTAGTACACCGACAGGAGCCCCCGGGCCTGGGCCATACACGGTGCCGAGCGCTGTTGGGCCAGGCCCAAAACAGGGCACGGGCACGCGCGGCCTGGGTCCAAACCAAATCCACTCCGTATCCGCCGCGTTCCCCTGTAACGGCACGCGTCAATTGCGGTGTCGTGGGGGAAGTGGGCGGCGTGCGAGGTCGCCTCATCTGTCGCCTCAGTTCTGCATCTCCGCCACGTGGTTCCCATGCTCTTGGGGTCACGGACGGTGGAAGTGGGAAACTGGGCCGTTGCGAGCAGAGGCAGCAGGTCTGCCCCGATTCCCTGCTCTTCCTATGCCTTGATTCGCTGAGCGGGGCGGCCGAGCCCCCACCTTGCTTCTTTTAAGAAGGGCGGAAGGGGAGTGCAGAAGCCCGCACTCTCCCATTTCTTCCTTTCCTCAGCTTCTGCTCCCCTTTCTCCCATTCGTCATGGAGAAAGGGAACCTTGGTTCTTCATCGGTGGCGGCAGGGGTCGCAGCTAGACAGCGCACCCCTCCCAATCCCACGCCCTGGGTGGCAGAGCCAGCCACGAGGGGAAGAGGGAGGGGGCGAGGTCGAGGAGCTCGGGGAAGAGGCGGATGAGGCGGCGCGCCGTCTCCGCCTCCGTCGGTGGTTCCCCTTCGGGGGCGAGGTCGTGGACGAGGTCGAGGCGCTCGGGGAAGAGGCGGGCGGGGCGGCGCGCTGTCTCCGCCCCTGCCGGCGGTTCCCCTCCCCGCGGTGGTCCATACAGGGGACGACCCTTGCGAGTTCTTCGTCAAGCTGCGCCGGGCGCCTCGTCGTCGCCTCCGGCTTCCAGCTCCGTTCGCGAGCGCGATGGAGTCGGATCCGCCCGAGACATTGAGACTGCACATGAGGGGCTGTGGGATCAGCGGCATGCGAGTCCGCGTTGTATTCCCAGCCCCTAATGTGATGTATCTTGATCGTGGGTGGAAGACGTTCGCCCGCATCCACAACCTGCTGGCGGGGTTTACCCTCCATTTTAAGTTAATGGAGGGTGATCTCCTCTCCGTCAAGGTCTTCGGGGATCTCGGCACTCGGGCGAGGTGCTGCGTGGATAGCTCCTCCGACAGCAAAGATTCCTCCTCGAGCGAGAGTGGCGAGGAGGAGAGCGACAGCGACGACGAGGGTAGCGGGCCCAACTAGTTGTCGGGCGCCGCTTCGCGCTTCACCGGCGACCACATCATCCGCGTCGCCGGCTCCTTGAACTCCCCGGGGTCGTCTCCTTGGGTGACTGGCGTAGGGAGGCTGCGGAAGGGGAAGAGGGATGGCGACAAGGCCGTCAAGTCGGAGTACGAGGGCGTAGTGCCCTCGACAGCGTGCTGACGTCCTGCCGCCCCGTCTTCGAGCCCCGCTTCCGGCGCCGCCATCCCCGCCAAGCCCTCGGAGAGCCCCCGGGATGTTCTCTTGGTGCCTTCTGGCACCTGTAGCTCGCCTAGGCGTTCCTTTTGCCCTCCTCGCCTCCTTGACCTATCTCCTGAAGAGAGGGACAGGAAAAGGATTATGGGCATCTTATCTTTTTAATTTGTAAGCCTTCGGGCCTTATCTGCATTTAAAACTTGTAATCCTCTCTTTCATGTTTTTTTTATTCTCCACGGACTGTATCCGAGTAGAATATTTTTAATGAAAAAGGGATGTTTGAGAAAGGACGAAAGGCTTATCTGATACCGCAGCCCCCGGCAACTCTGGCTTGCCGCAGCCCCCGGCAACTCTGGCTTGCCGGGGCTTGGATGCCGGCGCACCTTCTCTTTGCTGTTATTTCAGTCCCGAGAACAATTTAGCTAGTGCCGCGATAAGTTATTTTTGTAATATACACTATCTTAGGCAATCGAATGCAATGTTATTTCCTTTACTCGATTTCTTCCCTTGTATGTTTATACCCTACGCTTTCAGGGGAACTTGCCGGTGCAGGCACCCTTGCCGCGAGCGCCGAGTGCGGAACTTCAGCAGCTTCTTGGTCAAGGGTCGCTACCAACAAGCAACCTTGCCGCGGACTAGTTGCAGCTCACTTAAGTTGTTGAGCGGACTCGAAACAAAGTAAGGGCGCAAGCTAGTCGCGAGTCGGTTCCTCCGCGCACAGGTTTTCCATACAAAGTACTATCGTTCGAGGAAGATAACTTAAAAATTTAAAACTGGTCGTTTAAACTTAGCAACTTAGCTTTTCTGTTGTCCATTTTCCGGCAAGGCAACAGTTCCTCGAGCGACGCTTATCGGCCCACACCATTATCTCCTCCTCCCCCCCCCCCCGGTTAACTTGTGGGTGGATGAACCTTCTTCTTGTTTGAGAAGAAAGAAGAGAAAAATAAAGTTATGGAGCCTAATGGCTCATTATTACTTACCGGGTGCGGGTGCTGCACAAGATGTTAGTAAACACATGCATATATGATTATGAAAGCATGTATTGACAAAATGTGTGCAACACATAGGCTTTACTGATGCACGGGGTCTGCGCCCGGTTTTGTACAAAGGATTACATGCAACAGCGGCAAGACTTGTACAAAAGGGTGGTTGCCGGAACGGGTTCCGGCAACCGCGCCTCATGGGTAAAACTTGCGAAGATGCTCTATGTTCCAGGAATTGCTCACCGGAAGGCCATCTTCGGTCTCAAGGCGGACAGCGCCGGGCCTAGTGACTCGTTTCACCCGATAAGGGCCTTCCCACTTCGGCGTCAACTTGTTGGAATTCTTGGCGGATTGAACGCGCCGAAGAACAAGGTCGCCTTCCTCGAAGCTTCGGCATTAACTGCGGCTATGGTAGCGACGCAAAGCTTGTCGGTAACGAGCAGCTCGTCTGTGACTGAAGACGATCTTCCTCGAGGAGCATCGCGTCATCTTGTCGCAGCTGGTCTTGCTCAAGCTCATCATAAGCGAGCACTCGAGGTGACCCGATATCTGAAGTTCCGTGGGGAGAAGCGCCTGCTGCTCCGTAGACTAGAGCAAAGGGTGTCCGGCGATTGGCTCGATTTGGCGTCGTCTGATCGACCAAAGAACCACCGGGAGCTCCTCGATCCTGTTCCTTCCGCTCTTGCGCAGCCTGTCATAAGTTCTGGTCTTGAGTCCTCGCAGCACTTCAGCGTTTGCTCTCTCTGCTTGACCGTTGCTTCTTGGATGAGCAACGGAAGCAAAGCAGATCTTGGCGCCAAGATCTTGGACGCGTCTTGCATGAAGGTGCGGCTCGTGAAGCGTGTGCCGTTGTCGGTGATGATTCTGTTAGGAATCCCAAAGCGGCAAGCAATTGACTGAAGAACTTGACGGTCGACTTTGTCACCTTCCTCACTGGTTCCACTTCCGGCCACTTTGTGAACTTGTCGATTGCTACGTACAAGTATTCAAAGCCTCCGACAGCTCGGGGGAAGGGGCCGAGGATGTCGAGCCCCCAGAACGAAAAGGGCCAGGATAAAGGGATCGCCTGGAGAGCTTGAGCTGGTTGGTGTATCTGTTTTGAATGGAACTGGCACGCTTCACACTTGGTTACTTGTGCGATTGCATCACGGAGGGCTTCGGCGGAAGAAACCTTGTCGGAAAGCTTTGCGGCAAGTTCTCTTGCGCCAATGTGGTGACCACATATGCCTCCGTGTATCTCCGCCAACAGCTTCTGTCCATCTTCCCGGCAAATACACTTCAATTTCACTCCGTTGAGTCTTCTTCTGTACAAGATGTTGTCAACAAACTGGTACATACTTGACTGCCGGGCTACTTTTTCCGCTTCTTCTTGCTCTTCGGGAAGTTCTCCTGTCTGAAGGAAATGGACGATTTGCTATGCCCATGTTGGAGCCTGTGGCTCGACAACAAGGACTGAAGGCTCATCTATCACTGTGGGAACATCAGCTTCTACGGCAAAGACCCGTGGGTCCGCCGGAGCTCGATGATCCCCGGCAAGCTTGCCGGAGCTAAACTTGTCGGGAGCGTTTGCCTCAACGATACAAACTGCATGGTTTGTCGGAGCAGACTGCTCCTCAGTGATATTTGCGTTAGTTTTAGGGACCTTCTTGGCGGCGGCTCCAGAGAGCTCTGCCGGAAAGTAGTCGCCGGAAACCAACTTTCTCTTCTTGCTCTGTCCTGTTGATGGTGTTACGATTGGCTGAGTTAGCTTGAGCACAAAAATACCTGGTTCCACAGGTAACTTAAGTGCGGCACATTTGGAGAGGCCATCAGCTATATCATTCTGTGCTCTTGGAACGTGTTCCATTTGCAGGCTCTCAAAGCGCTCTTCCAGCTTCCTCACTTCATCGACGTACGCTTCCATCAATGAACTCTGATAATCTTTATTTACTTGGCGGACGAAAAGTTGCGAGTCCCCCCTGACAATGAGCTTCTTGATCCCAAGGTCCACAGCAATCCTGAGACCGGCAAGCAAACCTTCATACTCTGCAGTATTGTTTGTTGCTTGTTCCATGGGAAAGTGCATCTGGACTATGTACTTGAGGTGCTCTCCGGTGGGTGCGATAAACAGCACGCCGGCACCGGCGCCTTGCAGCGAGAAAGCTCCATCAAAGTACATCAGCCACTCTTTATTTGCCTCCTTGACGGGGATGCTCATCTCCGGAATCTCTTCATCTTGCGTTGGCGTCCACTCCGCTATAAATTCTGCCAATGCCCTGCTCTGGATAGTTGAAGTGCTTCCGAACTTGAGACCAAAGCTTGACAGTTCCAGTGCCCACTCAACAATCCTGCCTGTTGCTTCTGGATTTTGCAAAATCCTCTTCAGCGGAAAGCGAGTGACAACTATTATCTCATGTGCTTGGAAGTAATGGTGCAGCTTTCTCGAGGCCATGAGGAGGCCGAAAAGTAGCTTCTGCACACCAGAGTACCTTGATCTAGCCCCCTGCAGAAGGGAACTGACAAAGTATACTGGGCGCTGCACCATCTTCTTTTGTATCTTGTCACAACCCTGCGCTGATCCGCCCTTGTCGGGACCAGAGCTTGACGGCGAAGCACCTTGCTTGTCGCTGGATGCGCTTGCCTCGGTTGCCGGCTCATCATCTGCCTCCCTCTCCGCTACTAACGCAGCACTAACCACTTGATTGGTCGCCGCTATGTACAGCAACTTCTCTTGTGGCTTAGGTGCGACAAGTATTGGAGCGGAGGATGTATCTCTTCAAGTCTGCGGCGCAGCCTCCGCTTCGAGTCCATTTCATTGGACCTGCCTTTTCAAAATCTTGAAAAAGCGGCATGCGCGTTCTCGCAGACTTAGAGATGAACTCTTTGAGCAGCCACGCATAACCGGCAAGCCTCCCGACATCCTTGACGCGCTTTGGTGCTTGATCTGCTCAATGGCCTTGATCTTGTCGGGATTGGCTTCAATTCCCCGCTGAGATACAAAGAACCCGAGAAGCTTGCCGGAAGGGACTCCAAACACGCACTTCTCGGGGTTGAGCTTAAGGTTGATCTTGCGCAGGTTTGCAAACGTCTCATCCAAATCCTGAACCCAGTCGCCTGTCTTTGCTCTTGACCACTATGTCATCCATGTAAGCTTCTACATTTCGGTGTATCTGTGGTCCAAAGGCATCATGGACTACCCTTGCAAAGGTTGAACCAGCATTCTTCAAACCGAAAGGCATCCGTATAAAGCAGTACGTGCCACATGGTGTAATGAATGAGGTTTTCTCTTCATCCTCTTCTGCCATGAAGATCTGATGATATCCTGAATATGCATCAAGAAACGAAAAGTGATCGCATCCAGCCGTGGAGTCAACAATCTGGTCGATACGCGGCAAGGGAAATGGGTCCTTGGGACAAGCTTTATTAACATCAGTGAAGTCAATACAAAGTCTCCATTTCCCATTAGCCTTGCGTACAACTACCGGATTGGCCAACCACGTGGGGTGGAGGACTCCTCTGACAAGCCCTGCTGCTTCTAATTTCTTGATTTCTTCTGCTATGAACTCTTGGCGCTCCACTGCCTGTTTCCTAACTCTTTGCTTGACGGGCCGCGCGTGAGGACAGACAGCTAGGTGGTGCTCAATTACTTTCCTGGGAACACCGGGGTTGTCGGATGGTTGCCATGCAAACACATCGACATTCGCTTGCAGAAAGCAACGAGCTCGCCTTCCTATTTAGGATCAAGCGTGGCAATCGATGGTGAAGGTACCACCGGTGCCGTCCTCCTTGGCGGGCACCTTCTTGGTCTTTGGCGGAGCTGCCATCGTCTTGTTGCACTTGCCGGTGGAGCTCGATGGTGCGTCCTCGACGGTAGCGCAGCACTCAAGAGGTGCGCTTGCGGAGTGGGCAACAGAGCTCTTGCGGACCTAGTGGTCTTCTTCTTCCCCGGGGAGCTTCAGTGTAAGTGGTTTGCTATCTGTCGCTGCTGCATCCCGGTAAATCTTGTTGGTGCAGATAAGTGCATCTTTCTTGTCGCCATGGACAGAAATGACGCTTATCGGGCCGGGCATCTTGAGTAGGTTGTAAGCATAATGAGAGGCGTCCATGAACTTGGTGAGTGCTGGACGGCCAAGTATGCCATTGTAGGGCAATGGGAAATCGGCGACGTCAAACGTGACCCTCTCAGTTCTGAAGTTGAGCTCGCTGCCGAATGTTACCGCAACGTGATCTTCCCTTTGGGCTTGCTCCTTCCTGGGTTGATTCCTTGAAAGTACCAGTTTCTTGAGCTCATTGTCGAGGATTTGAAGTTTTGGAGCGCCGCAGGAGATCAAATTCAGGCCGGCCCCGCCGTCAACCAGCATCTTTGTGACTTTGAGGTTGCGGATGGTTGGTGAGACCAACATCAGCAGGCACCCGACTGCAGTGATGCGATCATGGTGATCCTCAATGTCAAAGATGATGGGCGTGCTGGACCATTTCAGAGGTTTGCGTGACTCTATGGATGGTTCTGCTGCATTGACCTCACGCATCCATTGCTTGAGTTGGTGGTGCGAGGTAAGCAGAGACGCCCAATCGGCCGATTTAAAGGACCTCCATTGCCTTTTGAAACTCCTGCTCATCAGTTTCATCGTCTTCATCGTCCTCGTCATCTTCATCTTCATCTTCTTCCTTGTCGCGCCACGTGGAGGTCTGTCTCCTTGCATTGCTTGGCTTTTTGCGGCGCCCTCCCGACCGGGTCTCTTCTTACTTGCCGCACCTGCACCTTCTTGGGCCTTCTCCTTGTCTCGCCGCTCGTACTCAGCTCTTTGTAGCTCAACAAGCTGCTCGACTTTCTTGCAGCCTCACGGAGATCGTGGCCTTTGGTGCGGTGGATTTTCTGATCGCTTGTTGGAGCTGTCAGGCTTGTCAGCGGCCGCCACAGCTTGGCGGTCGGCGTCAACGGCAACCTCCTTGCCGGAGCCACCGGCCTTGGCTTTGTTGTCGGCATCATCCTTGCCGGACTGCACGACAACTAGTACTTCTTGGTTTTTCTTCCTCCTGTTGTTCCGCCGCCGGCTATTTCTTGCCGGGGCGATCCCCTCACTATCAGACTCTGCTCCCACGTTCTCTCCTGGGAGTCTTCTTCCTTCTTCAGCGCGTGCACACTTGTCGGCTGTATGAGAGCTTCGCTGACGTCTTTCACTTTGCACATCGCCATCTCCTCCCTCATCCTGCGATTTCGTACATTACGATGGAATGCAATCGATCATCGCAGCAGGTGGACATCCGGGATGTTGTAGTGCACTCGATCGATTCTCTGGATGAATTTGGCGCAGAGACTCCTCCTCATACGGGCAAGCACGTGGAGATCACTCTCCACGGCCATGAGGCTTGTGGCCGCTGTGAAGGCGCCAACAAACTGGTGGCACAAATCTGCCTAAGAAGAAATAGAGCCATCCGGCAAGTGCATGAGCCAAGATCGGACGCTTGGCTTGAGCACCAAGGGAAAGTAGTTGGCGAGGATCTTGTCGTCTCGCCCCCGCAGCTTGCACCGCGATGGTGTAAATGCCGAGGAAATCCGATGGTGTGTCCTGCCGTCATACTTCTCCGGCACGTCTGGTTTGAAGTTTTTCTTGTCGGGCCACCGGACTTGCCGCAGCTCACGCAGTGAACGCAGGGCAACCCATCACAGACGGCAAGTCGCCTGGTTCCCCTGGCGCATGCATATCAACAGTGGGCCCGGCGTGTTGGTCAGATTGACGGCGCGCTTCTCTTCGGCGCTCAATACGGGTTCGAGCGTCTTCTTCGCCGTTCTCGAAGAACTTGGCGTTGGTCGCGACGAGCTCGCGGATCCGACGACGCTGTGGAGTCATTGCCGAGGTGGATCCGGCGAGTCGGGCGATCTTGGCCTTCGGGAAGGAGTGCACGGTGGGTGCACCCCGCAGTCTCGTCGCCACCGGCTCGCGCCTTTCGCCTCGTCGCGGCTGCGAAGCGCAGTTGCCGCGGGACGTCGCCGTTAGCGAAGCCGATGAGACTCTGAATTGTGGCCCTCCATTCGTCGACCTTATCGGCCGTTGGAGGGTAATCTAGTAGTAACTGAGCTCTTGCCAAGGCTTCCGCTGGTGTGGTTGGCGGCAACGGCGTACGGAGCGAAGAACGGCATGTGCTCGGACTCCTAACCAAGTTAGGAGGAGCAGCATCCCGCCCAAGCGACCGTACTCCACTCGTACCGGCATGCTGAGGTGCATGCGGGTCTCGAGGGCCTCGGGATCCTCCAGCTTGCCTTGCTCCAACGAGCGTATGGTGCTGTGAGTATCGTGACGCTGTCGGTCACGCGCCTCCTGCGAAGGACGCGGTGCAGATTCGGACGCCGACGCCTGCGCTGCCTTGTCCTTGGACCTGGCGGCATCGTGGGCTCTCTCGACGACGCCGGTCCCTCCGCCAACGTTTTCCCCACCACCACGGCGGCTCGGTGGTGGTGGGTTCGGACGCGACGGCTCATTTGCTGCCAAGGCTTCTTCTTCGGCGCCATGTCGACGAAGATGTCGATGGAGTTGCTCGTGCGACCGCCGGATCGGGTTCACACAGCCTCGACGCCCCCTACCTGGCGCGCCAAAGATGTCGGGGGAGAACTGATCGTGCCCCACGAGCACCTACGGGACCTGGGTCCCTTGTGGTTCGGAGGGGGGCGGAGATTGCACAAAGAGCGGATCGAGGCGATGCACACGAGCGGATTTACCCAGCTTCGGAGCTCTCCGGGGAGATAATACTCCTACTGCTGCTTTGTGGATTATCTTGTGTTCTTGCTAGGGAGCAATGGGGGCTACAAGACCTAGCCTGAGTGTGGTTTCGTATGAATGCGACGAACTAAGCCGGAACTGGACCGAACCGAACCCCGAACCCTTGCTACGTTGCCCTTGGGCCTCCTTTTATAGGCACAAGGGGTCACCACATGTGGCAAGTAGACAAGGGTATGATGGTAAAAACATAGGTTGGTACACCGCTTTATGCAGGTGTATGATAATCTATACCTAACTCTGACGGCAAGGGACAAGAGTCATCAATGCCCGTCTCAGTCGCCCGAACAGTGTAACAGGGACCGTCAAGTGCGCCTCCGTTTGCCACGATGGTAGCTTGTCAGCGCCGCTTGTCGCTACTCCCCGCTGGCTGCACAGCCCGTCGACACGCGTACTTGGGAGAGCCCCGTGGTGACACGTTGGCGGGTGAACTGGAGCGGAGATGAAGAGAGGTCGCCCGCCTCGGCAAGCGCTTGCCGCGGCAGGAACCTTATCGCGCTTGGGGGCTCGGCGCCCGCCAAGCCTTCCCGGCAAACTCCTCTTGCCGGGGCCTTGTTTCCTTCGCGCCCTGAGTGGCCTTCCCGGCAAGCTCCTCTTGCCGGGGTCTTGACTACTTTGTTCTTGAATGGTTCACCGGCAAGCTCCTCTTGCCGGAGTCTTGTTTTCCGAAGGGCCGCAGAGGGTCTTGGGAGACACCCGGCAAGGCTTGCCACGGGGACGCTGCGACTGCCCGTGCCCAGGTTCGGGGTACTAAGGTACCCCTACCTTAGTACACCGACAGCTGGTTTTTGGTGGAGGGGCCTCCCATTGCATCTAGAGGCTGCCTGAATATTTGTGGAATTTTTGGAGTAATGTAGATATGAATTTCACCAAATTTGGCAAATCTGGTACAAACTTGCAGGGGCTATAATTTGAAATTTTTGAACAGAAGAGGAGTGGATCTTGATAGTTCTAGGTTGTGGGTACCAAGGACTATCCAAGGGAGTTGGTTTGAGGTCAAAATTCAAATGCATTAAGGTACTTGCTTTGCAAATTACCTAGGCTCAAAATAATAGACAGAAAAGATTTGGGAGAGAATTAATTGAAATAAAAATTCAGAAGAGAGTTGAACTAGTAGAGATAGAGTGTTTGGATTTCCCAAAGTGGAAGGAGAAATATTTGGGAAGATTTTACCATGTGGTGTATGGCCAAATCATGAATGATTTCAAATATGGGAGAGAATGAAAAACCCTTGGAGTTTCTTTTTGAAAGAAAAAAAAACTTCAAATTTTTTTCTTGAATCCTTGAGGAGAGAGCAATCAGAGGAAAAATTTAAAACCAAACACCAGAGTTGAAGGAGATGCAAAACTAAAATATTTGCCAGAGGGAAAAAGCTTTTGATAGAGATTTTTGGAAGGGTTTTGGTGACCTCCTTCAAATCCAACAAAATTTTGAAGAAAACCAAAGGAAAAATTTTGGAGTGTCACAGCATCCCACCTTTCTTCTTCAACAATCATCGGTTAGTATCGGTTGAGCCTGAGTTTTTGCTTCTTCACATGAGTTGTGCTATCCTTGCAATGTCATTTTATTTTGTTTTGCTTGCTGTTTGAATAAAATACCAATATCTGAAATTCTTTATTGAGAGAGAGTCTTCGCATAGTTGCATAATAATTTTTCTACTCATTGATCTTCACTTATATCTTTTTGGAGTAGTTTTTCATTTACTCGTGTGCTATATCCTATGAGTAAATTGTTGAATGAGTTGAATGTCATAAATCTGAAATTATATATGTTTCATTTTCTTATCCCATGGGGAGTAATGACTTCACATCTAAGAGGTAGAGGTTGTAAATTTATTGAAGATTAGCAAGCATTGTATTAGTCATTTGAACAATTCATGAAAGAATATTGAGGGAAGAGAGATTTCACATATAAATATACTATCATAGACATATTTTATAATTGTGAGCACTCATTAAGTATGACATGCTAAAGAGTTGATGTTGGACAAGGAATACAACATAATGGGTTATGTTTTCTCACATCTCAGTTAAAGTATATTGTCATGGATCATTCAAACATTTTGAGCTTGCCTTTCCCCCTCATGCTAGCCAAAATTCCTAGCACCAAGTAGAGATACTACTTGTGCTTCCAAATATCCTTAAACCCAGTTTTTGCCATGAGAGTCCACCATACCTACCTATGGATTGAGTAAGATCCTTCAAATAAGTTGTCATCGGTGCAAGCAATAAAAATTGCTCTCTAAATATGCATGACTTATTAGTGTGGAGAAAATAAGCTTTGTACGAACTTGTTATGGAAGCAATAAAAGCGACGGACTGCATAATAAAGGTACATATACAAGGGGCAATATAAAGTGACGTTCTTTCGCATTAAGATTTTGTGTATCCAACCCTAAAAGCGCATGGCAACCTCTGCTTCCCTCTGCGAAGGGCCTATCTTTTACTTTATGTCTTTTACTTTATGCAAGAGTCAAGGTGATCTTCACCTTTCCCTTTTTCATTTTATCCTTTGGCAAGCACTTTGTGTTAGGGTGATCTTGATATATATATCCAATTGGATGTACGTTAGCATGAACTATTATTGTTGACATCACCCAAAGGTGAATACGTTTGGAGCCAACATTATAAGCCCCAATCTTTCTACGTGGTTCCGATTAAAACTTCATAACCACAAGTATTGCATGAGTGTTAGCAATTGTAGAAGACTATATGATAGTTGAGTATGTGAAGTTTGCTAAACCAAAGCTCTGACATAGACTCTTACTGAAAGTAAGATTAATTGCAATTGTTTGATGACTAAGAATGAAGTTTGCTAGATTTCAAGAAAGTTTATGGTCTATGCTTTGACATGTGAATTGCTTTGTTACTTTATCGTGAAAAGTTTTATGAGATGAACTATTGTTATGACATATAATCATGCTAGAAAAGGTGATTGAAATTATCATTGTTCAAACTTGTGCACCTTCTAGAATTCACACTTCATAAATTCTTTCTTTTATCATTTACCTACTCGAGGACGAGTAGGAATTAAGCTTGGGGATGCTGATACGTCTCCAACCTATCTATAATTTATGAAGCATTCATGCTATATTATTATCTGTTGTGAATGATTATGGGATTTATTATACACTTTTATATTACTTTTGGGACTAACCTACTAACCGGAGGCCCAGCCCATATTGCTGTTTTATTGTCTGTTTCAGTATTTCGAAGAAAAGGAATATCAAACGGAGTCCAAACAGAATGAAACCTTCGGCAACATGTTTTTTTGGAAGATTGTCATCCTGGAGGCTTGGAGATCAAGTCAGAAGATCCTCGAGGAGCCCACGAGATAGGGGCGCCTCTGTATGCTGCCCCCTGTCTCGTGGACCCCTCGAGCACCCCCCGACCGACTTCTTTCACCTATATAAGCCTATGTACCCTAAAACCATCGAAAATGAAGATAGATCGGGAGTTCCGCCGCCGCAAGCCTCTGTAGCCACCAAAAACCTCTCGGGAGCCCTTCCCGGCACCCTGCCGGAGGGGGGATCCATCACCGGTGGCCATCTTCATCATCCCGGCGCTATCCATGACGAGGATAGTTCACCCTCGGGGCTGAGGGTATGTACCAGTAGCTATGTGTTTGATCTCTCTCTCTCGTGTTCTCTCTCGTGTTCCCTCTATGGCACGATCTTGATGTATTCCGAGCTTTGTTATTGTAGTTGGATCTTATGATGTTTCTCCCCCTCTACTCTCTTGTGATGAATTGAGTTTCCCCTTTGAAGTTATCTTATCGGATTGAGTCATTTATGAGAACACTTGATGTATGTCTTGCCGTGCTTATCTGTGGTGACAATGGGATATCATGTGCCTCTTGATGTATGTTTTGGTGACCAACTTGCGGGTTCCGCCCATGAACCTATGCATAGGGGTTGGCACACGTTCTTGACTCTCCGGTAGAAACTTTGGGGCACTCTTTGAAGTACTTTGTGTTGGTTGGATGAATCTGAGATTGTGTGATGCATATCGTATTATCATGCCCACGGATACTTGAGGTGACAATGGAGTATCTAGGTGACATTAGGGTTTTGGTTGATTTGTGTCTTAAGGTGTTATTCTAGTACGAACTCTTGAATAGATTGATCCGAAAGAATAACTTTGAGGTGGTTTCGTACCCTACCATGATCTCTTCGTTCGTTCTCCGCTATTAGTGTCTTTGTAGTGACTCTTTGTTGCATGTTGAGGGATTGTTATATGATATATCTATGTTATTATTGTTGAGAGAACTTGCACTAGTGAAAGTATGAACCCTAGGCCTTGTTTCCTATCATTGCAATACCGTTTACGCTCACTTTTACTATTTGTTACCTTGCTGTTTTTATAATTTCAGATTACAAGTACATTTATCTACCATCTATTTTGCACTTGTATCACCATCTCTTCGCCGAACTAGTGCACCTATACAAATTACCATTGTATTGGGTGTGTTGGCGACACAAGAGACTCTTTGTTATTTGGTTGCAGGGTTGTTTGAGAGAGACCATCTTCATCCTACACCTCCTATGGATTGATAAACCTTAGGTCATCCACTTGAGGGAAATTTGCTACTGTCCTACAAACCTGTGCACTTGCAGGCCCAACAACGTCTAAAAGAAGAAGGTTGTGTAGTAGACATCAAGCTCTTTTCTGTCTCTTGATGATGATGTTGATGCTAATGATGATGATGATAATGATGAAGAGAATGGTACTGTTGCCTCCTTAAAAACTAAGGGGGAAATGATTTTTAAAGCTCTTCATAAAAATAAAATTGCTCGTTCCAACTTCATGGAAATAATGTCCATTGCCATTGAAGGCGAGAAATACATTGAGGAGTTGGAAACTCATCTAGAGGAGCATGAGGTCACCATTGAGAAAATGGAAGCTCATGAACGTGATTACGCAAATGAGATCGCGGAGCTATCTCAAGCTCTTGAACATGAACAAACCACCTCCGAATCTCTTGAGGAGTGTAACACCCCGGATGTAACTTTCCATATTTGTAACTCCAACTCTTGCCATTTTCGGCAGTGTGATATGATATTCCCTCCGTGGTTGGGTTTTCTTCTTTTTGCATTTTGTCCATGTCATGCATTTCATATCATGTCATCATGTGCATCGCATTCGCATACGTGTTCGTCTCATGCATCCGAGCATTTTCCCCGTTGTCCGTTTTCCAATCCGGCACTCCTATGTCCCCCGGCGTCCCCTTTTACATTTTTCTGTGAGCGGGTACTAAACTTTCTCGGAATGGACCGAGGTTTGTCAAGTGGCCTTGGTACACCACCGTAGACCACCTGTCAAGTTTCGGGTCATTTGGAGCTCGTTTGGTACTCCAACGGTTAACCGCACTCTCGCAAAGGCCTCTTTTAAGTTGCAGCCCAACACCCCTTCAAAATAGTCCAATAACCCATCTAAGTCACTTCCATGCTCTCCGTCATCGGATCACGATCGTGTGGGCGAAAACCACACCTCATTTGGAGCTTCCTAGCTCCTTCTACCTATAAATATAGCCTCCCCCCCGAAATTCCGGATGAAACCCTAGCCTCCCCGCTCCCTTCGCGCCGCCGGACGAAATCCGGACGGCCGGACGTGTCCGTCCGCCGCCGCCCGGCCAATCCGGGGCCGCCACGTGGGCGCGCCCCGCCGCCGCCCGCCGCGCCCAACCGCCCGTCGCCCGACTACTGCGCCGCCTCGCCCGGCCGCCGCCCGGCCGCCGCCCTCATTGCCAGCGCTCCGGTCGCCGCCCGGACTCGGCCGCTCGGCTGGCTCCTCCCGGCTCTCCTCCCTCCTCCGGCGCCGCTCCGGCGAGCCGCCGCCGGCCTCGCCTCGGAGTCCGCGCCCCGGATCTCAGATCCACCGAACGGTTGACTTTCCCCGAGCCCCGATTTCCTCTAAGTCATTTCATCCGTCCTTATTTTGTTGCATTTTCATCATGCCACAACTTTGCACCCGTGGCTCCGTTTCGGGCGTATAGCATACCGAAATGTTCGCCTCGATGAGTAAATCATTTCATCTCATTGCATCATTTACATTTGAGCTCATCTTGATGCCAGAAATGCTGTTAGAAGAGGGCTATGTGATGTTAGTTTCAGATTCTTATCAGAACATGCACTTTTGTCATTTTTGCCATGATTGATGTGTGCACCCTATGAACTTGAGTCCTACATGTGTTTTGTAATATGCCATGCCATCTTTACAGGGGTGTATGCCATGTATTTTTGTGGTCTCTGTGGTGACTAGCACAAGCATGCAAACTAGGCTTCATGATGTTGCTGATTTCAGCCCCTGTTTTGCTGATATTTTTATGCCATGTAAACTTGATGCTACAGAGAGATCCATGCATATTTTGAGTTACTTCAGTAAGGATGTTTTGAAAATATGGTTATGATATATCCATCCATGTCCTTGTTTGCAATTATGGAGTGCCATAGATTGAGTCAATCGAGCTCTACTTTTGCTATAAAATGTTTCCTGGCAGATTGTTTACATGTTATTCAATTTTGCCAAGGTTGTTGTAGTTGATCCGTGTATGCTATGATGTTGTTCTTGCCATGTATAGCTTCTATGCCATGTCTTCTTGATGGATGTATGCTTAGTTTATCATGAAATGCTATGTAGTGAGTGCATCGAGCTCTTAAACGTGCCTACTTGTTATCTGTTTTGTCATGCCCTGTTTGCTGAATCTGTTAACGAAACTTTCTACATTGACATGGGTGCTATTACATTTTCTGATCCCTTTTGGCTCATGGTCAGTAAGGAACTTTTGTTCTATGCTTTGAGTAGATTCATGCCATGCCTTGTTTTGCTATTATAAGTTCCTGTAGCATGTTGTTTGCTTGCTCTGAACATTGCTTCCTGATGCTGATTCTGCCATGTTCAGTATTTTTCTCTAAGTCTGTGAAGCTGATATATTTTGCATTTTGCCATGCTTGTTTGGACCTGTTATGGTGTGATTTTTCCGTAGCTCAGTGTTCATCTTTTGTCAAGCATCTTGAGTAGATCACTGCCATATGGTTCTTTGGTACGTTTGGGTGCAGTAGCTTAACTTCTTGTTGCTTGCTAAGTGGTATCATGCTGTTAATGGCAGATTTGTGCCATTCTTGTTTTGCTTGTCTTTTGCAAACCGTGCATCCGATTCCGGCGATCTTTATATCAGTTTCAGCCGAAATCATCTCACCTTTCTAGCGGCATACTTGGTTTTCCAAGTTGATGCCTGGTTCATCATTTTCCTTCCGGAGCACGCATACGCATTGCATATCACCTCTCGCATATCATGCCATGTTTTGCATCATGTTGCTTGTGCATTGCACCGTGATTTATTGTGGTTCCATTGTTTGTGTTCTTGCTTTGGGTAGAGCCGGGAGACGAGTTCGTGAACGAGGAACCTGTTGAGAACGCTTACGAGGATCAAGCTTTCGACAACTCTGAGAACTTTGCAGGCAAGATGACCATACCCTCGAAATCACTTCTATCTTTGCTTGCTAGATGCTCGCTCTTTTGCTATGCCTTTGCTACGATGCCTATCACTTGCTATATCATGCCACTCATATTGCCATGTCAAACCCCTAACCATCCTTTCCTAGCAAACCGTTGATTGGCTATGTTACCGCTTTGCTCAGCCCCTCTTATAGCGTTGCTAGTTGCAGGAGAAGATGAAGTTTGTTCCTTGTTGTAACATGGAGATGTTGTTCCTTGTTGGAACATGTTTACTTGTTGGGGATATCACAATATATCTGCTATAATTAATGCATCTATATACTTGGTAAAGGGTGGAAGACTCGGCCTTATGCCTGGTATTTTGTTCCACTCTTGCCGCCCTAGTTTCCGTCATAACGGTGTTATGTTCCTTGATTTCGCGTTCCTTACACGGTTGGGTGATTTATGGGACCCCCTTGACAGTTCGCTTTGAATAAGACTCCTCCAGCAAGGCCCAACATTGGTTTTACCATTTGCCACCTAAGCCTTTTTCCCCCGGGTTTTGGCGAACCCGAGGGTCATCTTTATTTTAACCCCCCCGGACTAGTGCTCCTTCGAGTGCTGGCCCGAACTGAGCTGCCTGCGGAGCCACCACGGGGAAACTCGAGGCTTGGTTTTACTCGTAGCTAGTCTCATCCGGATGTGCCCTGAGAACGAGATATGTGCAGCTCCTATCGGGATTTGTCGGCTGTCGGGCGGCTTTGCTGGTCTTGTTTTATTCTTTGTCGAAATGTCTTGTAGTCCTGGATTCGAGATCGATCGGGTCTTCCAGTAGAAGGAATATCCTTCGTTGACCGTGAGAGCTTATAATGGGCTAAGTTGGGACACCCTGCGGGTATTATCTTCGAAAGTTGTGCCCGCGGTTATGAGGCAGATGGGAATTTGTTAATGTCCGGTTGTAGAAAACCGAAGTTGACCTTAATTAAAATACATCAACCGCGTGTGTAACCGTGATGGTCTCTTCTCGGCGGAGTCCGGGAAGTGAACACGGTGTTGTAGTTATGTTTGATGTAAGTAGTTTCAGGATCACTTGTTGATCGCTACTAGCTTCACGACCGCGCCTTGCTTCTCTTCTCGCTCTCTTTTGCGAATGTAGCCACCATATATGCTAGTCGCTTGCTGCAGCTCGACCTCACAACTCTGTCCTTCCTATAAGCTTAAATAGTCTTGATCTCATGGTGTGAGATTGCTGAGTCCCCGTGACTCGCAGATTCTACCAAAACAGTTGCAGTGCCGGCGATGCGGTCTGAGATGACGCAACCGAGCTCAAGTGGGAGTTCGACGAGGAACGTGGTCGTTACTATGTATCGTTTCCAGATGATCAGTAGTGGAGCCCAGTTGGGACAATCGGGGATCTCTGTAGCATTTGGGGTAGTCTTCTTTTATTTTGGTTCCGTAGTCGGACCTTGAGTGTAATCTGGATGATGGATGTTTATTTATGTATTGTGTGAAGTGGCGACTGTAAGCCAACTATGTATCTCTTTCCCTTATGTATTACATAGGTTGTGTGAAGATTACCTCACTTGCGACATTGCTTTCAATGCGGTTATGCCTCTAAGTCGTGCTTCGACACGTGGGAGATATAGCCGCATCGAAGGGCGTTATAAGTTGGTAATCGGAGCCATCCCCGACTTAGGAGCCCCGCTTGATTGTTTCTTTGGCGTTGTTGAGTCTAGAACAAAAATGTTTGAGTCTTAGGATTATATATATCGGAGAGTAGGATTCTTTTACTCCCAGTCCCTTCGTCGCTCTGGTGAGGTCTCTGACGTAGAAGTTTTGACTCTCCTCTCCTCAAATTTCACTAAAAAAATTTAGGATCACGCTGGTATCTTGGAATCATTCGGATGGTTTTGTGGCGAGAACATTGTTCTTGGTGCCTCGACATTTAGGGGTTGTGGCGGTGTCCGGGAGTTGAGCTCCGAGGTGTTGTCGTCACAATTTTATCGTTGCAGTTACGGAATACTGAGCTTTGCCGACATCGAAAAATCTCTTTTGTACAGTTGTTGGTGAGATAACCCGATAACCCAAAGATGGGGCGAGCTCAGAGTATTGCCATGACTCGTATAACGGATGCTTTTGAAGGTCGAGGTACACGATTTCGAAGGTTTCTTGGTTATGTGTTGACGGATGGATACAATTTGGATCTAGGTATTGTTAGTTTGGGTGATATATTTTGTGTCCCCTGTATCCCCTACACCAGATTGCATAACCAGAAAGTTTCGAGAGTTTATAGGTGGGATTCAAGTAGCTCCTAGCATTTCTTCCCGCAGATATTTGGTTTGTGATTGGGTAATCCTTACCACTTATTTGTTCCAGTCGTACCTTGTTATTTTTTCATCAACCCTTAATCAAGTGGCTTCTCACCTTAATGGACGTGTGATGTTAGCTTTTGGAATTCATTCGTTCATCCTTGTTCGAATGTTTATTGTGAAGACTATATGTTGCAATTTCTATCCGTTGATTCAACTTGTCTTTCTGTCTATCAAAGTGCTAACAGATGTCACCCTCTTCAGGATGGCTCCGCCAACGCGTCTGAATCCGGATCGCAATGATGGGAGTCAGTCGAACCCTCCACCTCCACCTCCGCCTCCGGAGGCATGGAAAGCTATCATGGCAGCCACCAATGTCAATGCTCAGATGATTTTGCAACTCTTGCAAGAGCGTACCCAAGGGCAAGGCAATCAAGGAAATCAAGGTCAAGGCAACAACCAGCCGCACTTTGCTACCCTCAATCAGTTCCTCGCTAATCAGCCGAAGTCTTTCGGTTTACGTGGTCGAGGCCACAGACACCGACGATTGGCTTGTGGACATCTGCAAACATTTTGAATGTAGCAATGTCGGACACGAGGACTTTGTCAAGTTTGCTTCGTTTCAACTCAAGGACCAAGCTGCGAGTGGTACCAAAGAATACAAAGATTCCAGAGGAGGTCGTGTCATTACAGGGATGAGTTCATGAGACTTCAAAGATCACCACATTCCGAAAAGTGTTGTTGAGAGCAATCGTGAGGAGTTCCGCAATCTCAAGCAAGGCAACATGTACGTGTATCAATACAATATCCAGTTCGAGAAACTCGCCAAACCCGCTAAGCAAGGCGTCCACGATGAAAAGAGTATGATCTATCAATTCAGAGGTGGTCTCGGAGAAGATCTGCAATTAGCTCTCGTGCTTTTGAGCCAGAAAAGTATGATGAATTCTACAACATGGCACTGAAGCAAGAAGCTGCCCAGCTCAAATGTGAGGCTTCTAAGAAAAGAATCAGGGATGCAGTTCAGTCTTCTTCTTCCTCTCAAGTGGTAGCTAAGCAGCAGAAGTTTTACCTTCCTCCTCCTCCGTTTCGTCAGCCTTATCAGCAGAAAAACTCAGGTGGTCATGGATCTTCCCACCCACCCAACCCAGGCTATCAGAACAAGTCTAATTCTCAAGCTCCAAGGCCAAATGCTCCTTATCACCATCCGCTCTCAGAGGTGACTTGCAACAATTGTCAGCAGAAAGGTCACTATGCGAACAAGTGCTTCAACCAAAGGCGCCTTCCGCCTCCTCCTCCTGTGAAATCTTCCAGCAATGCAGTGGTCAAGCATAATCCCAAGTCTGCAAAGGTGAATATGATGAATGCAGCTCAAGCGGAGGAATCTACGGATGTGATAATGGGTAATCTCTCAGTTAATGATATTCCTGCAAAAGTTTTATTCGATACCGGTGCATCGCATTCTTTCATGTCATACCCTTTTGCATCAAAGCACAATTTTGACACAGAGGAATTACCTAAAGCTATGCAAGTTATTTCTCCGGCTAAGCGTTTGAGCTCTAGCATGATGGTTCCGAATGTCGGTATCAAGATGGGAGACTATAGATTTCTGGCTAAACCAGTTGTCCTTGGTGACTCGGATATTGATCTTATTCTTGGGATGGACTGGCTTTCTCAGCACAAAGCTCAGCTTGATTGTGCTGCCAGGGAAATTCAATTGATTCACTCTTCTGACGATGTGATCATCTATGCCGCTCGTGATGAAACCATTCGGTTGTTTTCTCTCAATGAGAAGGGCGAATTGGATGCTATCTCTCAGATTCCGAGCGTTTGTGAGTACCAAGATGTTTTTCCAGAAGAGCTTCCGGGTATGCCTCCTCACCGGCCAGTTGAATTCATTATCGATCTTGAGCCTGGCACTGAACCCGTTTGCAAGCATCCATACAAGCTTGGACCTAATGAGCTGAAGGAATTGAAGAAGCAGCTCGATGAACAAGAGTGTGCAGGTTTGATCAGACCGAGTTCATCTCCTTGGGGTTGTGGTGTTCTTTTTGTCGGAAGAAGGATGGCACGGACCGACTTTGCGTCGATTACCGTCCATTGAATAAGAAGACAATCAAGAACAAGTATCCACTTCCCAACATCAATGAGCTTTTGAGCAACTCAAAGGTGCTAAAGTGTTCTCCAAGCTTGACCTTCGTATGGGTTATCATCGATTCGCATTCGTGAACAAGATATTCCCAAGACGGCATTAGAACAAGCTTTGGTTCATATGAATATATTGTCATGTCTTTCGGCCTTGTCAATGCTCCTCCAACATTCTCTCGGATGATGAACTTCATCTTCAACCCCTATACCAATGAATTCGTCTTGGTCTATCTTGATGATATTTTGGTCTTCTCCAAGAATAAGAAGGATCATGCCAAACATTTGCGATTGGTGCTTGACAAGCTCAGAGAGCATCAATTCTATGCAAAGTTTTCCAAATGTGAATTTTGGCTTGATGAAGTGCTTTATCTTGGTCACATCATCTCCGCCAAGGGCATCGCTGTTAATCCCGAGAAGGTGTCCGATATTGTGAATTGTGAACCTCCTCAGAATGTCAAGCAGCTCCGCAGTTTTCTTGGTCTTGCAAGCTATTGCAGAAGATTCGTTGAGAACTTCTCCAAGATTGCAAAGCCTCTTTCCAACATCCTCTAGAAGCATGTGAAGTATGTACGGTCTCCCGAGTGTGGCGTTGCTTTCAATACTCTCAAAGAGAAACTCGTCACAGCTCCTGTCTTAACTCCTCCTGATGAATCCAAGCCATTTGAAGTTTTCTGTGATGCTTCTCTTCAAGGTCTCGGTGCTGTGTTAATGCAAGATAAGAGAGTTGTGGCCTATACCTCTCGTAAGCTGAAGCCCAACGAAAAGAACTACCCCACTCACGATCTTGAGTTGGCGGCAGTTGTCCATGCATTAATAACATGGAGACATCTCTTGTTGGGAAGGAAAGTGGACATATTCAGCGATCACAAGAGCCTCAAGTATATCTTCACTCAACCCAACCTCAACCTCAGGCAAACTCGATGGGTCGAAATGATTCAAGAGTACAATCCGAGTATTGAATATACTCCGGGAAAGGCCTATGTGATTGCAGATGCTTTGAGCAGGAAGGCTTACTGCAACAGTTTAATTCTCAAACCCTTCCAACCTGATCTTTGTGAAGCTTTCCGTAAGCTGAATCTTCAAGTTGTTCCTCAAGGTTTTCTTGCCAACCTCATAGTCTCTCCTACCTTGGAAGACCAAATTCGTGAGGCTCAACTCCTGGATACCATGGTGAAAAAGGTGAAGCGTGGTATCGACAAGGGCATTTCCAAGTACAAGTGCTTCCACATTGATGACAAAGATACTCTTTTCTTCGAGGACCGGATTGTGGTTCCTAAGGGTGATCTACGTAAAGTCATTATGAACGAGGCACATAATTCCCTTCTATCCATTCATCACGGAAATGCGAAGATGTACCATGACCTCAAGCAGTCATATTGGTGGACTCGAATGAAGCGAGAAATTGCTCAATTCGTGAATGAGTGTGATGTCTGCAGAAGAGTGAAAGCAGAACACCAAAGACCAGCTGGTCTCCTCCAACCTCTTGCTATTCCAGAATGGAAGTTTGATCATATTGAGATGGACTTCGTGACTGGTTTTCCTAAGTCCAAGCGTGGAAATGATGTTATCTTCGTTGTCATTGACAAGCTTACTAAAGTGGCTCATTTTCTTCCTATCAAAGAATCCATCACAGCAGCTCAGTTAGCAGAACTATACACCTCCAGGATTGTCTCCTTGCACGGCATTCCACAAGTGATCTCTTCAGACCGTGGCAGCATCTTTACCTCCAAGTTAAGGATTCTTTTCGAGGAAGGCCATGGGAACCAACATTCGTTTCAAAGACAGCTTTCCATCCTCAAACAAGTGGCCAAGTCGGCGAGTCAATCAAATCCTTGAAGATATGCTCGGGGCTTGTGTCATTTCCTTGGTATGAAGTGGGAAGATTGTCTTCCATATGCCGAAGTTCTCCTACAACAACAGCTTCCAAGCGAGTTCGGGCAAGGCCCCATTCGAAATTCTCTATGGCGAAAGTGACGTACTCCTCTCAATTGGTCCGAGACAGGTGAGCGCCAACTTCTTGGCAGCGACTTGATCACGAAGCCGAAGAAATGTGCAAAGTCATTCGTGAGAATCTCAAAGCCGCATAATCGCGCCGGAAGAGCTATTATGATGACAAGCACCGTGATGTGGCTTTTGAAATCGGAGACCATGTCTACCTCCGCGTCTCTCAATGAAAGGCACTCGTCGCCCGGTATCAAAGGGAAGCTTGCCCCTAGATACGTGGGTCCTTTCAAGATCATTGGCAAAAGAGGTGATCTCGCCTATAAACTTGAGCTTCCATCCAACTTTGCAAGCGTGCACGATGTGTTTCACGTGTCACGGCTTCGCAAGTGCTTCAAGACTCTGAACGCACTATCAACTTGAAGAAATTGACCTCCAAGAAGATCTCTCTTATCATGAGCACCCGTTGCTATTCTTGAAGAAACCGGCGTAAGACTCACAACAAGTCAATCAAATTCACGAAAGTGAAGTGGTCACACCATTCCGACCGAGAAGCCACACAGGGGCGCGAGGATCACCTCCGTTCGAATATCCGGAGTTCTTTCAGTCCTAGATCTCGGGACGAGATCCTCTTGTAGTGGTGGAGTGTTGTAACACCCCGGATGTAACTTTCCATATTTGTAACTCCAACTGTTGCCATTTTCGGCATTGTGATATGATATTCCCTCCGTGGTTGGGTTTTTGTCTTTCGTTTTTGCTTTTTGTCCATGTCATGCATCTCATATCATGTCATCATGTGCATCTCATTTGCATACGTGTTCGTCTCATGATTAGAGCATTTTCCCTGTTGTCCGTTTTGCAATCCGGCACTCCTATGTCCCCCGGCGTCCCCTTTTACATTTTTCCGTGAGCGGGTACTAAACTTTCTCGGAATGGACCGAGGTTTGTCAAGTGGCCTTGGTACAGCACCGGTAGACCACCTGTCAAGTTTCAGGTCATTTGGAGCTCGTTTGGTACTCCAACGGTTAACCGCACTCTCGCAAAGGCCTCCTTTAAGTTGCAGCCCAACACGCCTTCAAAACAGCCCAATAACCCATCTGAGTCACTTCCATGCTCTCCGTCGTCGGATCACGATCGTGTGGGCGAAAACTACACCTCATTTGGAGCTTCCTAGCTCCTTCTACCTATAAAAACACCCCCTCCCCCGAAATCCCGGATCACTCCATCCCTAACCCTAGTCCCGCTCCTCTCCGCGCCGCCGGACACGTCCGGACGAAGCCGGACACGTCCGTCCGCCGCCCGGCTAATCCGGGAGCCGCCACGTGCGCGCCCCGCCGCCGCGCCGCCGCCCGCGAAGTCAGGCGAAACCCTCCTTGGCTCGGGCCGCCCCCAGCGCCTCCGCCGCCTCGGTCGCGCCGCCCGGCGCCTCGCCCCGCCTCCGCCCGCGCCGCCCCGGGGGCCGTGCCCCGTCGCCCCGGCCGGCCTCTCCGCCCCCCGGCCCTCCTTCCTCCTCTCCGGCCCCAACTCCGGCCGACAAACCTCGAGCCGCCGGCCACCTTGCCTCGGAGTCCGCGCCCGAATCTCAGATCCACGAACGGTTGACTTCTTCTTCCCCCCGATTTTCGTCTAAGTCTTTTACCTGTGATTATTTTGTTGCATTTTCATCATGCCATAACTCTGCACCCGTGACTCCGTTTTGGGCGTATAGCACACCGAAATGTTCATCTTGATGAGTAAATCATTTCATCTCATTGCATCATTTTCATTTGAGCTCATCTTGATGCCCGAAATGCTGTTGGAAGAGGGCTATGTGATGTTAGTTTCAGATTCTTATCAAAACATGCACTTTTGTCATTTTTGCCATGATTGATGTGTGCACCCTATGAACTGGAGTCCTACATGTGTTTTGTAATATGCCATGCCATCTTTACAGGGGTGTATGCCATGTATTTTTGTGATCTATGTGGTGACTAGCACAAGCATGCAAACTAGGCTTCGTGATGTTGCTGATTTCAGCCCCTGTTTTGTGGATATTTTTATGCCATGTTAACTTGATGCTACCGAGAGATCCATGCATATTTTGAGATACTTCAGTTAGGATGTTTTGAACATATGGTTATGCTCTATCCATCCATGCCTTTGTTTGCAATTATGGAGTGCCATAGCTTGAGTCAATCGAGCTCTACTTTTGCTATAAAATGTTTCCTGGCAGATTGTTTACATGTTATTCAATTTTGCCAAGGTTGTTGTAGTTGATCCGTGTATGCTATGATGTTGTTCTTGCCATGTATAGCTTCTACGCCATGTCTTCTTGATGGATGTATGCTTAGTTTATCATGTAATGCTCTGTAGTGAGTGCATCGAGCTCTTAAACACGCCTACTTGTTATCTGTTTTTGTCATGCCACATTGCTGAATCATTATGAAACTTGCTATATTGACATGGGTGTTATTGCATTTTCTGATCCCTTTTGGCTCATGGTCAGTAAGGGACCTTTGTTCTATGCTTTGAGTAGATTCATGCCATGCCTTGTTTTGCTATTATAAGTTCCTGTAACATGTTGTTTGCTTGCTCTGAACATTGCTTCTTGTCAAGACCGTTTTTTGCCAAGCATTAATTCACTTCTTCACATTTGGGTAAACCCATGGATGTCGTTTCTCCGGGTAAACGGTTGAGCTCCAGTTTGGTGGTTCCGGATACCACAATCAAGATGGGCGACTATAGATTTCTGGCTAAACCAATTGTTCTTGGCGACTCGGATATTGATCTTATTCTTGGGATGGACTGGCTTTCTCAACACAAAGCTCAGCTTGATTGTGCTGCCAGGGAAATTCAATTGACTCACTCTTCTAATGATGTGATCATCTATGCCGCTTCGTGATGAAACCATTGATTTGTTTTCTCTCAATGAGAAGGGCGAATTGGATGCTATCTCTCGATTCGAGTCGTTTGTGAGTACTAAGATGTCTTTCGGAAGAGCTTCCAGAATTCCTCCTCACCGGCCAGTTGAATTGTTATCGATCTTGAGCACAGCACGGAACCCGCTTGCAAGCGTCCCATACAAGCTTGGACCTAATGAGCTGAAGGAATTGAAGAAGCAGCTCGATGAACAAGAGCGTCTGGGTTTGATCGGACCGAAGTTCATCTCCTTGGGGTTGTGGTGTTCTTTTGTCCGGAAGAAGGATGGCGCGGATCGACTGTCGCGTCGATTACCGTCCATTGAATAAGAAGACAATCAAGAACAAGTATCCACTTCCCAACATCAATGAGCTTTTCGAGCAACTCAAAGGTGCTAAAGTGTTCTCCAAGCTTGACCTTCGTATGGGTTATCATCAAATTCGCATTCGTGAACAAGATATTCCCAAGACAGCATTCAGAACAAGCTTTGGTTCTTATGAATATATTGTCATGTCTTTCGGCCTTGTCAATGCTCCTCCAACATTCTCTCGAATGATGAACTTCATCTTCAACCCCTACACCAATGAATTCGTCTTGGTCTATCTCGATGATATTTTGGTCTTCTCCAAGAATAAGAAGGATCATGCCAAACATTTGCGATTGGTGCTCGACAAGCTCAGAGAGCATCAATTCTATGCGAAGTTTTCCAAATGTGAATATTGGCTTGATGAAGTTCTTTACCTTGGTCATATCATCTTCGCTAAGGGCATCGCTGTTAACCCCGAGAAGGTGTCCGCAGTTGTGAATTGGGAACCTCCTCAGAATGTCAAGCAGCTTAGCGATTTTCTTGGTCTTGCAAGCTATTGCGAAGATTCGTTGAGAACTTCTCCAAGATTGCAAAGCCTCTTTCCAACCTCCTCCGAAGCATGTGAAGTATGTCCGGTCTCCTGAGTGTGACGTTGCTTTCAATACTCTCAAAGAGAAACTTCGTCACAGCTCTGTCTTGACTCCTCTGATGAATCCAAGCCATTGAAGTCTTACGTGATGCTTCTCTTCAAGGTCTCGGTCTTTGTGTTAATGCAAGAGAAGAGAGTTGTGGCCTATACCTCTCGTCAGCTGAAGCCCAACGAAAAGAACTACCCCACTCACGATCTCGAGTTGGCGGCAGTTGTCCATGCATTAATAACTTGGAGACATCTCTTGTTGGGAAGGAAAGTGGACATTTTCACCGATCACAAGAGCCTCAAGTATATCTTCACTCAACCCAACCTCAACCTCAGGCAAACTCGATGGGTCGAAATGATTCAAGAGTACAACCCAAGTATTGAATATACTCGGCAAGGCCAATGTGATTGCAGATGCTTTGAGCAGGAAGGCTTATCGCAGCAGTTTAATCCTCAAGCCTTTCCAACCGGATCTCTCGTGAAGCTTTCCAAGCTGAATCTTCAAGTTGTTCCTCAAGGCTTTCTTGCCAACCTCATAGTCTCTCCTACTTTGGAAGATCAGATTCGTGAGGCTCAACTCCTGGATACCATGGTGAAAAAGGTGAAACATGGTATCGACAAGGGCATTTCCAAATACAAGTGCTTCCACGTTGATGACAAAGATACTCTTTTCTTCGAGGACCGGATTGTGGTTCCTAAGGGTGATCTACGTAAAGTCATTATGAACGAGGCACACAATTCCCTTCTATCCATTCATCACGGAAATGCGAAGATGTACCATGACCTCAAGCAGTCATATTGGTGGACTCGAATGAAGCGAGAAATTGCTCAATTCGTGAATGAGTGTGATGTCTGCAGAAGAGTGAAAGAAGAACACCAACGACCAGCTGGTCTCCTCCAACCTCTTACTATTCCAGAATGGAAGTTTGATCATATCGAGATGGACTTCGTGACTGGATTTCCAAAGTCCAAGCGTGGAAATGATGCTATCTTCGTTGTCATTGACAAGCTTACTAAAGTGGCTCATTTTCTTACTATCAAAGAATCCATCACAGCAGCTCAGTTGGCAGAGCTATACACCTCCAGAATTATCTCCTTGCACGGCATTCCACAATTGATCTCTTTAGACCGTGGCAGCATCTTTACCTCCAAGTTTTGGGATTCTTTTCAGAAGGCCATGGGCACCAACATTCGTTTCAGCACAACTTTCCACCCTCAAACAAGTGGCCAAGTCGAGCGAGTCAATCAAATACTCGAAGATATGCTCAGGGCTTGTGTCATTTCCTTCGGTATGAAATGGGAAGATTGTCTTCCATATGCCGAGTTCTCCTACAACAACAGCTTCCAAGCGAGTTCGGGCAAGGCCCCATTCGAAATTATCTATGGCGTAAAGTGCCGACACCTCTCAATTGGTCCGAGACAGGTGAACGCCAACTTCTTGGCAACGACTTGATCACAGAAGTCAAGAAATGTGCAAAGTCATTCGTGAGAATCTCAAAGCCGCATAATCGCGCGGAAAGAGCTATTATGATGACAAGCACCGTGATGTGGCTTTTGAAATCGGAGACCATGTCTACCTCCGCGTCTCTCCAATGAAAGGCACTCGCCCGGTATCAAAGGGAAGCTTGCCCCTAGATATGTGGGTCCTTTGAAGATCATTGGCAAAAGAGGCGATCTCGCCTATCAACTTGAGCTTCCGTCCAACTTCGTGAATGTGCACGATGTGTTTCACGTGTCGCAGCTTCGCAAGTGCTTCAAGACTCCTGAGCGCAATATCAACTTCGAAGAAATTGACCTCCAAGAAGATCTCTCTTATCATGAGCACCCCGTTGCTATTCTTGAAGAAACCGAGCGCAAGACTCTCAACAAGTCAATCAAATTCCTGAAAGTGAAGTGGTCACACCATTCCGACCGAGAAGCCACCTGGGAGCACGAGGATCACCTCCGTTTCGATTATCCGGAGTTCTTTCAGTCCTAGATCTCGGGACGAGATCCTCTTGTAGTGGTGGAGTGTTGTAACACCCCGGATGTAACTTTCCATATTTGTAACTCCAACTCTTGCCATTTTCGGCATTGTGATATGATATTCCCTCCGTGGTTGGGTTTTCCTTCTTTTTGCATTTTGTCCATGTCATGCATTTCATATCATGTCATCATGTGCATCGCATTCGCATACGTGTTCGTCTCATGCATCCGAGCATTTTCCCCGTTGTCCGTTTTCCAATCCGGCACTCCTATGTCCCCGGCGTCCCCTTTTACATTTTTCCGTGAGCGGTACTAAACTTTCTCAGAATGGACCGAGGTTTGTCAAGTGGCCTTGGTACACCACCGTAGACCACCTGTCAAGTTTCGGGTCATTTGGAGCTCGTTTGGTACTCAGCAGTTAACTTACTCTCAAAAGGCCTCTTTTAAGTTGCAGCCCAACACCCCTTCAAAATAGTCCAATAACCCATCTAAGTCACTTCCATGCTCTCCGTCATCGGATCACGATCGTGTGGGCGAAAACCGCACCTCATTTGGAGCTTCCTATCTCCTTCTACCTATAAATATAGCCTCCCCCCCCCCCCCCCGAAATTCCGGATGAAACCCTAGCCTCCCCGCTCCCTTCGCGCCGCCGGACGAAATCCGGACGGCCGGACGTGTCCGCCCGCCGCCGCCCGGCCAACCGGGGGCCGCCACGTGGCGCGTCCCGCCGCCGCCCGCCGCGCGGCCGCCCGTCGCGGCTGCCTCCGCCGCCCGGCCCGCGCGCCCTCTCCGCCGCCCGCGCTCGGTCGCCGCCCGGACTCCGGCCGCTCCGGCCGGCTCCCTCCCCGGCTCTCCTCCCTCCTCCGGCGCCGCTCCGGCGAGCCGCCGCCGGCCTCGCCTCGGAGTCCGCGCCCCGGATCTCAGATCCACCGAACGGTTGACTTTCCCCAAGCCCCGATTTCCTCTAAGTCATTTCATCCGTCCTTATTTTGTTGCATTTTCATCATGCCATAACTTTGCACCCGTTGCTCCGTTTCGGGCGTATAGCATACCGAAATGTTCGTATCGATGAGTAGATCATTTCATTCCATTGCATAATTTACATTTGAGCTCATCTTGAATGCCCGAAATGCTTTTAGAAGAGGGCTATGTGATGTTAGTTTCAGATTCTTATCAGAACATGCACTTTTGTCATTTTTGCCATGATTGATGTGTGCACCCTATGAACTTGAGTCCTACATGTGTTTTGTAATATGCCATGCCATCTTTACAGGGGTGTATGCCATGTATTTTTGTAGTCTCTGTGGTGACTAGCACAAGCATGCAAACTAGGCTTCATGATGTTGCTGATTTCAGCCCCTGTTTTGCTGATATTTTTATGCCATGTAAACTTGATGCTACAGAGAGATCCATGCATATTTTGAGTTACTTCAGTAAGGATGTTTTGAACATATGGTTATGCTCTATCCATCCATGCCCTTGTTTGCAATTATGGAGTGCCATAGCTTGAGTCAATCGAGCTCTACTTTTGCTATAAAATGTTTCCTGGCAGATTGTTTACATGTTATTCAATTTTGCCAAGGTTGTTGTAGTTGATCCGTGTATGCTATGATGTTGTTCTTGCCATGTATAGCTTCTATGCCATGTCTTCTTGATGGATGTATGTTTAGTTTATCATGAAATGCTCTGTAGTGAGCGCATCGAGCTCTTAAACATGCCTACTTGTTATCTGTTTTGTCGTGCCCTGTTTGCTGAATTTGTTAACGGAACTTGCTATATTGACATGGGTGCTATTACATTTTCTGATCCCTTTTAGCTCATGGTCAGTAAGGGACTTTTGTTCTTTGCTTTGAGTAGATTCATGCCATGCCTTGTTTTGCTATTATAAGTTCCTGTAGCATGTTGTTTGCTTGCTCTGAACATTGCTTCCTGATGCTGATTCTGCCATGTTCAGTATTTTTTCTCTAAGTCTGTGAAGCTGATATATTTTGCACTTTTGCCATGCTTGTTCGGACCTGTTATGGTGTGATTTAGCCGTAGCTCAGTTCATTTTTTGTCAAGCATCTTGAGTAGATCACTGCCATATGCTTTCTTGGTACGTTTGGGTGCAGTAGCTTAATTTCTTGTTGCTTGCTATGTGGCATCATGCTGTTAATGGCAGATTTGTGCCATTCTTGTTTTGCTTGTCATTTGCAAACCGTGCATCCGATTCCGGTGATCTTTATATCGATTTCAACCGAAATCATCTCACCTTTCCAGCGGCATACTTGGTTTGCCAAGTTGATGCCTGGTTCATCATTTTCTTTCCGGAGCACGCATACGCATTGCATATCACATCTCGCATATCATGCCATGTATTGCATCATGTTGCTTGTGCATTGCACCGTGATTTATTGTGGTTCCATTGTTTGTGTTCTTTCTTTGGGTAGAGCCAGGAGACGAGTACGTGAATGAGGAACCTGTTGAGAACGCCACGAGGATCAAGCTTTCGACAACTCACGAGAACCTTGCAGGCAAGATGACCATACCCTCGAAATCACTTCTATCTTTGCTTGCTAGATGCTCGCTCTTTTGCTATGCCCATGCTACGATGCCTATCACTTGCTATATCATGCCACGCATATTGTCATGTCAAACCTCTAACCATCCTTTCCTAGCAAACCGTTGTTTGGCTATGTTACCGCTTTGCTCAGCCCCTCTTATAGCGTTGCTAGTTGCAGGTGAAGATGAAGTTTGTTCCTTGTTGGAACATGGAGATGTTGTTCCTTGTTGGAACATGTTTACTTGTTGGGATATCACAATATCTATTGTTTAATTAATGCATCTATATACTTGGTAAAGGGTGGAAGACTCGGCCTTATGCCTGGTGTTTTGTTCCACTCTTGCCACCCTAGTTTCCGTCATACCGGTGTTATGTTCCTTGATTTCGCGTTCCTTACACGGTTGGGTGATTTATGGGACCCCCTTGACAGTTCGCTTTGAATAAGACTCCTCCAGCAAGGCCCAACATTGGTTTTACCATTTGCCACCTAAACCTTTTTCCCCCGGGTTTTCTCGAGCCCGAGGGTCATCTTTATATAACCCCCCGGACCAGTGCTCCTTCGAGTGTTGGCCCGAACCGGCAGATCATGGGCCACCACAGGAAACTCGAGGCTTGGTTTTACTCGTAGCTTGACTTATCCGGATGTGCCACGAGAACGAGATATGTGCAGCTCCTATCGGGATTTGTCGGCACAATCGGGCGGCTTTCTTTGGTCTTGTTTTATTGCTTTGTCGAAATGTCTTGTAGTCCGGGATTCCGAGATCGATCGGGTCTTCGGTAGAAGGAATATCCTTCGTTGACCGTGAGAACTTATAATGGGCTAAGTTGGGACACCCTGCAGGTATTATCTTCCGAAAGCCGTGCCCGCGGTTATGAGGCAGATGGGAATTTGTTAATGTCGGTTGTAGAAAACCGAAGTTGACCTTAATTAAAACACATCAACCGCGTGTGTAACCGTGATGGTCTCTTCTCGGCGGAGTCCGGGAAGTGAACACGGTGTTGGAGTTATGTTTGACGTAAGTAGTTTCAGGATCACTTCTTGATCGCTACTAGCTGCACGACCGTGCCTTGCTTCTCTTCTCGCTCTCTTTTGCGAATGTAGCCACCATATATGCTTGTCGCTTGCTGCAGCTCCACCTCACAACTCTGTCCTTCCTATAAGCTTAAATAGTCTTGATCTCGCGGGTGTGAGATTGCTGAGTCCCCGTGACTCACAGATTCTACCAAAACAGTTGCAGGTGCCGACGATGCGGTCAGGATGGCGCAACCGAGCTCAAGTGGGAGTTCGATGAGGAACGTGGTCGTTACTATGTGTCTTTTCACGATGATCAGTAGTGGAGCCCAGTTGGGACGATCGGGATCTGTAGCATTTGGGGTAGTCTTCTTTTATTTTGGTTCCATAGTCGGACCTTGAGTGTAATCTGGATGATGGATGTTTATTTATGTATTGTGTGAAGTGGCATTTGTAAGCCAACTATGTATCTCTTTCCCTTATGTATTACATGGGTTGTGTGAAGATTACCTCACTTGCGACATTGCTTTCAATGCAGTTATGTCTCTAAGTCGTGCTTCGACACGTGGGAGATATAGCCGCATCGAGGGCGTTACAAGGAGACTTTTGCTCTAGAATTATCTAGAGTGAGGGAATCTCATGATAGAAATCTTGAGGTGGCCAATGATTTCAAAACTAAAAATGCTAAGCTTGAAGTTGCTCATGCTAGACTCCTTGAGGATTTTGAGCACCTCGAAAATGGCTCAAGGGTCATCAAGGGTGAGCTCATCAAACTCACCGAGTCTCATGCTCAACTTGAAGCTTCTTATTTAAAATAGCTTGCCAAGTTGCCCCCTCCTATTGTTGTTAATGATGATGCTTGTGCTACTAACTCTATTACTTGTGAAGCATCCATTTTGAAGAATGTTGAGCTACAGGCTCAACTTGAATTGCTATCTAGCAATTATGGGAAATTGGAAGAAAGCCATGAAAAGCTCTCAAGCTCTCATGATGATCTTCTAGTATCCCATAATGTGCTAAAGATAGATCATGAGGCCATGATTGCTAAGGTAACATCTAGTGAGCCTCATGTGGATACTAGCACCACTTCTAGTCAAAATACTATATTGTCGTGTGCTAGTCCTTGTAATTCATCTACTCACAATGTTGGTACATCTTGTGATGAATTTCTTTCCTTGCCTTGTTGCTCTAACTATGAAGCTTATACTTCCTCTAGTACTTGTGTTTAGACTAACCATGTAGAGGAAATCAAAGAGCTCAAGGCCCAAGTCACTTCTTTGAAGAAAGACTTGGAAAAGAGCCATGAAGGGAAATCCACACTCAACAATATCTTGAGTGTGCAAAAATCCCCCAATGACAAAGGTGGACTTGGATTCAACTCCAATAAGAAGAAGTCCAAGAGCAACAAGAAGAAGGGCCAAAAACAAGTCAAGAATTCGGCCAAGATTATTTGCTTCAAATGCTAAACTAAAGGGCATCATGTTAGATATTGCCCATTGAAGAAGAATGCCATTGGTGACAAGAAACAAGGGAAGAGGCCACAAGTTCAATCTCATGCTCAACCTCAAGTTGAAGAAAGGCCACTTCCCAAGAAGACTCAAGTTAATGCCTCTCTTGTTGAGAAATCAAGTGAGAAGAAAATGAAGAGTAGACGTTGCTACTTATGGCATGATAAAGGTCACGTCGCTTCTTCATGCACTAGTGGTAACTTATCCAACCCAATTATTATTGATAATATCTATTCTCTTGGGAAGGATAAGGTTGGCAATGTGTTTGCCAAGTTTGTTGGTACTCAAAGTGGTGTCAAGCAAAGAACCATTTGGGTAGCCAAGCCTATTGTGACTAACCTCTTAGGACCCAACTTGGTTGGGGACCAACATGCTCAAACTTGATAAATAGGTGTTTTTGGAGGGCATTGGAGACTTGGCTACATTATGAAGATTTGAGGGGTCTTCATCATTCATATTTTCTCAATCCAAGTCATTAGGACTCTCAAGTTATGTTATATCCAATGTTCTTCCTTGCGGTAACTCGTACATAAATTGTTTACATCGAAAGTTACTTGCCCCTCTGCATGTTTTGGTTTTTTTCCTTGCATGTGTTTGTATATGTTGTGCCTCGAATTGCTTATCTTGAGTAATCAAGAATGTGTGTGTTGGTTTCCACATCATGTACATGTGTGTCATACATTGAGCCTTTATGCATCTTGTTTGTATGTTAGTTGGCTCTTGTGAGAGATTAATGGAATATCCCATTATGGGGGAGTGATGTGCTTTGTACACCTCACAATCCTATAAATGTGTGTACATGAGGAATACCATCTAGTATTGATATTACAAGATTATCTAGTCGCTATGTGGTATGTCTTCTCATGAGAAATTCAAATTCTAAATTGTCCATTAATTATCTCTTGTTGGATAATTATTTTGCCTCTTGTTTATCTTTAATTGGTATCACATTATGTGGGAGTAATATGCTATGTGTATATTACTAGCCTAGAAAATGTGTACATTTGAGATATTGTCACCTAGAATTGATATTGTAAATTATCTTGTTCCTAGGTGGCATGTTAGCTCTACAAGTTGCATGTGTTTGGTGTGAAGATGATGTCGGATATCCTTGCTATCTACCACCGGGAATTATTTCCAAATACTTCTTGTCTTTTGACAATTGGTACTCACTTCTATGTGGTAGAAATTATTGATCATCTTCACGTTGGCGTTTGCTTTTTTTGCCTTATCTCTTGCCAAGTTTGTGTCAACTCCCATTGCCTTCCGTGCCACGTGAGGATCTTGTTGTTTTCTTGATCTTGTCTAGTGTTTTCCTTGATATAGTGAACATGGTGATCCTACCTTGTGCATTTTGTATTCAAATGCAAATTCTCTATAATTCACAGCTCGTGGGGGAGCTATCCTTTTTTCTATAAAACAATAAACTTGTAATCCATTTTAAGTGTGTGTTGGTGAATGATGGCCGTTTCTTTTTGGTACTTGTGCCATCATGAAACTTTGTAGAGAGCTTGGTTTGTTTGGAACCATCCTCTCTTTTGGGAGTTTGATATCATTTTGTGGGTTCCAATGGATATCTCATTCCTTGATGTATCTTTAATGATATCTTTCAAGTGATGATTTATCCATTTGGTATCCTTTTTCACTTGGCTTTTCCTTGTATTTTGGTATCGGTTCTTGAAAGTCTTGAGCATGCATATTAACTTCATGTAGTTTCCTTGGCATGCTTTCTCTCTTTGACCCAATATATAGGGGAAACTCCACCATGTCTCAAATTGATGAGATGTGCATGAATTTCATTTCCATATCTATATGCACATATTTATGTGGAGTTTGTCCTATGTATTGTTGGTGTTTCTAACTCTTTGGTCCCAATGAGTTTGGGTACCATTTTGTTTGTGTTTTTGTTATAGGAAAAATTTGGAGATGCATTAGATGCTCGGCTCACTCACAAGGAAGGTGTTGTCACCATGTGCATATTGGAGTCAAGCTAGGATGATCAATGAACTACTATCTACCTTCAATTGGTATCTACTACATCCTTCCAATGATATCTCGGTAACAAGTATCTATTCATGCTTTCCTCTCTTGCATTCAACCTTGTGTAGGTTGCATCTTGGCAAGATATTCATTTCATATCTTGTGATACTTGTTTCCTTTCTCAAAGCATCCCAACGATGATCTCCTATTGCTAATTCTGATGCCTTTGATGGATGTGTGATTGGACTTCATTTTATATACAATAAGACCATATCTAGCCAAGTGCTATGCTTTCAAGCAAATAGCTTGTTGGTATAATTATGACTTCCTTGTGGATATCTTGTTCCTTCGTGTTGTAACTATTTCGGGTGTACATCCTTCTTTGTAGATATTGATTTCATCTACCTAGAACCTTATACACTTGAGAGAAATTACATCTCTAGTTGATATCCTTTCTTTCACGTCCACCTTGTATTTCTTATGTTATTTCTTTGGTGGCTCCGTGAAAGCTTTTGCCTTGAGTGCGTGTCCTCTATCGTTGCATCTTGATGCACTCTTGTGTGGTGAAGATTATTTTCCTCTTGCTTATCTTTACGAGGCTTGCCATCTTAATTGGTATGCCTCGTCTTGATGAGCCTCTCATCGTCTATCTTCACCATGGGTTGTCACAAGCATAGGTTCTCTATTTGCTTATTAGTAAGCTTGTGAACCCATTTGCCAGTTGTGTCTGGGAATGATAGGCCTTGCACCGTGTGCCTCATTCTTTCAAGACTATGTTGATGCTTAATGCTCATTCTAATTTTAGTCTTCTCAAGTGCTTCGCCATGACTCACATGCATCATTTTGGTTGAGCCTATTCTTAAGTTGCCTCTTTTACATGTTGTTCAACCATGTGCTTGTTGCAAGCGCTAGGCTTTGTTTCCTATATGCTCACTTGCACTGGATGTGAGTTTCTATTGATTTTGGGGGAGCTATGATCCTATCTTGTGCACTTTCTATCCAATACAAATATTCTTATTTGTGCACAAATCATGGGGAGCTTCTCTAGTTTCTTTAGAACACTCCTCTGCTCATATCATAATATCATTTATTCTTGTGGCTCATAGGATCCTTGGTATAGTTGGTTCAGTTGATATCCTTTGATTGCTTGCTTCAATTGGTATATTTTGACTGCTTCATTGCTTGTGTCTCTCTTTGTTATGTCTTTGTGGCATATCATTCTTTAGCAATCTTTCTGCCTCAATATAGTTTGTGTTCCTCCAAGTATTTACCTTTGGGTATGTGTATTGCATTCCACTCTCTTGTTGAGAAATATACTTTTTATGGAGGACCACAATTTATATTGGCCTTCTTAGATTTTTGCCCATTTTGGCAATCGATGCCAATGGGTGAGAAGTTTCAGAGAGTTTTGTGGAGAAGTTTAGAGAGTTATCTCCTCTTGCTTTGGTTTTGTTCCTTAGCATTTGCATCTCATTCGCATGCACTTGGTTGTTGCATTGCATGGTGATGCATAATTCCTTATATAAACTCTCTTGAAAGTGATTGTCATCAATTACCAAAATGGGGGAGATTGAAAGAACATGCGGTGCCCCCATGTTTGGTTTCGGTAATTGATCACAATATCTATGGACTAATGGTTGTCTTGAGTTATATTTGAAGGATTTGTCCATAGGCTTCTCTTGAAGTCCATGTGTTGGTTCCAAGGAGTTTATGAGTTGACCAAGGTACTATTAAGGAATTATCCAAAGATTGGTCATGTGAGTGCTGAGCTTATTGCAAGCATGTCTTGAAGAAGAAGATTGTGTGATCATTCATGTTTACCTTCAAGACATCATCCAAATGAAGAGAGTTGGAAAGATTCAAGGTTGATCAAGACTAAGTCAAGAGTGAATCAAGTTGATCAACTCACAAAGCGTAGAAGATGTACCGAGAGGGATCAAGTGATCCCATGGTATGGTAAGCATTGTCCATTGCACTTTGTGTACTAACCCATGGTCTATGTGAGAGTTTTATGTAGGGTTAGGTACGTGTCCATGGGCTTGCATCAAGAGGAAGATATCATACAACCCATGGAAAGGATGACATCAAGTGGTGATCGTCATCAAGATTGCCATGTGCAAGTTCACGTGGAGCATCGTGAAGAGATCAAGTGCTTGAATCTTGCCATCCATTGTGGTGTCAATGGACTTGTGAAGATGTGCTAAAGAGTGGCTCACCCATAGTGGACTATGAGGGAGCAATCATCTAGTCCTCATCGAGCCAACACAATCAAGAAAGGTGGTCCAACTTGAGGGAGTCAAGATCGTCATCATCTAGCTCAAGTGGACCATGTGCAAGGAAAAGGTTTTCCCTTGATAGGTTTTCTATTTTACCGGTCTCGTGGTGGTAGTTGGGAGACCGGGTTATAGGATCGTTTGTCGTACTATCAAGGGGGGCTCTCAAGTTGGTAGCTTGATCGTATCGTTAGTAGAGAGCTCAAACCATTGCATCCTTGCATCATGTTTCTTTGTTCTTGTTTGGTTCTCTTTGTGAGTCTGAGAGCTTATGGTCATCTTGATGACAAGCTTGAGTTCATCGAAAACGGAGTTCGCATGCGTCTTCTATGATGTTTTCGGTGTTGGAGGTTTTACCGGTCTTATCCGAGCAATTTGACGGGTACCGGTGATCGCCCCCAAGGGTTGCCAAAGTGTACGGGTTTGGTGACCGCCCCCAAGGGTCGCCATTTGTATGGGTTCGGTGACCGCCCTCAAGGGTCCCTTAGTGGAATCACGGCATCTTGCATTGTGCGAGGGCGTGAGGAGATTACGGTGGCCCTAGTGGCTTCTTGGGGAGCATTGTGCCTCCACACCGCTCCAAATGGAGATTAGCATCCGCAAGGGTGTGAACTTCGGGATACATCATCGTCTCCGCGTGCCTTGGTTATCTCTTACCCGAGCCCTTTACCTATGCACTTTACTTTGTAATAGCCATATTGTTCTTTGTCATATATCTTACTATCACATAGTTGCTTATCTTGCTTAGCATAAGTTGTTGGTGCACATAGGTGAGCCTAGTTGTTGTAGGTTTTGTGCTTGACAAATTAACCGCTAGGTTTGTTCCGCATTTGTTCAAACCTCTACCGTAATTATTTTAGAACACCTATTCACCCCCCCCCCCCTCTAGGCGACATCCACGATCTTTCAACCTCCATAGCCGCTGGCTTGCCCTAGCCGCGTCTGCCTGCACACGTTGCTTTTCCAGCAATTTCCCATGAGCTGCCACCGCTAGCACGCATTTCCGGTTGTTGTACGCTCGGTCGATTGATCCGTTGGTCCATCGCCACACGTCCCTTGCTACCTCAACCCGCACAAGCGGCTGATCCGACACCAGCTCCAACCACTGCTTTGCTTATCTCACCAAGAACTCCGTTAGCTTTTGATTGCATCTTTTTTAATCTTGTCGAGAACCACGCCATAGCTATCTGCATCTCGAACTCGATATTTCCTCTAAATCAACAGAACCGCGACCTCCTCGTACCCTTGCTCATGATACCACTTGTTAGAATAAATCTGAGGCACTCTGTCGATCATCCGAGGACCAAGCAATCACATGAGCACGACACCGAGATTTGTTAACGAGGTTCACCGATATGGCTACATCCCCGGGGCCTGACTATAAGCGCTCCTCCCCATGATACCGCTACAATACCGCACCTGGTCGCCCTGGACGCCGACACATGCCGCTAGCTTCCCCTGTGTTCCGGTGCTATTATGTTGGTATATGTTACATCGTGTGTCTACCCTCGGTATATATGAGAGGCCTAGGATAGAAGTGTCCTACTTGGACACGACTCCATATCCTATATAAACACAATACAACTACAAGTCCAACTGTAACCTACCTTGTACACTATATTCGACACAACTCTAACATGCAACGCGCATGTGTAGCTCCAGCAGCGTGCAAAAATGCAGCGCGCGCACTCTTGCACAAACAACATATGCGCTCCTAACACAAGCAAGAAGATCAAACACAAATAAAATAAATCAACAAAAAATAGTTCAATTTCGTTATTACAACTCAAACAAATAGTTTATCTTTCAATACAACAAATAGTTCAACAATACAACATCAAACGCACAAATCATGATGCTCTTTGTCGGCCATTCCAAACCCACCACTCCTCAATGAGATCCTTCTAAAGATCATCTTGCTAATGATAGGAGGCGACAAAATGGGCCACCCTTTCAGCCCTCCGCCGCACTCGCACGGGATGTCCCAAGAGCTCATAGTGAGAGTAGTCAACATCTTGGCCACCCTCATTCTCGATGATCATGTTGTGCATGATCACACAAGCGTGCATAATGTACCAAAGCATCTTTTGATCCCAAAATCTAGCCGGTCCTCTCACATTAGGAAATTGGGCTTGCAAAAATCCCCAAAAGCTCTCTCCACATCTTTTCTAGCCGCCGCCTGAGCATTATGGAAATCAAGATTTTTCTTACCTTCCGGTTTTTTCAACGGCTTCACAAATGTTTGCCACTTTGGATAGATGCCATCCGCAAGATAGTAGCCATAGTTGTATGTACATCCATTTTCTACAAACTGCACCGGTGGCAGTTCACCATTTGCAATGTTATTCATAAATGGTGACCGGTTGACAACGTTGATGTCATTCGAAGATTCAGGCATTCCAAAAAAATCATGCCAAATCCAAGTCTCTTGATCGGCCACCGCTTCAAGGATTATAGTGGAACCCCTTTTTTGGCCGTGGAATTGCCCATGCCATGCCTTTGGACAATTCTTCCAACTCCAATGCATGCAATCTATTGATCCAAGCATACCTAGGAAGCCGCGAGCTTTGTTCATCTCCAATAGCCTTGCGGCGTCTTCAGCATTGGGAGATCTCAAATACTACTGGCCAAACACTTGCACAATTCCAACTGCAAAGCGCTTGACACACATGATGACTTGGCTCTCACCCATGGCCAAGTGATCATCAACTAGATCAGCGGGGATACCGTATGCCAACATACGCAAAGCGGTTGTCACCTTCTGAAAGGTGCTATGCCCGAGCTCTTCGGCGACATTCCTCCTTTGCTGAAAAAACTGGTCATGGCTCGCTAGTTTCTCTGCAATGCGCCTGAACAACTCAATGCTCATCCTAAACCGGTGACGAAAGTACGACTCGGGGTATGTGGGATTTTTTCACAAAATAGTGCCTCATCAATCTGTTGTGGGCATCGATCCTATCCCTCTAAATTTTCTGCCGACCCATAACCGAACCACCATGCTTCGGTTTTTTATTGATGTGCATAGTTAGGATCATTGCAAGATCCTCCTCCTCTTCCATATCAAATTCTTCTTTGGAAGAATCATACGATGAACTCATCTACAATGTTCAATTTAAACTAGGCTATAAAAACTACAAACAACATGCACCAAATTCATGTAAAAAATGTGAAGTTGAAGCAATACAACCTTGCGGGCGTTTTGTCGAACACCTTGCGGGCGCCGAGCGGCAGTGGGCGGCCGGACGCTGTTCATCGGAGGACTGGCGCGCGCGACGGGCGGCGGTGACTAGAGGGAGATGGGGGAAGCCGCGGCGGAAGAAGTGGGGTGGCGCGGGCGGCGGAACGGTCGCCGAAAGAAATGGGGTGGCGCAGCCGGCGGCGGCGCCAGCGGCTGGATGGGGTAGGTGGAGTTGCAAGCGAGCGCTCGAGAGTCCAGCGCGCGGGAGCGGGCGCATCAAATAAGCGGCGTGTGATGGCGTTTCGCCTGGCACGCTGAACTAGATATGCCGCGCGCGCGGTTTTTGCACCTACGCTGGAGCGCCTGGAGCGGTAGCGCGCGCGTAAAAAACACTAATTTTTCAGCGCAGCGGCTGTTGGAGATGCTCTTAGGGGGCACACCCTCTGCATGCCAAGTTTTTTCTGCAGGGAAACTTTAGAGAGCTTTATTCAACAAACGTGCTCGCTGGCGATCGGTGATATGCTGCTGATCGAGAGCAGGGCAAGAGAGTCTAACCAGCTCGATCACGAGAAGTGTACAAGCACGCTTCGCACAGAGATGTGCTGGACTGTTTGCTGATCTCATTACATGTTGAACAGTAAAAGAAGTAAAGCTAAAATCTAGCTCTCCTATTTCATCTAGGATAGGTGCTATCACCGAGCGGTCAGTGTAGCGAGAGGTCCAGAGGTTTACTGCCTCTAGACAGTCAGTCTCCATGATCACATGTGTGTAGCCTCGTAGTGTTGCAAGTAATACTCCTCCATTGAGTGCTAGAGCCTCCGCGATGAGAGGATCTATCACCCCCGGGATCGGCTTGCACCAAGCACCCTTGAAGCCCGATGCCGAACGAGCGATGCCACCCGCCCGTGCGTTACTGTCATCGAGATGATTAGCAGCGTCAGTGTTGATTTTCATGTATCCATCATCGGGCGGCCGCCAACCAAAACCTGGCAGCATAGAAACTTGCTGCTTCGGTAGCTCGAGTAGAGCTAGATCCTTGCGTATCCGTCTTACTGAAAAGACAGGGTCAATGCCATCCCGTTCGTGTGTTAGCCGATTTCGGGATGTCCAGATTGCCCACATCACCGTGACGAGGATCGCTCGTTCCTTCTCAGAAAAATGTTGATCACATAAGATGTCCTTGGTCCATGTGCGGGGATGAAGCCTTGGCAAGTTGATATCGAAGAGCAGCCTAGTTTCCTCCCAGAACCGGCGAGCATGTGAGAAATGCATAAGTGCATGCTCCAGATCTTCTTCCTTTGCCAGACAAACCTTGCAGGTGCTAATCTGCTTCATGTGGTGACGTTTAAGAGTGCACTCGTCCGGTAAGATCCCTCTCATCACACGCCACCAAAACACCTTGACTTTAGGGACTACTTTGAGTTTCGAAATGGCATTCCACATATGTTGTTGATCCACTGAAGTGTCGGTAACCTGCCCCTCATCTAGAGCCTGTCGCTCTTTTTGATTTACGAGAGCACGATAAGCCGATTTAACATAGTAAATGCCTGACTTCTCAAAGTCCCATGCATAAATATCTTCGCCCCCGCCGTGCCGCAATGGAATGTTCAGGATGGCTGCGGCATCCGATGCGATGAAGATCTCCCGAACCAGCTCCATCCGCTATGTCCAGCTCGATGGATCTATCAATTCATTCACGGTTTGCACCATGGTATTGGCTGGACGTAGCATATGAGACATCTTGATGGTGGAAGGGATCAATTTATCCTCCCATATTGATATGGACGATCCGTCGCCTACTCGTTTCACCAGACCAGCCTGCAGTGCATCACAGCCCGCCACAATTGCCCGCCAGGTGGCAGAAGAGGACTTGGGAACCGAAGCATGTAGGAAATCTGTGTCTGGGAAATATCTTCCTTTCACCACCTTGGCACATAGGGAGTTCGGGTTCATAATAAAGTGTCATCCATGCTTCCCTAGTAAGGCCAAGTTAGACATACGGAGATCGCGGAAACCCATTCAGCCCTTACACTTGGGCGTGGCCAGCTCGTCCCAGGCTATCCAATGCAAAGATCGTTTGTCTAGGGAGCTCCCCCACCAGAATTTCGCCATGCTGGACGTGAGGCCTTTGCACACCTTCTTTGTCAGAAGGAAACCACTCATGCGTAAAGTAGGAATCGCCTGAACAATAGACTTGATAAGTGCTTCCCGGCCGGCGCATGCGAATAAACGCTCGGACCAGCCTTGCATTTTCCCTCTAGCTCGATCACCCAAGTGTTCAAACGTTCCACTATTGATCTTGCCAACGGCTGTGGGTAGGCCAAGGTATCGCTCTGAAAATGCTTCAACTTGGACACCTAGCAGTTGCTTCAAAGTTTGCCTGAGATCTGTAGGGGTGTTCGGACTGAAATAGATGGCACTCTTACTTCTATTCACACATTGTCCGGACGCATCACCATAGATCTCAAGAATCTGATCAAGCCTTGTTGCACTTTCCGTACTCGCCTTGATGAAAATAAGACTATCATCGGCGAACAAGAGATGATTCACCCATGGGGCTTTGAAGTTTACTCGAATACCTTTGTCAACATAGTTGCCATAGTTCTTCAAGAGAGATGAGAAGCCCTCGGCACAAAGGAGAAACAAATATGGAGATATTGGGCATCCTTGCTGAAGCCCTCTGGATGGGGAAAAATATGGTAGCAGCTCACCGTTCACCCGGACTGCAAAGCGAACTGAAGTGACACATTTCATGATCAACCTCACCAGATTGACCCTGAACCCAAGTTTCAATAGGATTAACTCCAAGAAATGCCATTCCACCCTATCATAGGCTTTCATCATGTCAAGTTTGACGGCACAGGTGAAATTTTTCCCTTTCTTTCGTCTCTTCATCGTATGAACACTTCCAAAGGCAACCAGGACGTTGTCGGTGATCAAACGGCCGGGGACGAAAGCACTATGTTCTTCACTAATAATGTCATCCATGCACATGCGCAAGCGGTTGGCGATCACCTTGACCGCCACTTTGTATAAAACAGGGAAAAGTGCAATGGGACGATATTGTGAAATATTTTGGGGGTGACGTACCTTTGGGATCAGAGTGATCGATGTATCATTTATGCCCGTGGGTAGTTCACCACCATTGAGAAAATCCAGCACCGCCTTGGTTATATCTGCTCCCAGAAGCTCCCAGTGACGCTGGAAAAATCCCGCCGTGAAACCATCCACTCCAGGCGCCTTGGATGGAGCCATTTGGAACAGAGCCTGGCGCACTTCGGGTGGTTCGAACGGTTTGCATAGAAGATCATTCATAGCCTGTGTAACCCGGGTGGGAACATGTGATAACAACGCATTGGCATCATGGACGCTGAGGGAGTCCCGGATTAGGGGGTGTCCGGATGACCGGACTATAACCTTTGGCCGGACTCCCGGACTATGAAGATACAAGATTGAAGACTTCGTCCCGTGTCCGGATGGGACATTCCTTGGCATGGAAGGCAAGCTTGGCGATACGGATATGTAGATCTCCTCCCATTGTAACCGACTACGTGTAACCCTAGCCCTCTCCGGTGTCTATATAAACCGGAGGGTTTTAGTCCAGAGGACGAACAACAATCATACCATAGGCTAGCTTCTAGGGTTTAGCCTCTACGATCTCGTGGTAGATCTACTCTTGTACTACCCATATCATCAATATTAATCAAGCGGGGAGTAGGGTTTTACCTCCATCGAGAGGGCACGAACTCGGGTAAAACATCGTGTCCCTTGTCTCCTGTTACCATCCGCCTAGACGCCTGATTCGGGACCCCCTACCCGAGATCCGCGGTTTTGACACCAACATTGGTGCTTTCATTGAGAGTTCCTCTGCCGTCACCTTTAGGCCCGATGGCTCCTCCGATCATCAACAACGATGCGGTCCAGGGTGAGACTTTTCTCCCGGACAGATCTTCAGATTCCGGGGCTTTGCAATGCGGGCCAATTCGCGGCCATCTGGAGCAGATCGAAGCTACGCCCCTGGCCATCAGTCGGGTTTGAAGTTTGAACTACACGGCCGACATCCGCGGAGACTTGATCTTGACGGGTTTGACCTACCGAAGCCGCCGCCTTGTCCCGATGGGCATGATCTAGCTCGCCGCGGACAATTCCTGGAGGCCGCCCGGTTATGTCTGCTCCGACCCTTAGCTCGGAGCCGACTGCGCCAATCGAGGACGGGTGGCTGGACGCCGCCTCGGGGGCTGCAATTTCTACGGCGATCGAGCCGAACACCAGTCTTGTCCTTTGCGAAGCTCGTGACACGAAGGTGTCGGAGTCCTTTGCGGACTCCGAACCTTCCACGCCCCTGCCGATCAAACCCGATTGGGCACCGATCATGGAGTTCGCCGTTGCGGACATCTTTCAGCACTCGCCCTTCGGCGACATTCTGAATTCACTAAAGTCTCTCTCTTTATCAGGAGAGCTCTGGCCGGACTACGGTCGGCAAGGTTGGGATGCGGACGACGAAGAAATTCAAAGCCCACCCACCACCCACTTCGTATAGCCGATGATTTAACCGACATGCTCGACTTCGACTCCGAAGACATCGACGGTATGGACGCCGATGAAGGAGATGACCAAGAACCAGCGCCCATAGGGCACTGGAAAGCCACCTCGTCATATGGCATATATATGGTGGACACCCTAAAAGAAGGGAATGGCGATGGAACAACGGAGGATGACCCCTCCAAGAAGCAGCCTAAGCGCCAGCATCAGCGGCGCGGCTCTAAATCCCGCCAAAGCAAAAACGGTGATTCCGGCACGACAAATAATAACACCGGAAGGTTGCGAAGACAACCCCTCCAGCAGATTCAAAGACAGAGGATGGAGAAGCCAGCCCTCATGAGAGAGCGGCGAAGGGGAGGTCGAGGACGATAATTACATGCCTCCCTCCGAGACGAGGCAAGCCTCGATGATGACTTAATTTGTCGTGCTCGAGGATCCCGTCGAACAAGAGCGTTTCAAACGCAGGCTTATAGCCACGGCGAGCAGCCTCAAGAAAAAACAGCAGCAACTTAGAGCTGACCATGACTTGCTAGCCGACAGATGGACTGAAGTCCTTGCGGCCGAAGAGTATGAACTCGAACGCCCCTCCAAGAGCTACCCAAAGCGCAGGCTGCTACCCCGATTAGAGGAGGAAGCGCCTAAACCTACATCACCAGCGCACGACGCGGCCGACCGGCCACCTCGTGGCCGCGACAGAGAGGCCTCTAGGCCATCAACTCAAGCCGCACCACGGCACCGCTATACCAAGGCACGGGGAAATGCGCCGGACCTGCGAGACATATAGGAGGACAAGGCAAGGCAAACAAGATCGATCTACGGATCGCGTGGGCGCCCACGGCACGTGACGGTAACTGTCACGCCGGATATGGCAAATACGGCCAGGCCGAACACAGCAGACAAAGATCATTTGAGCTACTCGTGATATAGCCCAGTACAGAGGCGCGCACACCCGCTATGCTTCACAGATGAAGTAATGGATCATCAAATCCCCGAGGGTTTTAAACCCGTAAACATCGAATCATACGATGGCGCAACAGATCCTGCGGTATGGATCGAGGACTATCTTCTTCATATCCACATGGCCCGTGGTGATGATCTACACGCTATCAAATACCTCCCACTCAAGCTTAAAGGACCAGCTCGGCATTGGCTTAACAGCTTGCCAGCATAGTCAATTGGTTGCTGGGGGGACCTGGAAGCCGCATTCCACGACAACTTCTAGGGCACCTATGTGCGACCACCAGACGCTGATGACCTTAGCCACATCATTCAGCAGCCAGATGAATCGGCCAGACAATTCTGGACACGGTTCCTAACCAAGAAAAATCAAATAGTCGACTGTCCGGACGCAGAGGCCCTCGCAGCCTTCAAACATAACATCCGTGATTTAATGGCTTGCGGCACCTAGGACAGGAAAAGCCGAAATCCATGGCAGCCCTCACAACACTCATGACCCGCTTTTGCGCAGGAGAAGACAGCTGGCTAGCTCGTAGTAATAACATGACCAAGAGCCCTGGTAATTCGGATACCAAGGACAACAATGGCAGGTCACGTCGCAACAAACACAAGCGCCGCATTAACGGCGACAATGCGGAGGATACGGAAGTTAACGCCGGATTCCGAAGCTCTAAACCCAGTCGTGAAAAAGCCATTCAAAAGAAGCACTCGGGCCCGTCAATTTGGACCGAATACTCGATCGCTTGTGCGGATACACGGCACCCAGAAAAACCAGCCAATCACACCAACAGGGATTGTTGGGTGTTCAAGCAGCAGGCAAGTTAAGCAGCGAAGCAGAGACAAGGGGTTGCATAGCGATGGCGAGGAGGAGCCCGGCCACGAACAATAGGGGCGAAGGGCTTTCCCCCACAAGCGTGGACGGTGAACATGATATATGCAACCCACATCCCTAAAAGGGAACGGAAGCGTGCACTCAGGGACGTATATGCGTTGGAGCCAGTCGCCCCAAAGTTCAACCCATGGTCCTCCTGCCCGATCACTTACGATCAAAGGGACCACCCCACTAGCATCCGCCACGGCGGATTTGCCGCATTGGTTCTAGACCCAATCATTGACGGATTTCACCTCACTAGAGTCCTTATGGACGGCGGCAGTAGCCTGAACCTGCTTTATCAGGATACAATGCGAAAAATGGGCATAAATCCCTCAAGGATTAAACCCACAAAGACGACCTTTAAAGGCTTCATACCAGGTGTAGATGCCAACTGTACAGGCTCAGTTACACTAGAAGTGATCTTCGGATCCCCGGATAATTTCCGAAGCGAGGAGTTAATCTTCGGCATAGTCCCGTTCCGTAGTGGCTATCACTGCCTACTCGGACGAACCGCATTTGCAAAGTTCAATGCGGTGCCGCACTATGCATACCTCAAGCTCAAGATGCCAGGCCCTCGAGGAGTCATTACGGTCAATGGAAACACCGAACGCTCTCTCCGAACAGAGGAGCATACGGCGGCCCTCACGGCGGAAGTACAAAGTAGCCTCTCAAGGCAATTCTCCAGTCCGACTATTAAATGTCCGGACACCGTCAAGCGCGCCCGGAGTAACCTACAACAAGACCGCCTGGCACGTTCCGTGCAAGCGTAGCAGTGCGGCCCCAACCCCAGCCCTCGCGAAATTGCGAAACCAGTACTACGCGTACATAATTACGCTCTGGAAATACCATGGGCATAAGGGGAGGGGCACAACCACGGCATGCCCAAAATACAACTCAACCGCACTAGGGGCTCCCAATTTTGTCATTTATTTTTTCTTACTTTCAAGACTCCATTCTCCGGAAGGCCTGTCCGGCAGTACAATCGTCGAACACACGATGCAATAGCCAGGGAGGCAGCAAGCTACGTCAAATTTCCAGGTGGACTCTTTAACGAGCTAAATACCTGTCTTACATAAAGTCCCGCAGCTTGCCCCTGGAGGGGTACATGTCAAATAATCCCATCTCTTGCTTGTCGCACTATTTGTATCGTTCTGCTTTCACAGCAGCCTTTTAATAAACAATACATAGCTCTTGTCTATTCTTGCATTCATTTTTTATGTAAATATGTTCAGTTATGACATTATGCAACCGTACACTTTGGTACGGCCAATACACCAGGGGCTTAAAGTACCCCAGAATATGGTGTGAGAAGTACGAACACTCTCATGAGTGCGGCACCCCGAACTTATAGCACTATATGCATCGGCTACGAATCATGTCTTGGGTCAATAGTTGGGTTTGCCCGGCTCCCATGTTTTGGTACCTTACGTTCCGCTATATCGGCTAAGGTAGCGCTGGGAGAACTACTGCGATTGTGCCCCAGTTGAGTTGGGTTAAGCACCTCAGTAGAGAAAGCTAAAACTGACCGTCATGATAGGGCGAGAGTCGGTCGCTGTTCGAGAGGTTTTTCGAGTCCCTAAAGACTTATGCCGCTTAGAGCGAGGAGCTGGCTTTGTCCGGCCTAGGCGTGGATAGCGCCCCGAACTCGGTCTTCCGAATACTAGGGGCTTCGTCGAAATTTAAAATTATAGAGTTCTATGGCTAAGTGAGAGTGATAAAGCATTATAGTCCGATTGCCTTGTTCGTTGTGCTGAGCGCCTCCCTCGAAGGACCCAAGAATGGGAACAAGAGCGCTCAGGTTTATCCCAAACACCCCAGCACTCGTGGGTAGAAGCCGACGACTTGCATCTCTCAGATTTAATAAACGGCCGCACAGAAGGTAATATTTTAAATTCAAAAAGTGTTGCTTAGCGCATATGAACAAGTTTTCAGCGCACAGGATAAACACGAGTGAGTTTAATCAAAAATTAAATCCTTGGAACATTCATTCGCCACAAGGCGGGCACCCTTCAGGACGCCCTCATAATACATCTCGGGCCTGCGATGCTCCTTCCCCTCCGGTGGCCCATCTGTCACTAGTTTCTCAGCATCCATCTTGCCCCAGTGTACTTTAGCACGGGCAAGGGCCCTACGGGCGCCTTCGATGCACACGAAGCGCTTGATGACTTCAAGCCGTGGACAGGCATCCACCAGCCGCCTCACCAGCCCAAAGTAGCTCCCGGGCATGACCTCCCCAGGCCATAGCTGGACTATTAGGCCCTTCATGGCCTGTTCGGCTACCTTATGGAGCTCGACCAATTGCTTCAGCTGGTCGCTCAAGGGCACCGGGTGTCCGGCCTCAACATACTGGGACCAGAACACCTTCTCCATCTAGCTCCCTTCCTCGGCTCGGTAGAATGCGGCAGCATCAGACACACTGCAGTGCAGATCTGTGAATGCTCCTGGAGAGCTCCGGACTCGGGTAAGTAACAAGTAATTCACTTTCACGTGCTTGCTTTGCATAAAGTATGCCTTACCCGTCGCTATCTTCTTCATCGCCTCAATTTCCTGGAGGGCCTTTTGGGCTTCGGCCTTGGCGGATTTGGCGCTCTCAAGGGCCGAGGCAAGCTCGGACTCTCGAGTCTTTGAGTCAAGCTCCAATCTCTCGTGTTTCTTCACAAGAGCATGGAGCTCTTGCCGCACCTCCTCCGCCCGCGCCTCCTGCTTTTCTCGCTCGGTGCGCTCCACGGCCGCATTGTCTTCGGCCTTGGACAGCGCTTCCTTCAGGGTCGCCACCTCGGTTGTGGCCCCTATAACACCCACATTGGTCCTGTAAATATTTGCAACCAGGTATTTTTTATATACTTACATAAGGTACTACTTACCTTGTTTGTCCTCGTGCTGCTTCTTGGCAAGGCCGAGCTCGTTCTTGGACTGCTCGAGGCTCTGCTTCAATACGTTGACCTCCGCAGTCTGCATTCCCATATTGACACACTTATGTTAGACTCCTGCGTATATCTTTTTAGATCCTCGGTCTGGCTTTTCTTTCCGAACACCAAACTGTGCATCAGGGGCTACTATCTATGCGGTAATATTTTTACATATCTTAAATACATACCTCGAAGCCTGTTAGAAGGCTGGCACAGGCTTCTGTCAGCCCGCTCTTGGTGGACCGAACCTTCTGTATCACCGCACTTATAATAGTGCGGTGCTCCTCGTCGATGGAGGCGCCGTTGAGCACCTCCAGCAAATTATATGGTGCCTCCGGTTGGACGGAGGTCACCGGCGTCGTAGGCTTGCCCTTCTTACAAAGGGGCCGCCTGCCGGACTCCGGAACCACAGAAGGTTCCGGTGCGGCGTCCGGCCCAGGGCCGGACTTAAAGCCCTTTGGGGTTTTATCCCCTTTGCGCCAGGAATCCGGAAGGTCGCCTTGCGGCGCCTCCGGGGCTACCTCCTCCTGGCCCGTCCCCTTTTGGGACTCCGCATCGGCATCGTTTGGGGGGCGAGGGGAGGTAGCGGTCGGGAGTGAAAGACTATTCACATCCGACGAATCCAGGGATCCACTCGACGAAGCATCGAGCTAGGCCTTGGGCAGACTGCATGATTATGTTCGGCGTTAGAAGATACTGTGCAGTAAAGGAACACCATGAGTTATTCTGGTATCCGAATACTTACGATTTTGCCAGGGGCTTGGCCCTGGATGGCCACTCCTCTTCGCCGTCGTCGGCGTTGGAGGAGTAGTCCGGGAGAAGGGTTTTTCCCTTCTTGGACCCTCCGGCCCCCCTAGTTGGGGTGGCCTTCCTTTTCTTTCCTCCCTCCGTTGGAGGGGGAGAGGCCTCTTCTTCCTCCTCCTCGCCTTCGTGGGAGGAGTGCAATTCGGAGTCATCGGACGAGGAATCCGACACTACCAGGCGCCGGGAACTCTTCCGATGACCTTCTTCTCCCGATGCCACGTGAGGTGCCGGGACCACGTGATTCCTGTGGCCTTCTTGGCCTTCTTCTCCGGCACCACGTGAGGTGCCGGAACCAGCAGCTTCGCCAAGCGGGCATCCGCTGGGCCTTCGGGCAAAGGAGCCGGACAGTCGATCTGTCCGGACTTCTTCTGCCAGTCCTGTTAAAGGAATGGGAGCTTAGATCCCGCATAGAGTCAAACTATGAAAAACAAGTACCCTGTAATGGGTAAACTAAGCTTACCGCGCTGGCTTGGCGCTTCGCGCAGAATCCGCGATCCTCGGTAATGGGAGGGTGAACCTCGGAGCTCTTGAAAAGCAACTTACAGGCATCTTCGTGCGTTGTGTCGAAGAGCCTGGACAAAGTTTGGTGTTGGGACGGGTCGAATTCCCACAAGTTAAAAGCCCGTCGTTGACACGGGAGGATCCGGCGGAAGAGCATGACCTGGACTACGGTGACAAGTTTAACCTTCCTGTCCATTAGGTCTTTGACGCAGGTTTGGAGTCCGGTCAGCTGTGCCGAATTACCCCATGATAGGCCCATCTCTTTCCAGGAGGTGAGCCGTGTGGGGATGCCAGATCAGAACTCGGGGGCCACTGCCCATTCAGGGTCACGCGGCTCGATGATGTAGAACCACCCCGATTGCCACCCCTTGATGGTTTCCACAAAGGAGCCCTCGAGCCATGTGACGTTGGCCATCTTGCCCACCATGGCGCCTCAAGACTCCGCTTTGGCTGCCCACTACCTTCGGCTTGACATTGAAGATCTTCAGCCATAAGCCGAAGTGGGGCTTGATGCGGAGGAAGACCTCGCACACGACGATAAACGCCGAGATGTTGAGGATGAAGTTTGGGGCCAGATCGTGGAAATCCGGGCCATAGTAGAACATGAGCCCCCGGACAAACGGGTGGAGTGGGAAGCCTAGTCCGCGGAGGAAATGAGGGAGGAATACCACCCTCTCATGGGGCCTGGGGGTGGGAATGAGCTGCCCCTCGTCTGGAAGCCGGTGCGCAATGTCGTTGGACAAGTATCCGGCCTTCCTCAACTTTTTGATGTGCCCCTCCGTGACGGAGGAGGCCATCCACCTACCTCCCGCTCCGGACATGGCTGGAGAAGGTTGAGGTGGGAAGTGCGGACTTGGGCGCTGGAGCTCGAGTGCGCGGAGATGGATAAGCAAAGGAGGAAGAAGGCGTAAATGGAAAGAGTGGATCCTTATCCCCTTATATGGGCAGACGAAACTATGTACTCCCACCAGCCTGGTAAAACTCGCTTATCTCCCAAGCGCCGTGATTAATAGCATGGTTGGGTTACCCACGCCCGTATTGATGAGAATCCCGGAATAAGGGGACACGATCTCTGCTTTGATAAGACATGCCAAGGAAACCGCCTCGCTAAACGCGCTGAGGTGGGACAGTAAAACGATTCGAATAAAGGCTTGGCCGTGGCATGATGTCACACTGCGGAATACGTCAGCAGATTAGATTTGTACAAATATTATTCTCTCTACGGTGCTATGTGGAACTTATTTTGCAGAGCCGGACACTACCCTTGTGTTCAAAATATTCTATGAAGTATTCGGAGGAGGAACCCACCTTGCAATGCCGAAGACAATCTGCGCGCCGGACTCGTCCTCATTGAAGCCTGGTTCAGGGGCTACTGAGGGAGTCCTGTATTAGGGGGTGTCCCGATGACCGGACTATAACCTTTGGCCGGACTCCCGGACTATGAAGATACAAGATTGAAGACTTCGTCCCGTGTCCGGATGGGACATTCCTTGGCGTGGAAGGCAAGCTTGGCGATACAGATATGTAGATCTCCTCCCATTGTAACCGACTCTGTGTAACCCTACCCTCTCCGGTGTCTATATAAACCAGAGGATTTTAGTCCATAGGACGAACAACAATCATACCATAGGCTAGGTTCTAGGGTTTAGCCTCTCTGATCTCGTGGTAGATCTACTCTTGTACTACCCATATCATCCATATCACCCCTGCAGGAGGAGGGTTTTTCCTCCATCGAGAGGGCCCGAACCTGGGTAAAAACATCGTGTCCCTTGTCTCCTGTTAGCATCCGCCTAGACGCACAGTTCGGGACCCCCTACCCGAGATCCGCCGGTTTTGACACCGACAGACACCTTGCGATGAGTAAAGAGCCTGATAAAAGGCTAAAATTTCCTCTTTCACTTCTGTGTCCGTAGCACAAGTAGATCCATCTGCTCTCGTAAGAGAAGCTATTCTATTAGTGCGCTGGCGCTGCCTTGCTTGTGCCTGGAAATAGGCCGTGTTGCGATCTCCCTCGCGCAACCACGGGACTCGCGATCGTTGCCGGAGCCAAACCTCCTGGAGATGGAGCGTATCTCTTAACAGGATCACAATTCTTTTCTCCTCTTCAGTTGGGCCACGGCCAACTGAGTGGCGTCGTAGCCGGTCGAGTCGTTTTTGCAGATTATGTACCGATTTCGACAGGCTACCAAACTCTCGGGCTCCCCAAGGTTCAAGTTGATGTTGAAGCTCCCCGTGGGAGTCCATTATTCCTTGCATACCAGGGTTACGATCATGGCTGCACCAAGACGTTGCTATAAGCTGCTCATAATCCTGATATGACAGCCAAATATTCTCATAACGGAATTGTTTTTTCTTGAACAAGTGACGTGGGAATGCGTGGTGTCTGAATTTTGTCACAACAAAGCAATGATCTGACTCCACTGCACACACATGCCGCACTGGTGTATGTTCAAACTTCAGTCTGAACTATTCGTTGGCAAAGGCCCTGTCGAGCCTAGCCTTGACATTTGCATCTCCGGATTGACGATTGTCCCATGTGTATGGAACACCTGACCAACCTAGGTCCTGGAGAGCACACACATCGGTCACTTCACGAAAATTCCTCATCTGCCACTCAGGCCGGGCTGAGAGACTAAAGTGTTCATGGGGATAAAGGGTTTCGTTGAAGTCACCAACGCAAAGACATGCACCGTGAGGCATGGCATGCAGAGTACGCAAGAAGCGCCAGCTATGGTGGCGGTCTGCTGCTTTCGGCGCTCCATAAAACCCCGTGAAACGCCAGCCAACCGAGTTGTCTGCATCTTCCCGCACCAGCACATCAACATGATTCTTGTTGTAGTTCTTCAGTTCTACTTTCACGCCGTTGGACCAAAACAGTCCTATGCCTTCGCTCAGACGGTCGCTGTCCACACCAAAGCTGCCTGCAAACCCTAGAGTATGTCGCAGATCCTCAACTCTCTTGCCTATGATCTTTGTCTCCATGACGAACACCAGAGCGGGCCCTTCTTGCCTCGCAATGTTGCGAAGCTCACGAACTGCCTCGGGGTTCCCAAGCCCCCCGACAGTTCCAGCTTAGACAGTTCATGGATCCTGGCAGGGCTGTCTAGAAGCTCCTGCCGAGTTGCCTGAAGTGGTAGGTGTGTCTCTCTTCTTCTTTGGTGCAGGTTCCTCTTCCGCATCCACTGATGTACCCTCCCCGGCCGGTTGTACTGAACTCGCCGGGATGATGACCATGTTATGTTCTGTCTCTTGTTCAGTTGTAGCCGGTGCAGGCAAAGTTAATGGTCTGTATACTTTCTTCGGGGTCCCAACTTTCCTCTTGTTTCCAATCGTGTACCTTTTCCTAGGAGAGTTGACCTCAGGATCGCCGTCTTTGGTTGAGCTAGTCTCTGGGGTTGCACTTTAAGCTGATTTTGCACGGTGTGGGTTCGTCCTAGAGGTCTCACCAGAGGAGGCCTTCTTCTTCTCCTCCGGTGCGCGGAGGTTGGTTGAAAAGGGGAGATCGCCATTCTCATATCTAGTACCGGGCGTCGGGCAAACCAAGTCCGGATGGCCGAGGCGACCACACGAAAAGCAAAAATTTGGGACTTGCTCATATTGAATATCATACCAGTCACGGCTACCACGAGCCGCAGAATCAATGAGGATCCACCTTCTCAAAGGCTTCCTGACATCAATAGTTGCTCTCGCCCTCAAAAAGCCCCCAACGGGATCAAACTGCACGTGTTTAGCTCTAGGATCAATCTGCCTGGCCACTGCCTGACCCCATTTCTCATTGCGTAGATTGAACGGCAGGTTAGGGACCCTAGCCCAAATATGCAGCTCGTTGAACTGTAGTTCATATGGTTGCATGCACTTAGAAAACTCTGAGAGGATGACCGCATGCTTGCTGATGTGCCACGGGCTGCCTTCCCAGACGCGATCACGGTCGCGCTTGGTGGGGAAGTCCGCCACAAAGGTGTTCTCTCCGACAGAGTTGAAACTCAAACCCTTAGGGTTTCCCCAAGCAGGACGGAGGGCGTTGGAGATCGTCTGAATATGGAGTGTGTGGCGATGAAGCACCTTGCCTGCCAGCGACCACTTCGTCGGTTCCTCCTCATCGACGTCGTCAATCACCAATGGCGTAGCTTCTTCTTCGGTCAGATCTAGCTTGCCCACTGCCTCCTCCAATCTAGCCCGCTCCGCACGCGGCGAGAGGGATCCTTCCTTTCCTTTGCCGACGACGGATTGAGACATCCTGGCGCCGATCGATTGCACCGCGTCGATCGAGATCGGTCACGCGTCGTCGTTTCCCCTTGAAACCCTAATCGCCTAACGAGATCCGCCTAGGTTTTCGGGGAACTGTAGTTACGATCGTGGAAGCATGCTCTCTGCATGCCAAGTTGTTGAGTCGCCATTTCCTAGTCATATCGGTGACGAAGAAGACCAGGGGAAAGAATGAATACGAGAACCAACGAAAATTCAATTGGAACAATCGTCGCCACAACCCCCCAGCAAACAAGAAGAAGCGTTGGACAACAATCTACAAGATTTTGAATTCATCAACCTACGGAACTAAAACACCACAAGATCTCCAGGTGGATTGTGTCAGGCATGACGATAACACCAGGACGAAGACAACATTGTGGACTTCTATGCTCCATTACAACCCTTTGGTAGTCGGATCAATCATTCCATATGCCAGAATCAAAATATGGATAGTATCAAATACTCCCTCCGTTTCATAATATAGTGCATATAGATATTTTACAAAGTTAAACATTACAAACTTTGACCAAGTTTTTTTTAAAATTAATTATATCTACAATATCAAATTTATACAATATGAAAATATGCCTTTGTGATGTATCTAATTATATGCAGTTTTATCACAGATATATAATTATGCAAATTATCACAGATATGAAATTATCAAAAAAAATCACATATATGCAGTTTTTGGACCTCCAAAGTAGCTTATCAAAGACAAAACCTTTGTGGTTAAAAGAATTTGTTTGGAGCAACACCCGAGACATGCCATCAAACTCTAGATATGCACCTCCCAAGGCTCGACAATGACGCCAGAAAAGGAAACTATACCTGCTAACCACCAACCACAAACTCAACACATGATCCGCCATCTTCCATTTACCGCCGAAGTAGACCACTGTCTACATTCGCTCATGCACTATCCTCAGCTTGCTGACCTAGGTTTTGGCTCTAACTTGCTCCCTCGCCTACAAGGCTCCATTGAGTGAGAGAGAGAGAGAGAGAGAGATGGGCCGCGGATTTACGGTGCACGATGATTATTGTTTGCGCAGTCGAAGATATTCCCACCAAACCGGCCAAGTGGACCGGGGGCCTGCCGGTGATCACACATGCTCGACTAGTCACTGGCCTGGCCCAGCACGCGGCACCCCTTGAGCCGTGCATGGCTTGGCATGACACGATCCATTTAATTTTTACTAGCAAAAAGGCCCGTGCGTTGTAACGGGAGAAGAAAATCCTCTCATATCTCTAGCTGGGTCAGTTGGACAAACTGTGCGTGGCCGATTCGTATGTTACGAGATCGAATCCTCCCATAGGCAATTTTATTTTTTGCTAGCTCTCCAGTCCTAGGCCTCAGTGCGCCGCCAAGTGGGCTTTCTTCGTTGGGCCAAAACGGGTGGCAAGTAACAAAACCAAATAGCGTGCGTAAAATTAATTAAAGCAGAACTAAACTAAGCGGGACGAAACCAAGAATATCACCTTCCTTTAATAGTAGGTATATATATATATATATAGGACAAATGTTTCCTACAAGCAGTGGTAGTTATCACCACTTGCGTTTTGTATGTTGTATGTAGTATCTGTCAAAATTGAGAGTATGTACATGTAGTATGTAGTATATAACAATGATTAGGTAGTATATATACTAATTTTTAGGTAGTATATACCATGTTTTGAGTATGCTCTTTTTACGCATAAATATGTACGTATTTCACAAATATAACAAAAACTATGGGTTCATATGTAATTTTTTCATTTAACTTGCTTTGAAATATCTTATATATAGTATATGAATATATTTAAAGCGATAAAGTAGTATATATAGTACCACATGGTAGTATATGAGACATATGGGGTAACTACCACCGGATGGTAGGATGGATTTTCCCTATATATATATATATATATATATATATATATATATATATATATATATATATATATATATATATATATCTTCCCTAATAATAAAGCAAATAGTGCTTCTGCCCGTACGTCGTCGGCATTTTTGCTGAAAAGCCCCTCAGTTTTCTAGAATTCAACCCGCGTTCCTGTTTTAAGTGGCTACCAGAGAAAACGTTTCGTTTTTACATAAAGAACCCTATATTTTTGTGTATTCAACCTGCGATCCTTTTCAGGGGCAAAACGCGTGCGCCCGAGCTAGGGAGCTCGGCTCCGCGCCAGGCGCTCGCCCCGACCCTGCTTTCCTCCACCGCCTCGCCGCGCCGACTGGCCCGCCGCCGCGACTAGGTCACTTCGTCGCCCTACCTTCTCCTCATCCCTCTCCTTACTCTCTCTCTCTCACCATCTCTATCTCCCTCTCATTGCAGCGCTGCCATGGCCACCCCGAGCTTCGCCCGTAGCCACGCCACCCGCCTCCGGCCACGACTCCGGTGGGATCCGGCCGCCACTGCCTGGATCCGCAACCTCTGCTCCGCTGCACACCGGATCCGACCACCACCAAGCCTCCCGCGCCGATCCGCCCGTTCATCGGCAGCGAGGTGCGGCGCAAGCTTGCGGGTGGCGGCGGCCATGGCGGGGAGGCGGTGCTGCGCTAGGGGTTCTCTGGGGCAGCGCCATGGTTGCTCCCGTGTGCTCTTGGAAGTTAAAGGAGGGAGGATGAGGGAGAGGGAGAGGGAGAGAGAACACAAGGGGAATGAGAGAAACGAGGGGAGGCATGGCAGGGAGCTGTGCGGCTGGTTGCTCCGGTGAAGAGAAGATAGAGTGTGGACGTTCGCGGGAGTGGGCAGCGGAGGCGCTGGTCGGCGAGGGCATGGTGCTGGTTCCCAGGGGGAGATTGGCGAGGAAGAGGACGGTATGGTGCGCTGCTGGTGCGAGGAGGGCAGGGGAGAGGGACGGTGCTCTCTATGTTGTGCGCTGCTGGTCTGCTCCTGTTAGCCACATATTATATTGCTACTTTTCTATTGTTTGTTGATTGATGCTGCTGCTACTACTACTTTGATGCATCAGCTGCTAATCTGATGTGGAGCACACACAAGGGCGGATGGCGAGCGAGCAGATGATTTATCTGGGATCTGAATTTGGCACGTAAAAGCTGATCTGTTTGCTGCTGGCTGGCTTCATGTGATGCTATATTGCGTTATGGAGAGGTACAGAGGTTACATACAGGACCATGAACGTTTCAACTTTCAACTATTGGATTTATGGGTAAAATATTGCTTCATTGTTCCCCTGCCTACGGTTCATGATTGGCAATTGATCTTGGGCTATGGAACTACAACGTCTACTCGGTAAATTCCCTTACCACTATATCTTTTTTATGCTAGCAAGAATTCCTTTTACAAGCAAAGCCAGCGCTCGAGTGTGTGCAGAGATTTCTCAAAAGGATATTTAATCAGTCCTGAGCTATACATTTGATGGAGTCGTCTAAATATTTCGGGCTTAAGAAATTACAGTGTAGAATTGGCTTTCATCTTGCTAATTCAAATTTACTTATTTTTAAAACTCTACAATAATTCTAAATATTTGATGGAGCCGTTTAAATTGCTAGCAAGAATTGGAGTATGTTGTGAAATGTTTTCCAAGAAGTTTATTTACATTTGATTATATCATTTCGATGTGAGATGGGTTGCAAATACTGGTCACTAAATAATATCAACACCGGCTCCCCATCCCCACACTTTCTTCTGTTGCAACGCACAAGAGGTTCCCCATCCCGCGTTTTCTCCCGTTGCAACGACTCAGTGTTACATTGCTGTAATGTATTCTGAAGCCTCAAGTTTTGTTGTTGGTTGAAACCAACAAGGAACAATTAGCATTTTCCCCTCACACGGCAAGCTTGGCAGACTTCGCTGTGCATGCAATGCAACTAAATTTTCTCTCATTACTTTAGTCTTATTTTCACTCTCTGCGTCCCTTGGTTTGCTGCTTGCATTTTTGTGAAACTAAGACAGTGGAGACTGGTCAAGGAAAAACACTTGATTTCAACTGTTTTGTATTGACAGTTTCTGGAGAGAAAAATGACTAAATATTTCTGCACAATAATTTGACAAATTTTGGTGCATGTGCTGCATGTTGTAAATTTTGGTTTACCGTGTCATAAAGTTCATACATGGCTGATAATGTGTGCCATGATCTCACTAATAATGTCAAAAAGATTCCAGGCAGAAAATGTAAGTCTCTATAGTCAACTCCTTAACCAAAAAGAAAACAGAACCACTTATTCGCTGATTAAATCTGAAGAGTTATACAAGCTTTATTTTTCGATAATCTTCAGCATAAATTCTTTTCTTTTTGCTCGATTTCCAGATTTATGAACTTTTCCCATAGTATAATCAGAAAAAAAAATCAATTTTATTGGCTTATATGATTAAAACCGAGAGTATATGCGCCGCTGGTCTTATAGAGCTGGAAAGTTAAGCTTCACTGTAATTGCTATACTGAATCTACAGACTAAAAAAATTTCTATTTCTTGTGTCAGGCAAGTGGGGTGAGCTCTCACATTCCTCTTCGCTTCCTTTATTCGTGTACTATATAGGAGTATATATATATATATATATATATATATATATATATATATATATATAATAACACCCCTTAAGACATTATTCTGCACACCCGAACCTTATTTTGCTAACACTTTAGCACTGCTCTATGGACCGAAACCAAACTGCAGACAAAGATTAAAAAACCCACACCCACCCCGACCCACCATCTTCCGCCGGGACTTCTACCCCGCCCGACCCACACCCCCCGGCCCCAACCTCCCTCTTCCCGATCCCCACCTCCTACCTCCGCCGGTGCTGCCCCATCGCCTCACACGCCACCGCCGCCTCCTAGTCGCGGAGCTAGCACTGGCCACCGCGCCTGTGCACCCAGATCTGCCTTGCTTCCCACCCGCACCCACCCCACCTCCCTGTCGTGCTTCCCCTTCCTTCCCCATGGCCCGTAGACTTCGTCTCTTCTCCTCCTCCCCCTCGCCGGCCATGGCGCGCCTCCCGACACACAAAAAGGGCCTCGCGCCCCCCCGACCACCTCCCATCGCAGAGCCAGCGCCGGCCACCCGATCCAAACACCCGCCAGATCTGAGCCGCGCGGCCGACGCGCATTGGATCTACCCATCTCGGACAAATGACCTCCAGCTCCCTTCTCCTCATCCACCCCTGACAGCTTGACGATGGCCTCCCCAACCACCCCGTGTTGGCCTTGCCTCGGGCTAGGACCCTTCTTCCTTCCGTTACATCTTACAGCCCGGCCAGTGGTGAGGTCACCGTGCTCCAAGTCCATAGGCATCCGCGAGGAGGACGAAGCGTCTTGGACGCCACTTGCACACCCATGCTCAACGAGAATTTGCGGCTTCGCTCATGGTGACTCCTACAACGACCACAACAGGGAGGTACCCCTACTACACCGATCTGGTCCCGACGAGGAGCCCCCTCCGCTTTCTTCTCCATGCGCCCTTTGCCACGCGATGCGCCGCCATGGCCGCACTAGATTCGGGGTGGATCGCATGGCAGTTGTGCCCCCAATGAGCGGCCACCAGCGCAGGATGGATCCGGCCGCTGCGGGAGATGCCGCCACCGGTCTCCACTAACCGGCAGCCACAGGTCTAATCCCCGATTTAGTCCCTCCTCCCCCGATCTGATCTTCTCAACTACCACAGGCGGTTCAATTTAGTTGTTGTGGCCAATGACCTCGATTTGCCTCTCTGGAGGCCACCGCTCGAGATGGTGTTGCTTCACGAATATCTTTGTGCGATCCGGCGCCCGTGATTGTGCGGTCTTGGCGGCGTGGAGTGCGTGTAGTTCGCGAGGATGACCGTGGAACACCAGACGACGAGCACCACCTCCCCGCCATCTTGCCGATGGCGAAGTTGGAGGAACCTCTTGCTCGGTCGCCACTCTCCTCTACTGGATGCATCTGCGAGCGGTCTCCAGAGCAGGTTGCCACCCCCGTTCCTCTGCAGTAACAACGCCAGGACGACAAGCACAGCGACGAGGGTGTGCTTATGCAATGGTCAACTGTGACGCCCGGATAATCAAGCTACAGTAACGTTTGCTAATGGTGCCACGTCATTTGATTACTGTTGCTAATCTCGCGTTAGTTCGGAACCATTTCAAATTCAAATTCCAAAAACAAGTCAAATTATTATTTCTTCAGACAGTAAATTAAAATTGTTCGTTGGGTTGCAAATATTCGCTAACTGGTTTTCATTCATTAACCAACATTATGGAAGTACTGAAATGCATGGATATAATCAAAACCAGTGACAACAATATCTTAATGGACCTTTTAAATTCAAACATGATTTTGAGCCTTTCAAAATGACCTCAAAACCTTGTGTGTGTCACCACTATATTGCATACTATTTGTGTGCCAATTTTCAAATGTAACTAAATTCATATGACATTTAAAAAAAACATTACAAAATGGTGGAGATAAATAGGAACAGAAAATAAAAAAAGGAAGAGGAAGAAACTATTGTGCGGTTGGGCTCTAAGCCAGCAGTACACAGCCCAGCCCATGGGGAGGTCATCTTCCTCCCCTGTTCATCCAGAGCGCCGTGGACGCCAGACGTCGTCCGTGGCGTGGATGCCACACACGGCTGACCATCATTGCATCCCCGATGGATAAGAAGGACCCCCTTGATCCCTCCTAACCCTAGCGCCAACCACCCTCCCTCACTCCCTTTCGCTCTCTCGAAGCGCATCTGTCACGCCGCCCGTCGACCACGAGGCCAGGAACCTCCCAGCTGCACAGGAACGGCCAGGGGGACCGCCTTCTTCTTCTTCATCCTCTCCGTTGCCCCTGGACAAGCCGGAGCCGTCCCTTGCGCTCGCCATCGACGACATCTTCGCCGCGTACATCGCCATCGTCCGCCGTTGATTGCCTCCGCTCTGGTCCACCTCCGGCCTCCCCGGCCATGCCCCCGAGTTCACAGTGAGCTTCTCCTCCTTCTCCCCCTGTTTCCCCTTCAATCTGATGCCGTGAAATTGCGCATCCCATCGTGCTCGGCTCCATGCTCGGCCATGCTTAGCCGCCCATGGTAGCGCCCCTCGCCGTGTCCGGCCGAATCGCGTCTTCACAGCGCGCTTGCTCGTACCCGCCCACAGGCGCCTTCCCGCCATTCTGCGGTTGCTTCTGTTGCCGTGCGCCGCTCGCGCTTCGCCGCTTCTTGATTCTCCTTGCTTGCTCTGCTGCTATTGTCCTCTGTTGATGCTCTTCTTTGTTGTTTCTTTGCTCCACACTGCTATCTCCGCTGCTGCTCACAGCCATAGCCACTGCTGCCTTTTGCCGCTGCTGGTCGCTCCTACACTGGCCTTGGTTGTGGCCGTAGCCATGGTTGAGTGCCCTGTGCGGTGCATGTGTGTGCACAGGCGTGAGGCTTGCCATGCCTCTGGCCGGACTATTCAGATTAGATTAGGATATAATATAATTAGTCAAACTATCTAACCTTTAATAGACACTAACAACAGGGCCCCACCTACTAATTAGGATAAATTAAATTAAAACAAGACCCTGTTAAAAAGTAGGAGTCAATGACATGTGGGCCTCGTTGACCATGTTGACGATCAACATTGGTGGTCAATCGCTAACTATGCATCTTGACTCGACCTCTGGACCCCACTTGGTCATAGACATAGACTAGCCAATACCCTAGTAATGTAAGTATTTAGGCATTTAAATTCTAATTAAGTAATTTCAGAAATTCAGAAAAAGGGATTTTTAAACTTTGTAAAATAATATAAAATAAACCGTGACTCGGATGGAAAAACTTTGTACATGAAAGTTGCTCAGAACGACGAGACGAATCCGGATACGCAGTCCGTTCGTCCGCCACGCACCCCTAACATATCAAACTCGCAACTTTCCCCCTCCGGCTCCTTTGCTGAAAACCACGAAACACCGGGATATTTTCCCGGATGTTTCCTTCACCGTATCGCCTATCCCTACGTTAGGTCACCCCTAGCACAACGTATTGCCGCTTCTTGCTTTGTGTTACATTTGATTGCTCTGTTATTTATTGTGTTCCTCCGTTACTCCTTTTCCGATAGACTCCGAGACCGATGTCGATGCCCTGTGGTCGACTACGCCACCGACGATTCTCCTTGTCTCGAGCAACCGTGCAAGCCCCCCTTTGATCACCAGATATCGCCTACTCTTCTCTATCTTGCTTGCATTAGAGTAGTGTAGCATGTTCTCGCTTTCGATTAATCCTATCTTCTTTGCATAGCTTGTCCTTGCTACTCTTGTTGTTACCTTTACTCGCTATCCTTGCTTAGTATAGGATGCTAGTGTTCCATCGATGGCCCTACACTCTTGTCCGTACGCCATGCTATACTCTTTGGCTGTGATCACTTCGGGAGGTGATCACGGGCATATACTATATACTTTACACTATTACATTACGTGATCTTTGTTCGGAGATGAAATTTGAAAGGACGGTGGCTCCATCCCGGTAGAGGTGGGCACTGGTTCCCGACGCCCCCAACTGTTACTTTGTGGCGGAGCTGACAGGTGGCAGGTTGAGACTACCTGGGTGAGAGGTGGGCCTGGCCTGCTCGGCGTTCGCGGATACTTAACACGCTTAACGAGGTCTTGGTATTTGATCCGAGTTGGCTACGAGCTTATACGCACTAACCATCTACGCGGGAGTAGTTATGGGTATCCCGCGTCGTGGTATCAGCCAAGCACTTGCCAGACGTCGTGACAGGCGGCGCGCGGATTGGTGGGCACGCTTGCTAGGCTAGGTCTGCTTCCGGCACAGACGCATAACGCGAGTGTGCTTTCAGGCGATGGGCCTGCACCCTGCGCTTAGGTTTAGACCGGCGTGTTGGCCTCTCTGTTGTGCCTAGGTGGGGCTGCGGCGTGTTGATCTTCCGCGGCGGGCATGACCCAGAAAGTGTGTCCGCCAAATGGGATCAAGCGTCTTTGGGTAAGTTGGTGCACCCTGCAGTGAAGTTAATCTATTCGAATAGCCGTGATCTTGATGGCAGGGCGACTTGGAGTTGTACCTTGAGCTTATGACAACTAGAACCGGATACTTGATAAAACACACCTTTCCAAGTGCGGATACAACCGGTGGTCGCTCTCTCGGGGGATATGAGGAGGGATCGCGGGTAGGATTATTGCTATGTGATGTTACTTGGAGGACTTCAGATTGCCCTCTTCTACTGTTGCAAGGCGGTGACCCGAAGCGTAGTCTTCGTTAAGACTAGCTATCTCCCTCTTATTACGGCTTTCTGCGATTCGGTCCTTGATATGGCCCTTTACACATATATCCATGCATATGTAGTGTAGCTCCTTGCTTGCAGTACTTTGGATGAGTACTCACGGTTGCCTTGTTCCCCCTTTTCCCCTATCTCTACTCGATTCTTGCAACTTGACGATGGAGCCCGGGGCAGACGCCACCCTCGATGGCGACTACTACCTTGGAGGTGCCTACTACTACGTGCAGCCCGGCGACGGCGACCGGGAGTAGCTAGGAGGATCCCAGGCGGGAGGCCTGCGCCTCTTCGATCTGTATCCCGGTTTGTGCTAGCCTTCTTAAGGCAAACTTGTTTAACTTATGTACTCGAGATATTGTTGCTTCCGGCTCGTCTATGATCGAGCACTTGTATTCAAGCCCTCGAGGCCCTGACTTGTATTATGATGCTTGTATGACTTATTTTATTTGTAGAGTTGTGTTGTGATATCTTCCCGTGAGTCCCTGATCTTGATCGTACACATTTGCGTGCATGATTAGTGTACGATTGAATCGGGGGCGTCACATCAACGCCACTCTATGGCATGCAGTGCACTTCATCACATTCTTTTGGATTGTGCACTTCATCCCGTCATGTGGTTGTAGTTGAGAGCGCGTGTGCACGCAGAGGAGGACATGTGCTTGTAGTTGAGACCGTGTGCGCGTGCAGTGCGCCCGTATAGCGTCGGTACATAGTTTGTCTCATCCACAGATTCAACAGTGCAATTAGTTGCCAGTGTGTGCGTGTTTCTCAACCAAAAAGCGTATAATTGTAGAGTTTGGTTCACTTATTCATTTTTATGTGGTTCACTTTGTAAAAGCAGAGAGAAAAACAAACCCATCGGAAGTTCATTTACTTTTCATTAACTTCATCCCATCTGCAGATCTTGATGTCTTGCTTGAAAAGACAAAAAATTAGTTTACTCCAAATTGCTCATTACCCTCTTTATAAAGTGCAATTTGTTTCGTGTGTCTCAAAATTCAGTTGACTACATCAACATTTGCGATGCGATATGGTTCACTTTTGAGAGTGATGATGTTCAGTTGCACAAAGCGTGGAAGTGTGAAAAAAATTAGCGAAACAAAAAATAGTAATGTGGTTCACTTCCATGTATGTCGAGGTTCATTTGCACTCATCTCTGCGGTCCACTCTCGTTTATAAAAGAATGTTTAAAAAAAGAAAACAAAAACTCGTTTGAGAAAATTTACGTCCAACAAAAAGAAATCATGAAGTTCGCTTGACTTTACGATGCGGTGCGGTTTTCCGTTCAAGCAAAGGCGTTCTTTCATAAAAATGGCGACAAAAACTCACAAAAGCTCGTCTCGAGAAAATTTACGCCCGACAAGAAAATCATGAAGTTCGCTTGATTCTTTGATGTAGTGCGCTTTTCCGTCTAAAAGCGGTGCAGTTTTTCCTCGTCTTCAAAAATTTACGTCCCACAAAAAGGAAACCATGCAGTTCTCTTACCCGTGTGATGCGGTGCATTTTTCGTCCGTTCTGGTCACGGTTTTCAGTCGGATGAAGTACCCACGTTGATTTGGGTGTCGCGAAAAACAGAGTGTCCGCATTTTGTTAATTTAAAACTGCTCTTAAACCGTAAAGAATTAGAGAGAGTGTTCTACATGAAAGAGTTGCTTATCGTCGATATCTTTCCGACGGCGTATCGTTTGAATCATTCCGAGCAGCGGTTTGTAAAAAATTCGCGAAAAACAGCAGCTGCCACTCATCGTCCGCCACACGATTTTCAAAATTAACATAAAACCGTAAGGAATCTCAAAAACATTGCAACATATGAAAGCTGCGCCTCGTTTGTAGCTTTCCAACGGCGTATCACACGCCTCGTTTCGACAAACGGTTCAAAAACTGGAGCGAAAACAGTACCAAAAATTTGAAAAAAAATTGAAAAACAGAGTTCCGCGATATAGTAAATTTGAAACTGCTCTTAAACCGTAATGAATTAGAGAAAGATTTATATATGAAAAAGATGCGCCTCGACGATATCTATCCAACGGCGTATCATTTGCTTCGTTCAGACAAGCGCTTTAGAAAAAAACGCGAAAAAACGCTCGCTGCCACTCGTCATCCGCCGCACTATTTTCAAAACTGCTCTTAAACCGTGTGGAATCTCGAAAAGTGTTTAACATGTCGAAGTTGCGCCTAATCCATAGCTTTTCAATCATATATTACACGCCTCATTCCGATAAACGGTTAAAAAATTAGAGTGAAAACAGTACCGAAAAAATAACGCGTGCAGTTTTTTCCGACGAGAAGTTCAGTAATCTCAATTACAGTGCTCGTCGTCAAAATGATGCAGTGCGCTTCTGTTGAGCGTGCAGCGCCGAAGTGGTGTGCAGAATAGTTATTCTGCTAATATTAGCAGAATAGACCGTCTGTATATATATTACTATTCATCACCCAGGGTGCAGAATAAGTTATTCTTCACCCGAGGTAATCTTACGATAATTTCATAATTAAATTACGTTTGAAATTCAAATAGTTACATTCTTATTCATTCACTACGTAAAATTTGGCATAAAAAATAAAAGTCTAGAGCATAAGACAAGAAAATTTACAGTTTATGTGTACTTTACACTATGTTTTTACATTTGTAATTTTACATAACATAAAATATTTTTTACAACGATTATATATTTTCTTACGGTCTCTTTTTACGTCAGAAATAAGATAAAACTTACAAAACGTAAAATTACGATGCATTGATGGTAAAATAGAGGGGGGTGAAGAATAACTATTCCTCACCCAGGGTGACGAATAGTCAATCCCTATATATATATATGGACAAATGTTTCTTACAAGCAGTGGTAGTTACCACCACTTGTGTTTTGTATGTTGTATGTAGTATCTATCAAAACCGAGAGTATGTACGTGTAGTATGGAGTATATAACAATGATTAGGTAGTATATATACTAATTTTTAGATAGTATGTACCATGTTTTGAGTATGCTCTTTTTTACATACAAATATGTACGTATTTCACAAATATAACAAAAACTATGGCTCATTTGTAATTTTTTCATGTAACTTGCTTTGAAATATCTTAGATATAGTATATGAACATATTTAAAATAATAAAATAGTATATATAGTACCACATGGTAGTATAGTACACGGATAAGTTTGAGTATTAGCCGTTAGATATAATGCATCGGACGGTGGACAAGTAGCAAATCTGTAAGCTGCAGCATGCTGGCCGTTGATTAGAGTCCATCGGACGGCTGAAGTTGCGGGGATTCGCAGCTACAGTACCCTGTGTTCCCAGTCTACTGGACTGCTTCCCAGGACCAGCATGTACTGGCGCATAAGGAGAGGTACTAGAAGACTAGAGAACACACCGGATAGGGTGGGAAGAATAGGACTGTCAGGAGAGTTCTAGAAAGACAAGACACATCGGATAGGGTGGTATTTCGTTATGGTATAGATGCAGATAGTGCAGTATAGTTATCAAAGCATAATATTATGTGATCGTGTTAGTAAGAAGCATCTAATAATCGTGAGATTATAAGCCAATCTGTTGCACAAATAATTTTGACAAAATTCATTAAGTACCTTTTCTACGTGCTTTGCACGTACCATGTACTAGTATAGATATAGAGGCAGAAATAGCCCATTGGGCCGAAGTATGCGGCCCAGGAGCCGTGTTCGGGCCTGGAGGCGCGGCACGCGGGCCGGCACAATACGGCCTGTTAAGTAAACGTGGCATGGCGGGCCTCGTGCTGTGCCAGGTTGTTTGTTTCCACGCGTCGGTCTGATTTTTCTTCCTTCTCACACTCGCACGGCGCGGCCCAACCCCCGACCAGACTCGTCGCTCCCTGACCCTTCCCCTCCAACGCCGAAGCCCTAACACGCAGCTCCGGCGGCTCAGCTCGCAGTCCGCCCCCTCGCACCTTCGTCCCCAGCGCGCGCGCACCCCCACGGACGGCTCACCGGCGAGGCGCAGCCTTCTTCGACCCCCCGGTTCGTCTCTCCCTCTCTCTCGATTCCCAATAGTACTCGCGTCCACCCGCCTCGCGCTCTCGCGCGCCGATGCTTACAAGGTGTTTGCTGTAATGCCTCACCAGACGAAGCAGGCGGGGAGCCTGACGCTGCCCCGCGCGGCCTTGGCCAGATGACGAGGACCAGCGGCGCGAACGGCGGCGGGCAGCAGGGGTCGGGGAAGCTCCCGCGGAAGCGCTTCTACCGGGCGCGCGCGCACAGCAACCCGCTCAGCGACTCGCACTTCCCGATCCCTATATCGCCCGACGACGTCGACCTCTCGCAGCACTACCCGCGCTACTTCCCGGCCGACAAGGGCGAGCACGGTGATGGGGGTGGGGACGCGGAGGCGCCCCGGATCCGTTTCGCGGACGTCGGATGCGGGTTTGGTGGGCTGCTCGTCGGGCTCTCGCCTCTCTTCCCCGACAAGCTCATGATCGGCATGGAGCTGAGGGACAAGGTAATTTTGATGCTCTTGCTTCAATTTCGCTTTGCTGCCTGGAAGAGTTGATGTTGAAGTGTATAGTCATAGGTAACAAGTAACAACAAGCGATTAAAACTAGTATCATATACTCAGAACTTCTACCAAGTGCTAACTGCAAGGTCATGGACATGGATACATAGTTCATAGAAAATGCATGTGCCTTGGGCATGCCCCCCTTGTTCCAAATAAGAAAAAAGAATGCGCATTATGCATTTTAGTAGGCCAAATATGTCAATAGTTTATTTGATTTGTTTTCTGATAATGGACAAGAATTTCCGTTACAGAAGCATGCTTAATCGAGTATGTGATGGTAAAATACCATGGATTTGCACATAGCAAAAGAAGTGAAAACTTCCCATCTTTCAAACTACTTGTTTACTCTAGTTGAGTGGTTCAAAGTTGAAGGTGTAATTTTATGATTGGTTGTTTTGTTTGTCATATTTTGATACAGGTGACTGAGTATGTCAAAGAAAGGGTTCTGGCTTTGAGAGCATCAAATCCAGGACAGTATGACAACATATCCGTTGTGCGCACCAATTCAATGAAATACATTCCTAACTACTTTGGAAAGGCTCAGCTCTCCAAAATGTTCTTTCTGTTCCCTGATCCTCACTTCAAGGAGAAGAACCACCGGAGGAGGGTGATTAGCATGCATTTGCTCGATGAATACGCTTACGTGATGGAAGTGGGAGGAATAATATACACTATTACTGATGTAGAGGAGCTTGGTATATGGATGCGCACATGTCTGGAGAAACACCCACTCTTCGAAGCTGTTCCAGAGGAAGAGATAAAAGTCGATCCAGTTGTGAAGCTACTGTCTAGTGCCACCGAAGAAGGCCAGAAGGTCGCGAGGAATGGAGGGCAGACTTTCCAGGCCATCTTCAGGCGCATCTCCTTGCAAGAGGAATAAGCAATTTTGGAACTTATTAAGCTCTTAGCACAGTGTACTTTCGTGGACTTCGCTAGATGGATTTGTGCCATTTCTATACATTTTTGTAGCATGATTTCACTATGCAGTAGTCTTACGTAGCGCTGCTATCTCAAATGTTTGGCTCTACTTTACAAAAAAATTCTGGAAGATTGATATGAGTCCACTCTCAGATGATGCGAGTTCTCTGTATTCCCATGCTTTAGTAATTTGCATGTTTGAGAACTGATATTTCTGTTTGGAAATTGGTACCATGTTGCATTTTGTGAATGTTCATATTTACGCAAATCTGGAAGTGTTGGATGAAAATTGCTTCATACGCATAAAGAGATATACTTTTGTACACAATAACTTTTTGGGTTATAGTATGGGAATATTCAATAATGATGAAAAATTAGGTTCCTTTGTGAAAAAGGAAAAAGGGAAAATGACTCTTCTGAGTTCTACAGTTTGAAGAAAAACAATCACAACTTCATAATGTTGCAATCATGTAGTAACTGGTAATACCAACTCGTCTCCGAAACAATCACAACATCTGCGGCCAGCTTTATGCAGTTACAGTATACCAACTGAGATACCCTCTGTCAATTAGTTTGATTTCCTGTATGCCCACTGGTTATCCCAAGGCATGATGTACAAACTAGACAGCATGTCCATGAGAACAACTGCAGAGCAAATTTTCCAAGTTCCAAGTTGCATGGAGTCCTCAAATAGGATAATTTCATCTAGCGCTGACTATTTCGTCCTTGTCGGGTTACATGTTTCTGGTTCCATCTACATAAGCTTCTAGAATCCGGATGCAAAGGAGCGATCAACAGTCCACGAACAATCGGGATAATCACCATAAGACAGAGCTCCCATGTTCTACGAACATTTGATTTTGTCTCAAGCTTTTGTCAGAACAGAAGCTCACACACCTCTGTTGGCTGGAACAAGTTTGAGAAGCTTTGCCAGATCATATGAGTTGAAATCCCTTCCGAAACATAAGCTCAGGTCCAATGGAGTCTTCCCACCCTGTAATGTATAAACATAAATCCAAACAATTTATGAGTTCAGAGTTCAGGCATCATCTTTTGGTCCTCAGGTAACATAACACATTAACCCATGTAGTTTAGACAGTAGCTTATGAGTTCAGAGTAAAGAGCAAGCTATGCATCGCAGGAGTAGTGGTTTAGATAGAACGTCAAGATTCAAGAAGTTGTACAGTGGACATGAACATTTCTCAAGGCGACTGTCGAAAATTTGTGACGCAACATACAATTGCATGAAAATGTACACGAAATAGGACCTGAGCGCATAAGAAGCAAATATCATAGATCCAAAAACATTAAACCAAAAGGGCCATACATTGGTTCGTCTTGTCTGATCAGCACCATTGACAAGCAATATCTTTGTTATATCTCGATTTCTACTCTGTACCGCTAAATGCAGTGGTGTCCAGCCATCCTGCAAAAATACAAGAAAATAACTTAATGTCTCAGAATGGTTGAGCTGGTAAGAGAAGTGTGCCCTTTCAACTTACAACATCAGCAACGTTAACATCAACCCTGTACTTAATCAGCAGCTTCACGGTTTGCAGGGCACCAACTTGAACTGCATAATGTAATGGTGTGGCTCCATCCTGCAAATGGGGTAGACCAAATTCAAGGGCCAACGTACAGGAATAATCTTAACTTCAAAGATAAGAACTGCATTGTTGCTAGTGAGGAACCAAATCCATCTGACAAGTGCTAAAGTGTAAATGCCACTTTCCAAAGTTCAGTTAGTATCTTCCACTTTATTATGGGACTAGAGAAATATAAATCATAAAAAGGATATTGCCGGTTACCCTATCTGTGACATGAGGATTTGCTCCTTTTCTTAGGAGATGGCTAATGACAGCCTCCTTTTTGCCTATTATCGCCTTGTGAAGAGGAGTGAAACCATCCTGTATCAGCAAGACCACCAATATTAGCACTACTATCCTAGATGGGGTTTTGGACAGGCATCACAAGTTCACAACGAATAAAGCAGGACCTACTTTATCAACTAAATCGATATCAACACCGTTGTCCAGCAGCTTGTCCATGAGAGGTATCTGCAGCGCCAACGCGTATGTATGAAGTGGATACCATTTGGGCTGCACCAAGCAATGCAATTTCAGAAGTTAGAATCAACATCCAACATTCCAACATGCCACATATCTACTATATTACTCGCTGCTCAGATGTCCTAAAAAAAGATATGCTTATATGCTAGAAAGATCACCCTTCCTGTCTCTGCATCATTTGATGTGATGCACAAAGCCAAATGAAACCAGAGACATGATGTTGAAATCAGCTACAAAATGGTAACAGATGTCACACTGTCGCTAGCGTCAACGAAACCAGCCACCACCAAACACACTGCATTTTACTTTTACAACTAGCATAACCACCTAAAGTCCAAACAGCACTAAACCTGATAAATAACAACTCTCCAACACAGTGGGAGACACTTACAAAATGGACAGTAAGATAGTGAAACACACTTAACTGATGATATTTTGGTGACATCAGCGGTCTCGTTCTGATCCAAGATAGCCTCTTCTTCCGGCGTTAAGAGAAGCTCGATTTCTAGACAAACAGAACAGCGGCACAATAAGGTGTACAATTCAAAATACAGTAGCACGAAATACTGAAATGAGAAATTAGAAGCATAAACAGCGCAAACTTTTTCAGGGTGCAAACTGGAAGAACAGAAGCACATAAAGAAAATTCAGAGGAGTAAATTTAGCTCGGAGACTCGATCGATACCTCTCCGGAGCTCCTGCTCTTGACGCTCCTGCTGCCGCGTTGCAACGAGCCTGGAGAGCGGGAAGGGGGAAGGGAAAGGAGAGCTTCTTTGTACGGTCGGTTGCTTTCCCTCACCCTCGTAGTCGCTCCCGGAGCCGTCGTCTGGCTCCTCCCAGAAGGCGTCGCCGCCGCGAGGGAGGGCGCGTGCCGGGGAACGGAAGGCAATTGAGAGCGGCGGCGGAAGAGAGGGAGACGGACGGTAGCGAGGTAGTGCAGCGCGGTGGGAAGCGGGGAGTGGAGAGGCATGGAGAAGAGCGGCGGCGGCGGAGGAGGAGGCCGTGGCCGCCCATGGGAGCATCTCTCGCCCGGCGCCTCTTATCGCAGAGGGGCTGAGCCGAAGGATGCTTCTCAAACTAAATTTAGATCAAATTTGCTTCTGTGCGCGACGCCTGTTGGGTTACCTACCACGGGTAGGGTCATCAGACGTACATTTTGGTTCGCCATGGGGCTCATTACATCATACTCCAAGACCCCAGGGTCACAAATACATTCATGCGTCACTAAGATTTACTTCACTCAGAAGAAGCACATCCATTTGGACGCCACCTATCACTCGAACGCCACCCGTTCACTACTATTATGCACCACTCCCACTGAAGATTTAATCATTAACTTGGCCAAAGAAAACTCATTGATCAGAAAGCATATACGAATATTGCCTTTGAAGGCCTAGCTCCATGGAGCTCGATTTTGAAAAATTCAAAATTCATCAAATTATATGTTTTCTATGTTTCAAAAAATTCTGAAAAAATATAGATATACATGAAGGCATAACACACATGTGTGTAAATTTTCAAGGCAAAATACGTTGAAATGAGAGCTGTGCAAAAAAGACAAATCTGGGGCTTTTTTACACTTGATACTATTCATCTTCCTAGGCCATGAGTTTGTCTTTTTTGTACAGGTCACATTTCAACACATTCCATCTTGAAATTTTGCGCACATACATATAACATCCTTATTTACTTGCAATTTTTTTCAGATTTTTTTGAAACCGAAAATTAATTTGAATTTTTCAAAAAAAGGCCTCCGTGGAGGCTGAGAGCCAAACGTCCGTTCTCAAGCATACATAGCTATAAAATTATATAAATAGATCTCAGAGAAGACTCAAATACTTTTAATGAATAATTTAATCAACCCACAATTCATCGGATCCCAACAAACGGACCGCAAAAAGTTTACATCAGATTGATCTTAGACGAAATCATTGTATTGAAGAGAGAGAGAGAGGGAGAGAGAGAGAGAGCCGGGCCAGAGAAAGAGAGAGAGAGCCATCTAGCTATTGCTATGGACCCGTAGGATAGCCTCCCCAATGGTTTTCCCCTCCGGCAGACTACCAACGAAAGCCTTCAGATGGGATCGCAGGAGAACAGAGGCTTATGGCGGCGGAAGAATTGTTTCAGGTATCGCTTCGGAGGTTTCTAGATATGTGGGAATTTATAAGACTGAAATTAGGTCAAACAGGGCCAAAGGGGGCCACAAGGCATCTGGGTGCGCCTTACCCTCAGGGCGCCCCCTACCTTGCTGCTCCCTCGTGCATCGTCTGGTCTCCTCCCAAAGCTTCTAGGGTCTCTTTTGGTCGAGAAAAAATCGTCAAAATTTTTCGTCGTATTTGGACTTCATTTAGTATGGATTACCTGGAAAACCAAAAACATGCAGAAAATAGCAACTGGCACTGGGCACTTGTAACACCCCGAGATTCATGCCATAGTAATCTCCCACTAATCATGCCATGTCATCATGATTACCTTGCTAGTTGCCACTTGTTCAAAACATCAAGTCCAAAATTCAAATTTATCAAACATGCAAACTAAAATGTTCAAAGTGTGGCAAATATTCCATAACTAATTATGGTGGTGACCCCACACTTTTGTAAAGTATTAAAATGCCCTTTTGTGAATATAAAGTGGGTTTAACAATTAATTAAATGCCTTTTCTAATTTATAAAATATTGAACTATTTTATTTGAGCCAAACTTTTTCTGCCATCTAAGGACATTGTCTAGTATTTATATGACATGTTTCACATTTTACAAAAATTATTTGGTGGGTCAATTAAATGCAAAACAGGAGCTCAAAAACAAACAATGATTTAAAATTGAAAAACAAAGGTAAAAAAGCAAAAGGAAACAGCCCACCCTTTGTCTCCATGGGCCTTAGCCCACCCAGCCCAACTAGCGTCTCAGCCAGCCCACCTACCCCATCGGTCGCCTTCGCCTACTGTTCTCCTGGCGCGACCGCTACAGGGACACGTCCCCGTCGGACCAGCTCGCCGGTGCCGCCCAGAGGGGATAAGGGCGCTGTCCCCTCGACGCCTCGAGCCCTCCCATCCACTCACCGCTCCCCACTTGTGCCCCCTCGCTCTCTCTCTTGCCCTTTTCGTCACCTCCTCCAGATCCATCGCCGGCCTTGTCGTTGCCGCTTCGCCTCACTCTGCCATGGCATGAGGCACATCTCGCCTCGCCGTTCGTCCACAAAGACCGCCGTCGTCAAGCTGCGTCTACTACGGAGGCAAACGAGCTGAACCCCTTCCATCATCGAGTCGGCCCTCTTCTTCCACCTCCGGCCACCGAAGGCCGCCGCTGCCGTCGTTCTGCTGCCGAGCCTCCCGAGCCCGCTCATGCACATCTGCGAGTCCGCGGTGAGCAACAACGTCGATCCCCTTCTTCCCTGTCGTTTCCGTGCTGTAGACCTCGTTGCCGCCATGGTCGAACACCGCAACCGCCGACGAAGCTTCGCCGTCGTGGCCTCGGCCATGATCGCGTCAAGACGAGCTCACCGTCGAGCTCCTGCGATTCCCATGGAGCCCTACGTGGGCACGCACGCAGCCCGTTGAACCCCCTTTGCCCCTGCGCTCGACCTCACCGAGCTCCGCGGCCGCCCGGCCCCGTTCTGTGGCAGCTCACGCGTCGCCCGTCTGGCCTTGGCGCCCGCCGCCCAGCTCGTGTGCATGCAGTTGCTGCTCTACTGAATGTACTACTGCTGCTGAATGTGACTGTAGCTATATGGCTAGCTTTAGGAATTTTACACTGACTAGCCTCCTAGACAGCCTTTAAACTGTTGTTAATTAACTGTTGACAAGACTAAAATAAATATAGGTAGAAAGTACAGTTGACAAACTTCATTTTACACCACTGGACCAAATCCATTTGATGTGCGGTTTAAATGCTATGAAAATCACAAATTGCTACCTTCGGTCAATAGAGAACATAATTAACACCTAGCATAGTGTGTAGCGTGTCGTGTGTGGTCTGTGCGTGTGTGCACAACCAGCCTCACGGCTGTGCCACCAGGCCGGCCCTTGTTTAGTTTAGTTGGTAATACTTTAGTGCTAATTAGTGGTACGTGACCCTCCTTCGCCGCCTCCTCCTCCTCCTCCAAGAAAGAAAGTTAGGCTTCATGCCTCTCGCCGGCGCCGGCGCAGGTCCGCCTCGTCTCCGGTGGCCCTAGGGCCATGGAGGCGCGGTGGATCCTGGCAAGGGCCGGCGGGAGGGCTCTGTTTTTAGTCAATTTTTTTAATTTTGTTAGGGTTTGTGTCCTATTCGAGAAGGCGAGACGGCGGGGCTCACGAAGATGGAATAAAGGTCTCCCGCCTAGCCCGTTCGGCGGTGCGTCTAGCATCGTTGGTGGGCGTGTGGAGGTGTGTCTTCGGCAGATCTATCTTTGGTGGATTTGCTCGGATCTCGTCGTTGTTCATCTACGTTCGTGTGTCTTCGGTTTGGATCCTTCCGATCTACGTTATTTTTCATCGGCGTCTGTCATTACGGGGTGCTTTGGTCCTATGGGGCCTTAGCATGACGACTTCCCGACTGTCTACTACAATAAGTTGTGCCCGGCTCCGACGATGGAGGGGCGATGATGACGGCGCGCCTTCGGCTCGCTTCAGTGCTTGTAGTCGCCGCTAGGTGGTCTACTGAATCTAGATGTAATTTTTATTTACGGTATTAGTTGTCTTTGCCATGATTGAAGATGAATAGATTGGAATTTTTTCCGCAAAAAAAGGTAATATTTAGTGCTCAATTAGTATAACAACAAATGACAAGTGGTCCCCTCTGTTTATTAGCTTTAGTTAGTTGTTCTAAAAAGGCTAAGTCTATGATAAATGGGCCCCGCTGTTAATTAAGCAAGGTTTCCTAAAACTACTAAACTTAGAGTCAATGACATACGGACCCACTTCTACTATTCATCGGTTGACTAGTCTCTGATGACCTGGTCAACTGGGCTCTCTGGCCCCATCTATCAGCCATATATGCACAATGTTGGGTACACTTCTGTGTACCCGTAGCATTTACTGTATATTTTCAAAAAAATAATAATTTTAAAAAATCATTTAAAACTTTGAAATTCAATTTAAGATAATCCGTAAATCGGATGAAAAAGTTTTATACATGAAAGTTGCTCAGAACGACGAGACGAACCGAGTACACTCTCCGTTCATCTGTCATGTGCCCCTATCATAGAGAACATGCAACTTTCCCCCTCCGTTTCATCTGTCCGAAAAATGCAAACTTCGGGAAAACATTCCCGGATGTTATCCCCTTCACGATAACGTGTAGCACCACGTTAGAACGCATCTAGCTCACTTTGTTGTCTGTTATGCTCTTGCTTGCTATGTATTCTTGTTTCTCCCCCCTCTTCTCCTAGAGACCCGAGATCGCTGGCCGATGTCATTGTGTTCGACTACGCCGACGACGACCCCTCCTTGCGAGCAACCGGGCAAGCCACGAAGGAAATATGCCCTAGAGGCAATAATAAAGTTATTATTTATTTCCTTATATCATGATAAATGTTTATTATTCATGCTAGAATTGTATTAACCGGAAACATAATACATGTGTGAATACATAGACAAACAGTGTCACTAGTATGCCTCTACTTTACTAGCTCGTTAATCGAAGATGGTTATGTTTCCTAACCATAGACATGAGTTGTCATTTGATTAACGGGATCACATCATTAGGAGAATGATGTGATTGACTTGACCCATTCCGTTAGCTTAGCACTTGATCGTTTAGTATGTTGCTTATGCTTTCTTCATGACTTATACAAAGTTCACGCAACTATGAGATTATGCAACTCCCGTTTACGGAGGTACACTTTGTGTCTTGCCAAACGTCACAACGAACTGGGTGATTATAAAGGTACTCTCAGGTGTCTCCAAAAGTATATGTTGAGTTGGCATAAATCGAGATTAGGTTTTGTCACTCCGATTGTCGGAGAGGTATCTCTGGGCCTTCTCGGTAATACTCATCACCTAAACCTTGCAAGCATTATAACTAATGAGTTAGTTATGAAATGATGTATTACAGAACGAGTAAAGAGACTTGCCGGTAACGAGATTGAACTAGGTATTGGATACCGACGATCAAATCTCGGGCAAGTAACATACCAATGACAAAGGGAACAACGTATGTTGTTATGCGGTTTGACCGATAAAGATCTTCGTAGAATATGTAGGAACCAATATGAACGTCCAGGTTCCGCTATTGGTGATTAATGAGAACAGTTCTAGGTCATGTCTACATAGTTCTCGAACCCATAGGGTCCGCGCTTAAGCGTTACGATGATAGTTTATTATGAGTTTATAAGTTTTGATGTACCGAATTTTGTTCGGAGTCCCGGATGTGATCATGGACATGACGAGGAGTCTCGAAATGGTCGAGACATAAAGATCGATATATTGGAAGCCTATGTTTGGACTTCGGAAAGGTTTCGGAAGAAAACGAGATTTTACCGGAACACCGGGGGGTTACCGGAACCCTCCCGGGGGGTCAATGGGCCTTGATGGGCCATAAGGGAGAAGAGGAGGGCCGGCTAGGGCATGCCGCGCGCCCCCTCCCCCCCTAGTCCGAATAGGACAAGGAGAGGCGGCGCCCCTTCCTCTTCCCCTCCCCAAGTCCTAATCCAACTAGGAAGGGGAGTCCTACTCCCGGTGGGAGTAGGACTCCTCCGGCGCGCCTCCCCTAGGGTCGGCCGCACCCCCTTGCTCCTTTATATCACAGGCGGGGGCACCCCATGACACACAAGTTGATCTACGGATCGTTCCTTAGCCGTGTGCGCGTGCCCCCTCCACCATATTCCACTTTGGTCATATCGTCATGCGGAGCTTAGGCGAAGCCCTGCGCCGTGAAGTCATATCGTCGCGAGCTTAGGCGAAGCCCTGCGTCGGTGGAGCATCATCGCCGTCCTGCGCCGTCGTCTTGTGGAACTCATCCCCGACGCTTTCGGATCGGAGCCCGGGGATCGTCATCGAAATGAGCGTGTCTGAACTCGGAGGTGCCGTGCGTTCGGTACTTGGATCGGTCGGATCGTGAAGACGATGCGACTACATCAACCGCGTTGTTATAACGCTTCGCTACGGTCTCACGAGTGCGTGGACATACACTCTCCCTCTCGTTGCTATGCCATCACCATGATCTTGCGTGTGCGTAGGGAATTTTTTGAAATTACCACGTTCCCCAACGATGGCATCCGAGCCTGGTTTTATGCGTTGATGTCATATGCACGAGTAGAACACAAGTGAGTTGTGGGCGATATAAGTCATACCGCTTACCGGCATGTCATACTTTGGTTGGCGGTATTGTGAGATGAAGCGGCCCGGACCGACATTACGCTGACGCTTATGCGAGACTGGTTTCACCGCTTGAGCACTCGTTGCTAAAGGTGACCGTGGTGTCTGTTTCTCTCACTTTAGTTGAACCGAGTGTGGCTACGCCCGGTCCTTGTGAAGGTTAAAACAACACCAACTTGACAAACTATCGTTGTGGTTTTGATGCGTAGGTAAGAACGGTTCTTGCTCAGCCCATAGCAGCCACGTAAAACTTGCAACAACAAAGTAGAGGACGTCTAACTTGTTTTTGCAGGGCATGTTGTGATGTGATATGGTCAAGACGTGATGCTATATTTTATTGTATGAGATGATCATGTTTTGTAACCGAAGTTATCGGCAATGGCAGGAGCCATATGGTTGTCGCTTTATTGTATGAAATGCAAAAGCCATGTAATTGCTTTACTTTATCACTAAGCGATAGCGATAGTCGAGAAGCAATAGTTGGCGAGACGACAACGATGCTACGATGGAGATCAAGGTGTCGCGCCGGTGACAATGGTGGTCATGGAGGTGCTTCGGAGATGGAGATCACAAGCACAAGATGATGATGGCCATATCATATCACTTATATTGATTGCATGTGATGTTTATCCTTTATGCATCTTATCTTGCTTTGATTAACGGTAGCATTATAAGATGATCTCTCACTAAAATTATCAAGAAGTGTTCTCCCTGAGTATGCACCGTTGCTAAAAGTGCGTAGTACCCAGACACCACGTGATGATCGGGTGTGATAAGTTCTACGTCCATCTACAACGGGTGCAAGCCAGCTTTGCACATGCAGAATACTCAGGTTAAACTTGACGAGCCTAGCATATGCAGATATGGCCTCGGAACACGGAGACCGAAAGGTCGAGCGTGAATCATATAGTAGATATGATCAACATAGTGATGTTCACCATTGAAAACTACTCCATCTCACGTGATGATCGGTTATGGTTTAGTTGATTTGGATCACGTAATCACTTAGATGACTAGAGAGATGTCTGTCTAAGTGGGAGTTTTTAATATGATTAATTAAACTTAAATTTATCATGAACTTAGTACCGATAGTATTTTGCTTGTCTATGTTTCTTGTAGATAGATGGCTCGTCTTTGTTGTTCCGTTGAATTTTAATGCGTTCCTTGAGAAAGCAAAGTTGAAAGATGATGGTAGCAATTACACGGATCGGGTCCGTAACTTGAGGATTATCCTCATTGCTGCACGGAAGAATTAAATCCTGGAAGCACCGGCTGGGTGCCAACTGCTGCGAGGAGCAATGCCGAAGTTGTGAACGTCTGGCAGAGCAAAGCTGATGACTACTCTATAGTTCGGTGTGCCATGCTTTACGGCTTAGAACCGGGTCTTCAACGACGTTTTGAGCGTCATGGAGCATATGAGATGTTCCAAGAGTTGAAAGTTAATATTTCAAGCAAATGCCCGGATTGAGAGATATGAAGTCTCCAATAAGTTCTATAGCTGCAAGATGGAGGAGAATAGTTACATCGGTGAGCACATACTCAAAATGTGCAGGTATAATAATCACTTAATTCAGCTGGGAGTTAATCTTCCGGATGATAGTGTCATTGATGTAATTCTCAATCATCGCCACCAAGCTACAAGAGCTTCGTGATGAACTATAATATGCAAGGGATGACTAAGACAATTCTGAGCTCTTCGCAATGCTAAAAGTCAGCGGAGGTAGAAATCAAGAAAGAGCATCAAGTGTTGATGGTCAACAAGACCACTAGTTTCAAGAAAAGGGCAAAGGGAAGAAGAAGGAAACTTCAAAAGAACAGAAAGAAAGTTGCTGCTCAAGAGAAGAAACCCAAGTCCGGACCTAAGCCAGAAGCGAGTGTTTTCTTGCAAGCGACCGACCTTTGGAAGCGGAACTGCCCCAAGTATTTGGCGGATAAGAAGGATGGCAAGGTGAACAAAGGTATATGTGATATACATGTTATTGATGTATACCTTACTAGAGCTAAATAGTAGCTTTGGGTATTTGATAATGGTTACATTGCTAATATTTGCAACTCAAAGCAGGGACTACGGAATAGGCGAGCACCGCAAAGGACGAGGTGACGATGCGCGTGGGAAACGGTTCCAAAGTCAATGTGATCGCGGTCGGCACGCTACCTCTACATCTACCTTCGGGATTAGTTTTAGACCTAAATAATTGTTATTTGGTGCCGCGTTGAGCATGAACATTATATCTGGATCTTGTTTAATGCGAGACGGTTATTCATTTAAATCAGAGAATAATGGTTGTTTATTTATATGAGTAATATCTTTTATGGTCATGCACCCTTGAAGAATGGTCTATTCTTGTTGAATCTCGACAGTAGTGATAGACATATTCATAATGTCGAAGCCAAAAGATGCAGAGTTGATAATGATAGTGCAACTTATTTGTGGCCGCCGTTTAGGTCATATCGGTGTAAACGCATGAAGAAACTCCATACGGATGGACTTTTGGAATCACTTGATTATGAATCACTTGGTACTTGCGAACCGTGCCTCATGGGCAAGATGACTAAAACACCGTTCTCCGGTTGTATGGAGAGAGCAACAGATTTGTTGGAAATCATACATCTGAGATGTATGTGGTCCGATGAATGTTGAAGCTCGTGGCGAGATATCGTTATTTTCTCACCTTCACAGATGATTTAAGCAGATATGGGTATATCTACTTGATGAAGCATAAATCTGAAACATTTGAAAAGTTCAAAGAATTTCAGAGTGAAGTTGAAAATCATCGTAACAAGAAAATAAAGTTTCTACGATCTGATCGTGGAGGAGAAGATTTGAGTTCGGAGTTTGGTCTACATTTGAAGCAATGTGGAATAGTTTCGCAACTCACGCCACCGGGAACACCACAGCGTAATGGTGTGTCCGAACGTCGTAATCGTACTTTACTAGATATGGTGCGATCTATGATGTCTATTTCCGATTTACCGCTATCGTTTTGGGGTTATGCTTTAGAGACGGCCACATTCACGTTAAATAGGACACCGACAAAATCCGTTGAGACGACACCTTATGAACTGTGGTTTGGCAAGAAACCAAAGTTGTCGTTTCTGAAAGTTTGGGGTTGCGATGCTTATGTGAAAAAGCTTCAACCTGATAACCTTGAACCCAAATCGGAAAAATGTGTCTTCATAGGATACCCAAAGGAGACAATTGGGTATACCTTCTATCACAGATCCGAAGGCAAGACATTCGTTGCTAAGAATGGATCCTTTCTAGAGAAGGAGTTTCTCTCGAAAGAAGTGAGTGGGAGGAAAGTGGAACTTGATGAGGTAATAGTACCAGCTCCCTTATTGGGAAGTAGTTCATCACAGAAATCGGTTTCTGTGACACCTACACCAATTAGCGAGGAAGACAATGATAATGATCATGAAACTTCAGATCAAGTTGTCACCGAATCAGAGATCAACCAGAATAAAATCCGCACCAGTGGTACGGTAATCCTATTCGGAAGTCATGCTACTAGATCATGGAGAACCTACGAACTATGAAGAAGCGATGGTGAGCCCAGATTCGCAAAATGGCTGGAAGCCATGAAATCTGAGATGGGATCCATGTATGAGAACAAAGTATGGACTTTGGTTGACTTGCCCGATGATCGGCAAGCAATTGAGAATAAATGGATCTTTAAGAAGAAGACTGACGCTGATGGTAATGTAACTGTCTATAAAGCTCGACTTGTTGCGAAAGGTTTTCGACAAGTTCAAGGGGTTGACTACGATGAGACTTTCTCACCCGTAGCGATGCTTAAGTCTGTCCGAATCATGTTAGCAATTGCTGCATTTTATGATTATGAAATTTGGCAAATGGATGTAAAAACTGCATTCTTGAATGGATTTCTAGAAGAAGAGTTGTATATGATGCAACCAGATGGTTTTGTTGATCCAAAAGGTGCTAACAAAGTGTGCAAGCTCCATCGATCAATTTATGGTGCAGTGCAAGCCTCTCGAGTTGGAATAAACGCTTTGATAGTGTGATCAAAGCATATGGTTTTATCTGAGACTTTTGGAGAAGCTTTGTATTTACAAGAAAGTGAGTGGGAGCTCAGTAGCATTTACGATATTATATGTGGATGACATATTATTAATTGGAAATGATATAGAATTTCTGGATAGCATAAAAGGATACTTGAATAAAAGTTTTTCAATGAAAGACCTCGGTGAAGCTGCTTACATATTGGGCATCAAGATCTATAGAGATAGATCAAGACGCTTAATTGGACTTTCACAAAGCACATACCTTGATAAAGTTTTGAAAAAGTTCAAAATGGATCAGGCAAAGAAAGGATTTTTACCTGTGTTACAAGGTGTGAAATTGAGTCAGACTCAATGCCCGACCACGCAGAAGATAGAGAGAAAATGAAAAATGTTCCCTATGCTTCAGCCATAGGCTCTATCATGTATGCAATGCTGTGTACCAGACCGACGTATGCTTAGCAATAAGCTTGGCAGGAAGGTACCAAAGTAATCCAGAGTGGATCCTTTGGGACAATGTCAAGAACATCCTGAAATAACGAAAAGGACTAAGGATATGTTTCTCGTATATGGAGGTGACAAAGAGCTAATCGTAAATGGTTACGTCGATGCAAGCTTGGACACTGATCCGGACGATTCTAAATCGCAAACCGGATATGTATTTTTATTAAACGGTGGAGCTGTTAGTTGGTGCAGTTCTAAACAAAGCGTCGTGGCGGGTTCTTCATGTGAAGCGGAGTACATAGCTGCTTGAGCGACAAAGAAATGAAGGAGTCTGGATGAAAGAGTTCATTTCCGATCTAGGTGTCATACCTAGTGCATCGGGACCAATGAAGATCTTCTGTGACAATCTTGGTGCAATTGCCTTGGCAAAGGAATCCAGATTTCACAAGAGGACCAAGCATATCAAGAGACGCTTCAATTCCATTCGGGACCAAGTCCAAGTGGGAGACATAGAGATTTGCAAGATACATACGGATCTGAATGTTGCAGACCCGTTGACTAAGCCTCTTCCACGAGCAACACATGATCAGCACCAAGACTCCATGGGTGTTAGAATCATTACCGTAATCTAGATTATTGACTCTAGTGCAAGTGGGAGGCGAAGGAAATATGCCCTAGAGGCAATAATAAAGTTATTATTTATTTCCTTATATCATGATAAATGTTTATTATTCATGCTAGAATAGTATTAACCGGAAACATAATACATGTGTGAATACATATACAAACATAGTGTCACAAGTATGCCTCTAATTTACTAGCTCGTTAATCGAATATGGTTATGTTTCCTAACCATAGGCATGAGTTGTCATTTGATTAACGGGATCACATCATTAGGAGAATGATGTGATTGACTTGACCCATTCCGTTAGCTTAGCACTTGATCGTTTAGTATGTTGCTTATGCTTTCTTCATGATTTATACAAAGTTCCTGCAACTATGAGATTATGCAACTCCGTTTACGGAGGAACACTTTGTGTGCTGCCAAACGTCACAACATAAGCGGGTGATTATAAAGGTACTCTCTGGTGTCTCCAAAAGTATATGTTGAGTTGGCATAAATCGAGATTAGGTTTTGTCACTCCGATTGTCGGAGAGGTATCTCTGGGCCTTCTCGGTAATACTCATCACCTAAGCCTTGCAAGCATTATAACTAATGAGTTAATTATGAAATGATGTATTACAGAACGAGTAAAGAGACTTGCCGGTAACGAGATTTAACTAGGTATTGGATACCGACGATCAAATCTCGGGCAAGTAACATACCAATGACAAAGGGAACAACGTATGTTGTTATGCGGTTTGACCGATAAAGATCTTCGTAGAATATGTAGGAACCAATATGAACGTCCAGGTTCCGCTATTGGTGATTGACCGAGAACAGTTCTAGGTCATGTCTACATAGTTCTCGAACCCGTAGGGTCCGCACGCTTAAACGTTACGATGACAGTTTATTATGAGTTTATAAGTTTTGATGTACCGAAGTTTGTTCGAGTCCGGATGTGATCACGGACATGACGAGAAGTCTCGAAATGGTCGAGACATAAAGATCGATATATTGGAAGCCTATGTTTGGACTTGGAAGGTTAGGAAGAAAGCGGGATTTCTGGGAACACCGGGGTTCTGGAACCCTCCGGGGGTCAATGGGCCTTGATGGGCCATAAGGGAGAAGAGGAGGGCGGCTAGGGCAGGGCGCGCCCTCCCCTAGTCCGAATAGGACAAGGAGAGGAGGCGGCGCCTTCCTCTTCCCTCCCCCAAGTCCTAATCCAACTAGGAAGGGGAGTCCTACTCCCGGTGGGAGTAGGACTCCTCCGCGCCTCCCCTAGGGCCGGCCGCACCCCTTGCTCCTTTATATCTGAGGCGGGGGCACCCCATGACACACAAGTTGATCTACGGATCGTTCCTTAGCCGTGTCGGTGCCCCCTCCACCATATTCCACTTGGTCATATCGTCGCGGAGCTTAGGCGAAGCCTGCGCCGGTGAAGTCATATCGTCGCGGAGCTTAGGCGAAGCCCTGCGTCGGTGGAGCATCATCATCGTCCTGCACGCCGTCGTCTTGTGGAACTCATCCCCGACGCTTTCTTTGGATCGGAGCCCGGGGATCGCCATCGAGTGAGCGTGTGCTGAACTCGGAGGTGCCGTGCGTTCGATGCGTGGATCGGTCGGATCGTGAAGACGCACGACTACATCAACAGCGTTGTTATAACGCTTCCGCTTCACGGTCTCTGAGTGCGTGGACATACACTCTCCCCTCTCGTTGTTATGCCATCACCATGATCTTGCGTGTGCGTAGGATTTTTTTTGAAATTACTACGTTCCCCAACAAGCCCCCCCTTTGATCATCCCGATATCGCCCATTCCATTCTCTCATGCTCGCATTAGATGTTGCTTCTATTATTGTTTGCTCCTATTCTGCTGCATAGCCTGTTTATTGTAACCTGCTATTGTTAACTACCTGCTTATCCTAAACTGCTTAGTATAGGTTGGTTAGAGACCCATCGGTGACCCCCACTTAACCCGGCGCCTTGCTGATTATCGAAGACCCGATCAACGGGATCGAAGACCAGCCCCGACACCTCACGTCACATCACGCCCCTTTGTTGCTCGACTCTGTAGAGTTACCATCGAGTGCCGAGGGTGGAACCTCACACATCACTCCTGATGAGATCACTGTAGAGTAGCTATTCTGTCGTGGTCATCGAGGGTGATTTCCTCCTTAACCACTTCCGATATGACTCTGTCGTGCAACCCCTCAAGTGTGAACCTCGAGGGTGGTTCCTCTTACGTTCACCTTGATGTTTACATCGAGTGGGAACTGGACAAGGGTGATTCCTCAGGTTTTCCCCCTTGGTGTTAGACACACGGTTACTATGGTTACTATGAATTTGCCTTTGGACCTGTTACTAAAGACGGGTTGGCCCGAGGGGTACCCGCGAGCTTAATTGCAGTGATGTGGAGTCGGCGGACTGGAAGGTGCCCTTGAGATAATTACGTCTGGCGTGGTCGGGCATTCCTAGCCCTTGCCGCAAGTCCTCGAGACGGGGCAACGGGGTCACATCTTTCGTGAGTCTCTGCTTGTTACCGCGCGTTCCTAATCCACTACGATTTGGATATTTGATCTGAGCCGCCTCTGGCCTGATAGCACTAACCATCACGTGGGCATAGTATGGGCGTTCTGCGTCGTATGCATCAGCCGAAGCTTAATAGACGTCAGCGACTGAGTGGCGCGCGCCGGGTTGGACTGCATAAGCGCCTGCCTTGTTGAAGGAGGTAGCTAGGTTACGCTCACCGCCGCACGCATAACGTCTTGAGAGTTCGGGAGATGGCCCATGACCCCGGGGGCATAGGTTTAGTCCGGCGTCTTGGCCTCTCTATTAATCCTAGGTCGGGTTGCGGCGTATTGTTTGGCGAGGCGGGCATGACCTGGAAAGTGTGTCCGGCCGGAGTTAAGCGGCGTGGTGGGTAAGTTGGTGCACCTGCAGTGAAGAAAACATCTATCGATAGCCTGTCCTACGAGAACGGACACTTGGAGTTGTATCGATCGATACAACTAGAACTGGATACTTGTGATGAGAACTGGATGGTGATGAGAATTGGATTGTGATGATAACTGGATAGTATGGCTCTGGGATTTCTTTCTCGCAGGGAGTCGAGAAAGGATCTCCGGCCGAGGTTGATAACACTACTACTACTTTACGTTATGCTACTCTACTCCCTCCTGTTTGCTGCAAGATGGTGGTTTCCAGAAGATGCTAGTCTTCGATAAGACTAGGCCTTCCCTCTATTACGCTTTTACGCAGCCCGATCCACATATACAGCCTTCCTTTGATAATGTTGCATATGTAGTGTAGATCCTTGCTTGCGAGTACTTTGGATGAGTGCTCACGGTTGCTTTGCTCCCCCCTTTCCCCCCTTTCTTCTTTTTCCGGTTGATGCAACCAGATGTTGGAGCCCAGGAATCAGATGCCACCGCCGATGCCTACTACTACGGGGAGACCGTCGACGACCAGGAGTAGTTAGGAGGCTCCCGGGTAGGAGGCCTTGCCTTTTCGATCGATGTTGCTTTTGTGCTAGCCTTCTTAAGGCAAACTTGTCTAACTCATGTCTGTCCTCGAGATATTGTTGCTTCAGTGACTCTTGTGTATTCGAGCTTATGTATTCGAGCCCTCGAGGCCACGGCTTGTAATATAAAGCTTGTATTATTTTAATTTATGTCTAGAGTTGTGTTGTGATATCTTCCCGTGAGTCCTTGATCTTGATCGTACACATTTGTGTGTATGATTAGTGTACGATTGAATCGAGGGCGTCACAGCACTGAGTTAATAGGTTAGTCCATAAAAATAAAATGACACATAAAGTATAAAAAAGTTATACTATAATAGCATGAAGTAATAAAAGAAATTATATATACATTGGAGACATATCAAGGCGCTCGAGTGCTCATGCGAATCAATGCTAGTGGATGAAATCAACAAAAGTAAAAGTGTCAAATCTGTCTATGTGAACCTGTGAGTGTGTTGGTGAAAGATCTCGGGCAGAGGGCCACCGGAACCACTCCGGCGACCATGCCATGGTGGAGGTGCCCTCGAACTCACATGGCATTGGGCTACACATGACATAGACGAAGGGGAAAAACAGGTGGGCAGGAAGCGGAGCTCACTAGGATTCACATCCGTGTGCTCCGCTGGCCGTGAAGTGGACGGAGCCGATCAAATTTTGTCAGCGAAAAGATTTGGCCATAGAGGAAGAAGGGGAAGAAGACGATGTGTGTAGGGGATCCTGGCTCTCTGTAGTCGACGCCGTGGACGAGTCTATGGCTGATGAGTGTTATTTTTACTCATCACACTTGAGTTTAAACTGGTTTATTTCATAAAAACGAAGATATCCGCTCTGATATCTGTAGGACCTTTAGTTGGACAAATGACTGTTGATGCATGACGTGTTCCGGTCAAGACGTAACTTGGACACACCCCCCATTTCGTTATGTTGCAAGCACATCCTGATGGGTGTCCTCCAGGGGACAAATTAATTTCACAATGATGTCGTTCGCAAGTATATGGTTGTAAGAATCAAGTCCTCATGCACATGCCTATTTTTATTATAAGTGTTCACTGTTGGAACTTGATTACGATCTGGTCTAAAAACTGAAATTTAATACTCTTGCAAAAGCTTGTTAGAAACCCTTGTCTTCAAGGTGCACGTCCTGCCATGGGCTCGATAACTCACGGTCACCTTTGGGGTAAAAGGCGAGAATCCGTTTGCTATCTTTTTACTGTATCACTAAAGGGACCCATCAATGGCGACGAAGCTTAATTTTGTTTTTGCCATAGATTTTGCCAATTTTGCTTATGCCATTTTAGATTTTGACATTTCAGTTTTGCCACTCTTACCTTTTGACAATTATCACAATTGCCATTCCGTGGCAAAAGCAAAATAATTTTATTTCATTTTTGCCACTATTAGCTTTTGACATGTATCACAATTGCCACTCTGAAAATTTTGCTTTTGCCACGGGAATGGCAGTGTGATAATTGTCAAAAACTAAGAGTGGCAAGAGTGAAATGTCAAAATCTAGAGTGACATAAGAAAATTGGCAAAATCTAGAGTGGCAAAAACAAAATTTTCTCTTTGGACAAGGTGGCGAGGCGTGGCGACGTCGATGGCTTCAACGACGCCATGAGCATGCTCTCGTGTGCCTTCGGGCATCACTCGTTTGGGTGGATCTAGGTTTCCTGATGAACCCTGGCATGCATGAGAGGAAAGAAGGGATGGGGATTGAGTGGTTGGGGCACCAGGAGGGGAGGATAAAGGGCAAGGCGAGCACGACTGTCCTCGAGAGCGCACATGGATGCGCCGGCGTGAGCAGAGACCAGAGGTAGGAGAAAGGTGGGTGCAGGCACGCTGTTCACAGTCGCTGACTTGTGGGGTTGGCTAAGCCACGTGGGCTACTCGCGGAGAGGGTACGTTGGTTTCTAGGTGCAAAATGGTTCGCGCACCAGTTAGATGGGCTTCGGTGGGCTGGATCTCTCCCTCTCTCTCCCTCCATTTCTTTCCTATTCTCCTTTTCCTTTAGGCAGAACCTGGAGAGAAAGAAAGAGGCGAGTTAGAAGGGAATTTACTTAGAGGATATTTTTCCGGACTCAAAAAATTATGAGGGATTTAATAAAAACCAGTTTCGGGATTTTTAGAGAAGTTTAAATTCAAATAAGTTGAATTTACTTCAAACTATTAGAATTTTGAAACCCATTCAAATGAACTCCAAATGGGGTGAGATTTATGATGGTAACCTACACCTTTAATGTGATTTATGGGAAAAGTTTGAGCATTTAATATGGAAGCAAAAATTGGAACTCAAATTTTAGGAATTTGAAAGGAAGAAACATGCAGTTGCTTCAGGAATTTGTGAAGCTTTGAATTGGCTTGGTGAAAGTGGCCAGGACTTTAGGTTTTTGGTTGAATTGACAAGTCAATTCCTATAGATTATAAATATTATTTGTTATTTGGCTCCCCTTGTGTCGAATCAATAAATTGGGTTTGTGATACTTCCATTAAAAAATGGTTGTGATCTCCTACAACGAGTTATCAAAAATCCAATTCACTTCATCAAATGAGCTAGGTATCTCTGATGAACCAAATTATTTTAGAAGTAAAGGGTGTAGAAATTTTGTTAGATAGATATCACCATTTAAGTTCATACATTCTCATATTGGAATTATTTATTAGCGCAACATACAATTCCAGGAGCCAGATGAGGATTCCTGGCTAGCGTGTTGCGACCGGTGTCTGGAAATTGGTCATCGTTGTGTGCGGTTTCCAACAGGTGGGTTCAGTCGGGCTCAACGGTGTGGACCGTGGAAAATCGGCGGCGACATGGAACACCATATGGACCTGACAACGGGGGGGCATCATGTCAATACATTCATGGAAAATTAAAAGGCATAAAATTAGGCAAAACTTTTAATTTTATTACTTTAATTTTAGGCTTGTAAATGAGGCAAAGGAGAGGAAATTAAAACGTGTAAAATTGTGTGTGTGTGTGTGGGTGGAGGGGTGGGGGGGGGGGGGGAGGTAAAATTGAAATTGAAGCCGTGACTACCGTCACTAAGTGTGGCCTATAGGAGCGATTCAGACCATCACGTATAAGGCTAGCCACAATGGGTGTTACTAGTCTATGTTACTACCTCTATATAGTGAGGAGTAACATATGTGTGTGCTAACATGCAACACTTCATTTATTAGGCTATAGACACATCTTGCCTTGATATGTGTGATGTTACTCATACTACTAGTAACTAGCTATATTACTACTTCACTCTCTTTCTTCATTTATTGCTTGCCACATCATCTACTCTATCTAGATATATGTGATGTTACTATCTATGTTACTCCCACCATGGATAGTCTAAAAAAGAAAAGAAAATTAAAAAAAAAAGATGAGGCCCATTGGCAACACTAAAAATAAAGCCGGCCGGCCCACTAGCAACACCAAAAATAAAGCCGGCCGGGAATAAGATGTTAGGACATATAGATTGATGGCAATTGGAAGGCTTGGGGAATCTAAACTTAGGGTACTTATCGTTCAATGATCCGACGTTCAAGGATTGTTGGAGATCTATACAACCTTTTGCATGTATAATGGTTGACATATGGAGTAAATAGCATAAAACTACTACTTTACATGCTAGGGTTTTAAAAAACTACATGTTTTTAATTTTGCTCACATAACTACCTAGTGGGTGGTTGGCTGTTTCAAAAAATCCAAATCCCGCGTTGCTAACATTTTAAACCAGTTTATGACAGGTCAGGCCCACTCCTAAACAATCCGTTAGTTGACAGTTTTGTTTGACCGTTAACTTATTATGGGACCCATGTGTAAGATGTCTCTTCTTCCTCCTACCATTTCTTCTCTCCTTGTGTCTCTTTCTTTCCCGCCTCCTCCTCCCAGCAAAGGCCCAAGCTCTAGCATCCACCACTCACCGACGGCCCACCCCACCACGCCCCGCGCCCAGGAGCAAGGGCCGGCCGCCGTGAGCCGCGCCCAGGAGCAAGGGCCAGCCGCCACGAGCCGTGCCCAGGAGCAAAGGCTGTCGCGAGCCGCCGCGCCCAGGAGCACAGGCTGTCGCGAGCCGCGCCCAGGAGAAGCGGCAGCGGTCGGCAAGGAGCTCCGCCTGGACCCAGCCCGTCGGCCGCCTGGAGAAGCCCTGCCTTTCGCGCTGAGGAACGCTGCGGCCGAGCCGCCTCCTTCCGCCTGGCCCGGAACCTGGTCGCCGGCGAGCTGCCGGCGCTGTTCCTGTTGTGACGGAAGGGAGCTCCACGCGTCGCCTGCGACGGAAGGGAGCTCCATGGCGGTGCCATGGCTGCTGGCCGGCGACCCTCACGCCGGCTGCTGGCGCACGGCCATGGGAGGGACCCGATTGTTTTTTCAAAAGTTTGCAGGGACCTGATGGCATTTTTGAAAAGTTTGCAGATACTGACATGTGGGACCCACCTGTCAGTTAACGGTCAAATAGACGGATCGTTTAGGTGCGGGCCCGACCTGTCATAAACCTGTTTAATTTTTTAACAACAAAGATTTTGGGTTTTTTTAAACAGCCGACCACCCACTTGGTAGTTATCTGAGAAAAATTAAAACCGGTAGGTTTTTAGAACCCTAGCGTGTAAAGTAGTAGTTTTATGGTATTTACTTTTGATATATGGTAAAAAGTAGCAATACAAAGGATTACGCATGGTGCATGTCAACCGTTTTTCATACGTTGTGAGGAAACAAGAAGAGAGGGTGGACAAGGACGATAATGCATGCTTTATATTCTCTCTCTCCAAACAAAATGCAAACATTTTATTTCTAGGTGATATTTTAAATCTTTAATAGCTTCTACACCGAATATCCGTCTTTGTTTGTTTACATGTATTCGAATTCCTGGCTACAAGACATTAAAATAGGATAAATCTCAGATACGTTTAAATCTATTAATTTTCATTATTTCAATCACATTTTAGTTAATTTAACATATGCTTTTAAAAAATTACATCATTGTTTTGATAATATAGTTTCCTGAAATATATTTGAAATAGCTGTTAATAAAATGTATATGTTGAAATATTCTAAAAAAGATCTTTAATATGTGTCACTAAAATTGAATAATTAAAACTGAAACAAATTTCATATTCTCTGTTTTTCAATTTGTGATATGTGAAATGTGTAAAACGGATTTGATCACTGTTACTAAAATATGTGAAAGGTTGTCCTTATTGTCACTGAAATATATGTGTTATTAAATTTAAATAAGTGGAAGTGTAGTGAGATCGACATATCTGAACTTGCACTGAAATTCTATTGAAACTGAACCTGAAATTCTAGTGACATCTTCTAATTATTGTTACTGGAATTGCAATATGCAAAATATTGTGATTATTAAAATATGTCATTTCAGTAATGATATATGGAATTGATGTGCTTGGGTTACTGAAATGGATTTATCGTTTTAGTAATATCATATATGGAATGGATTCCGTTGAAATGTGCCAGTTACCGTGTTATATAAAATGGGTTTGTTAATATTTTAATAATATACTGAAAAGGTGAAATTTATAAAATGGATTGTTACTAAAATATGATATATGTACTGATGGATCATATCACTTGTGAAATTAATTTTGATTTCAGTAACCAGATCACTTGTGAAATTTATTTCAATTTCAATAACTAGATCAATTGTTTTTATTGATTGTGATATTGATAAATATTGTGATTTTAGCTATGCAATTTAAATATAAATATGATCTAGTATATAGATAGAAGTTCGAATATATTGGAAGTAAATTTTATTTTAGTTATCTCAATTATTTTTGAAACCACAAAAATTAATTGTGTTTCAAATATATTTAATATAGTCTTGTTTGAAAGACCTTGTCATGAGAATTTCAATATAAATAAAAACATATATAAAAATGAAATTCTAGTTTAAAAGATATGAAGCATCTAAACAATCACTAAGAAATAAAATGCCACTCCCTCCATACCGGTGCATAAGTCATCTTACATTGTGCATCGTGATCAAGGTTAGTGTCTATTTGCTAATTAATACTATTGCATGTAATGAACTGACCACTGCATGCCCTGCTAGGTAGTCTCAAGTCATTAAAAACATACACGCCCACGTCTCTTATTGATTAATTCCTTTATTCATGTCAAGAAACGAGGAACAAAGTGGAAGTTAATGCATGACGTCTAAGTGTTTTACTCCCTCCGTCTAGGTATGTAAGTCATCTTACGAAAATAAAATAATCTCAAAACACTTAGGCGCGGTGCATTAACTTCTACCTTGTTTCTTGTTTCTTGACATATCAATCAATAAGAGATGAGGGGTGTGCATGCTTTTGATGACTTGAGACTACTAAACACGACATGCAGTAGTTAGTTCATTGCATGCAATGCTATTAATTAGCAAATAAACATTAAGGTCTCTTTTTCTTTCCTCCTTATTGGTCACGATGCACAACCTAAGATGACTTACTCACCTAGACGAAGGAAGTAGGATTCTTTGGTTTTCGTAATGTGACTAATACACCAGTACAGAGGGAGTTGCACGTTATGTCGTTTTCTCTGCTAGAAAAGTTGGTGGGACCCTCTGAGGTGACTTAAAATTGATATACTGGTAATTGGCAGAGGAAATACATGGAATATTTCATACATGAGTTCAAAATGCGCAGATATTGAAGCGAATTAGAGGCGGATGTTTGCCTGATACGTACCTTGAATGCTAGTAAGGACTCCGGCAACCGTCACTTAATTCAATTGATGTCGACCTGCATGGTTTGGGAATCGTATAATAATTAAATGAGAGATCATAATCATCCATGGAGTCTTCAGGATGCCTCAGTGTCTTGATCTGAGAACACTTTGCTTGCATGTCATCGTTCATGCAAACATGATAACAATGGCGGATGTCGAGAGACTCTAAGAGCGGGCAACCATCAAGGATGGCTTTCAAACCATTGTTGGTGAGCGAATTAGCAGTGAGCTGCAACGAGCGCAGCTCTGGCATCTTGGCGATCGCCATAGCTGCGCTGTCATCTTTATATTCACTGTAGAAGGATCTTTGGCTCAGTCTAAAGCGCTTCAGGAGAGGACATACATCCCCTATGGCTTCGAGTGTGTCAGGAAATTTATGCAGACAATTTGACAGTTCCAACTCCTCAAGCATGGGAAACTTTGTGATCAACGGCTTGAAGGCCATGTCTATGATATCACGACAGTTGATGAGTCGAAGGCTCTTTAATGATGGCGCCCTGCACAGTAAAGAAATGTTTAAAAAGATTTATATTTAAAAACGGAGGGAGTGTTTGTTTTACAAAATAGGATAAACAAGCGAGAAATCCTCACGCGTCGGCAAGGAGGGAGAGAGTCCTTTCTGTGACGTAGCCCTCAGCCCAGAAGGCCTCGCACCGACCCGCACTACGCCTCATGGCAGCTCTCATCATCTCAAGGAATTCCCAGTGGTTGAAGGCGTACAGTAGAAGCGCATATCGACGCGGCGCCACAGGTCCGGCTCGTCCTCACAAGCCCTGCGCCATGGGCTGCACACAATGTCGGGCCCCGTGAGGATGTCGATGTGGTCCAGCCGGCTGAACACGTCCAGCAACACATCCCGCGGCAGCGCCGCCCAGTCCCTAGCATCCCGCACCACCTCCTCGTTATCCTTCCCCTTCTGCAGCAATCGGTCAGGCTCCTCGAGGAGGCAGGATGCAGGGGGGTGCTGCGGCCATGGCATGCAAAGGAAGTGCAGTTCTCGTTTATACACGAGATCGAGAGATAAACCGCTGGAGAAAAACCTCCACACGCCCTCCGATGATGCTAGAAACACCACCGAGACAGAAAATAGGCAAGGAGGACCTTATTCCATCTTGAGAGAGTCGCTGCCGCCTCGCCTCTGAGCATAACATAAACCCTAACAAAACTCAAAAAACCATCTAAAAACAGGGGATATGGTGAATGGAGCCCAGACAAAAAGAGGACCAACCTTGGCCTAAACTAAATCATAGTAGAACTTACATAGATTGATAGATATATAACTTTAACATATATTACATCGATCTTTTACTGCAACACTCATGTCATCCACCACCACTTATAGGGATGTAATTTCACCATCAATCTAAATTTGATCTTGTATGGATAGCTTGTATAAAATCAATAGATCACATCTTATAAGGTCAAAATTACATCTCATATCATTTTTGTGGGAGAAAATCGAGGACACATACATGATGTTCACAAAAAGTTAATAGGGAAAATAGGGACAAAGTTTTGCTAAATGCGCTTAAATGGAGGAAATTTTATTAAATGGGGTAATTAGTGTCAAAACATCAAATTATATTAGTGGGTAATAACTGGAATTCACTATAAGTGTAGTAATAAATAAATGAAGGACTGGACTAACTTCCAACTAGTCCGGATTTAAACAACAAATCTGAACGATCGCTAAAGAAAACGCATGCAATCCCACGTCTTATCCCTACCGCATCTGCATGCCCATGCATGCAGCGTGGTTGACACATGCTTGAAAATAATAAAAATCAGGATGATGTCAGCAAGGATTCTCTTTGTTCAAAACTTTAAAATATTTTGTAGCTCAAACTGTTGCTCCAATTAAAAAGTTGTTTTCACATAAAAGATTCATCGCGACGAGACCTTCGAAACTAGATCCGTTCTTGGTATGTTCCGACGACTTTTTTAAAAGGTTACCAGATGTGTGCTACGCAAGTTATCATGCGAGGTGAGATAAGTTATCATGTTGATTACACAGAAATTATCAAAGCTTGAACATGATTCCTCCAACATTCTTTGCACGCAAAAAAATGTCAGAACATATCAACATGAAATCCAATTTCGTAGGTCTCGCCGCGGTGGAATTTTTATGTGAAAATGTTTTTTCGATCGGACCGACGATTTGAGCTATAAAACATTTTGAAGTTTCGAAAATATGGGAGAATCTAGGATGACACTAGTAGAAAACAGGGCTTTCGTCCAGGCCAGTTCAGCCCATTAGTCCCGGTTCAATCCAGAACCGGGACCAATGGAGCTATTTGCCCCGGTTCGTGAGCCCAGGGGGTCGGCCGGGCCACGTGGGCCATTGGTCCCGGTTCGTCTGGACCTTTTGGTCCCGGTTGGTGGGACGAACCGGGACCAATGGGCCTGGCTCCTGGCCCACCACTATTGATCCCGGTTGGTGGCGTGAAGCGGGACCAAAGGCTTCCCTTTAGTCCCGGTTCATGCCATCAACCGGGGCTAATGGTGCTGCCTATATATAGCCCCTCAAGAAGATCAGTGAGCACACCGCTCTGCTTTTTCCGGCCGAGGGGAGAGGGCTTAGTGGTGCTCTAGCTCACCTCCTATGCACACAAGGTGTTCGATGGAATGCCCGAACCACACTACTTAAGGTTTCTCCTCTCCAAGCTCGACCGCCAAGCTCCATTTTCCTCAATATTTATCTAGGTTTAGCGGTCCGTCACGCCCGTCCCGTCTTCATCGCCGTCGATCACCCGCGCCGATCTCATCGCCCGGCACCACCGTGGTGAGCCTCTTGTTCTTATCTTCTTTACGAAAGGAATAATATTATTACTTGTTTGTTTAGATAGATACTTGTATTATTTTCTTACTTTTATTATTGCATCTTATATAGTGCGATGGTTTTGGTATCCGCCCGTCGGCCCTCGTCTGTCTATGATTCGGATGTGGTATATATTATCTTTTCATAACTATTGGTTCATTTATTGTTTATGAAAATTATGCCGACCAACGTGACATATATTTTATTTATCTAGGAGGTTGTTGAACGGAAATTCCAACCGACCCTATTGTCGAGAGGTTAAATTTAGTTGAAGAAGAAAACAATTTCTTGAAGGAAAAAATAAAAAACTTGAGGAGGAGAAGATGATATTGGAGTTGCATGTTGCGGATGTCGCCGATGATCACAAGATCAAGATGGATGCAATGCGCTTGAAGATGAGAAAGATTAGAAAATATGCCATTCATACCGAGGCTTGGTATCATTATGCCATTGGATCAGTTGTTACCTTGGTTGCGATTATGATCGTATTTGTTTTTGCATTGAAATGTTTTACATAGTTTCAATGTATGGTTTAATTAATTTAGATGCTCTGCAGAGCTTTATGTTGTTAGATGAGAACTATGTATGTACTTTGGTTTTTATGTGATGATGAATTTCTATTAATTTGGTCACTTAATTATCTATTCATGATGTTACGAAATGATTTTTGACACACTTAATTATATATAATGCACGCAGATGAACCGACAATGGATGTACGGTGACAGACACACCTCCCAGTACATTAAGGGCGTGCATGATTTCCTCGAAGTGGCTGAGGTAAACAAGCAGAATGGTTTTATGTGTTGTCCATGCCCTATATGTGGGAATACGAAGTCTTACTCTGACCGGAAAATCCTTCACCCACCTGCTTTACAAGGGTTTCATGCCACACTATAATGTTTGGACGAGGCACGGAGAAATAGGGGTTATGATGGAAGACGGCGAGGAAGAAGAGTACGATGACAACTATGTGCCCCCTGAATACGGTGATGCTCTTGAACATCAAGATGCAGACGATGTGCACGATGGTGCCGGAGCAGGCGAAGCTGCTAAAGATCAAGAGGAACCAGACGATGTGCCCGATGATGATGATCTCCGCCGGGTCATTGTCGATGCAAGGACACAATGCGAAAGTCATAATGAGAAGCTGAAGTTCGATCGCATGTTAGAGGATCACAAAAAAGGGTTGTACCCCAATTGCGAAGATGGCAACACAAAGCTCGGTACCGTACTCGAATTGCTGCGGTGGAAGGCAGAGAATCATGCTCGATAAAGGATTTGAGAAGCTCTGAAAATAATGAAGAAGAAGCTTCCAAAGGATAACGAATTGCCCGACAGGACATACGCAACAAAGAAGGTCGTATGCCCTCTAGGATTGGAGGTGGAGAAGATACATGCATGCCCTAATGACTGCACCCTCTACCGCGGTGCCTACAAGGATCTGAACGCATGCCCGGTATGCGGTGCATTGCTTGATATAAGATCGCATTTAGATGACCACGGTGATGTTGACGGCGAGCCTCCGGGAAGAGGGTTCTGCGAAGGTGATGTGGTATGCTCCTATAATACCACGGTTGAAACGTCTGCTCAGAAGCGGAGAGCATGCCAAGTTGATGCGATGGCACAGTGAGGACCGTAAGAAAGGCGGGAAGTTGAGAGCACCCGTGACGGGTCGTAGTGGAGAAAAATCGAGAGAAATCTTTGGGATGAGTTTGCAAAGGACCCAAGGAACGTATGGTTTGCTTTAAGCGCGGATGGCATTAATCCTTTCCGGGAGCAGAGCAGCAATCACAGCACTCGCCCGTGACTCTATGTATGTATAACCTTCCTCCTTGGATGTGCATGAAGCGGAAGTTCATTATGATGCGGTTCTCATCCAAGGCCCTAAGCAACCCGGCAACAAAATTGATGTGAACCTAAGGCCATTAGTTGAAGAAATTTTACAGCAGTGGAATTGAAACGTAGTACGTACGTGGGATGATCACAAAAAGGAGGAATTTGACCTAAAGGCGTTCTGTTCGTGACCATCAACGATTGGCCCGCTCTCGATAACCTTCGGGACAGACAAACAAGGGATACCACGCATGCACGCACTGTTTACTTGACACCGATAGTATATACAGGGAAGCTGCGGGAAGAATGTGTACACAGGCCATCGTCGATTTCTTCCGACCAACCATCAATGTCGAAAGAAAGGCAAGCATTTCAAAGGCGAGGCAGATCACCGAAAGAAGCCCGCCATGCGCATCGGTGATCACGCATTTGCTATGGTCAATGATTTACACGTAATCTTTGGAAAGGGTCCCGCGGACTAGCTGTTCGAATGACGCCGAGAATCACGCACCCATGTGGAAGAAGAAATCTATATTTTGGGACCTACCCTCTGGAAAGACCTAGAGGTCCGCTCTTCGATCGACGTGATGCACGTGACGAAGAACCTTTGCGTGAACCTGCTAGGGCTTCTTGGGCGTGTATGGGAAGACAAAATATACACACGAGGCACGAGAGGGCCTGCAACGCTTACGAAAAAAGAGGGCATGCCTCCGAAGCGGTATGAAGGTCCTGCCAGCTACGCTCTTACGAAAGAAGAAAAAGAAATATTCTTTCAATGCCTGCCGATATGAAGGTCCCGGCGGCTTCTTGTTGAATATAAAGGGAATAATAAATATGCGGAGAAAAAGTTCGAACCTAAAGTCTCATGATCGCCACGTGATTATGACGCAATCGCTTCGGTTGCATTGAGGGGCTTCTACCGGAAAACGTCCAATTAGCCATTGTGAAGCTATGTGCATTCCTCAATGCAATATCTCACAAGGTGATCGATCCAGAAATCGTACCAACGCTTAAGGAGTGATGTGGCGCAATGTCTTGTCGGTTCGAGCTGGTGTTCCCACCATCCTTCTTCAATATCATGACGCACGCCCTAGTTCATCTAGTCGACGAGATTGTCATTCTGGGGCCCGTATTTCTACACAATATGTACCCCTTTGAGAGGTTCATGGAGTCCTAAAGAAATATGTTCAGAACTGCTAGGCTAGAAGGAAGCATCTCCATGGGCCATCAAGCGAGAGGATGTCATCGGGTTTTGTGTTGACTTCATTCCTGGCCTTAATAAGATAGGTCTCCCTAAATCGCGGTATGAGGGGAGACTGACCGAAAAGGCACGCTTGGAAGAGACTCAATAATATGCAGGGACGGATATTCTTGGTCTCAAGCACACTACAGTTCTACGAGAACTCTACCTTGGTGACCCCGTATGTCGATGAACACAAGAACGATCTGCGCTCCAAACACCCGGGCGGTCGACAAGCTGGATTACATGTGAACACATCAGGACTTTCAGCAGTTGGTTGGAAACACGTCTCGGAGGTGACAAAGACTTTATTTGTGATGAGCTGTACTTGTTGTCCGAGGACCATCTTATTGTAATGGTTTGGAAAGGATACGAGATAAATGGGAATACATTTTACACGATTGACCAAGATGAAAAGAGCACCAACCAAAACATCGGTGTCCGCTTTGATGCAACAACCGACAAGGGAAATGACACATATTATGGTTACATAGTAGACATATGGGAACTTGACTACGGAGTAGATTTTAAGGTCCCTTTGTTTAAGTGCAAGTGGAATTGATCTGGAGGAGGCGAGTGCAGGTAGACCCACGATGCGGAATGACAACAGTGGATCTGAAAATCTTGGGTACACCGACGAACCGTTCGTCCTAACCAATGATGTGGCACAGGTTATCTATGTGAAGGACATGTCTACTGCACCGAGGAAAAGAAAAGATAAGGAAGCGAATACATCATACAATGAGCCAAAGCGCCACATAGTTCTTTCAGGAAAAAGGGACATCCCGGGAGTGGAGGGCAAGATGACAAGTCTGAAGAGTATGAAAAGTTTCATGAAATTCCCCCTTCAAAGTCAAGGCTGACCCAAGCATCACGATAAACGATGAAGATTATCCATGGTTACGGCGCAATAAGCAAACGACACAAGCGAAGAAAAGTGAAGACTTTCTCCCACAACTATTATGATGATACCATGCCAACTTTGTAACACACAGTATGATACCATTGTCCGCTTTGTTCATGAACATGCTATGCCAACTTTTTCAGAGTTCATTTGAAAACTATGAATTTGAAAACCTCGCCAATCAAGGGCGCTCATACCGTTTATAAGCCCGCCCTCTACGCCTTTGTTGAGCTCACAAACTTGTGATTCACACAAATTTCAAAGAATTCAAATTTTATAAAACTAATGGCACAAACAGAAAGTTTATAATTGTTCTAAAACAAATGGCACTAATAGAAAGTTTATAATTTTGCTGACCTAAATGCAAAAGGAATTAAAAAATAAAGCAAAAAACCAAAAGAAAATAAATAATGCAGAAAACAAAACAAAAAACTTGAAAAATAAATAAAAATAGCAACAATAAGCATTTTGTTGTAAGTAGAAACAAAATAAAATAAATAAAGCAACAAAGAAAACAAAAAAGTGTTTTCGAATTTTAAAACTAATGGCACTAACAGAAAGTTTATATTTTTTCTAAAACTAAAAGCACTAACAGAAAGTTTATAATTTTGCTGACCTAAAAGAAAAAATAATTAAAAAATAAAGCAAAAAACCAAAAGAAAATAAATAATGCAGAAAACAAAACAAAAAAACTTGAAAAAAATAGCAACAATAAGTATTTTGTTGTAAGTAGAAACAAAATAAAATAAATAAAGCAACAAAGAAAACAAAAAAAGTGTTTTCAAATTTTAAAACTAATGGCACTAACAGAAAGTTTCTATTTTTCTAAAACTAAAAGCAAAAAGAAATAAAATATAAAGCAAAAAAAGTGCCACCCATCGGGCCCCCACGGCTGAATACGACTAGAAACCCTATGGGCCGTGATTCAGGCCCGCAGAAGGCCCAGTGAGGCCTGGGCACAGATGGCGAGTTAGGCCCGAAAGCACGCTTAAGAGAGGAGCTCGAGAGGGAAGCCGCACCGCACCTTATAAGCTGGTGCGGCTCCCTCTCAACTAGCGAGGTGGGACTAAACATTTGGCGTGGGCAGCATGGCCTTTGGTCTGGTTGGAGGCAAGAATCGGGACTAAAGGGGCATTAGTCGATTCGTGGCACCAGCAGGACCAAAGCTTTAGTCCCGGTTGGTGCCTCCAACCGAGACAAACTACCGCTTCCGCCCTTTGGGCTGCTGAAAATTGGCCTTTGGTCGGTTGGTGGCACCAACCGGGACTAAAGGGGGCTTTGGTCGGTTGGTGCCACGAACGGACCAATGCTCTTGCTATATATCTGACACTTAGCAGTTTTCGCCAAAATTCATCTGCTTCTTCTCGCCCGACGCCTTCGCTCCTCATCGCCGTCGCCGAGCCGACGCCGTCGGCAGGTCCACCTCGCCGTCGCCGCCGAGGCACTGCCCGACACCGCCGCGCCGCCCTGCCGACCCGTCGCCGTGTGCTGCCACACCGACTCGCCCGTGCATGTGCTGCCACGTTCCACCTGCCTCGACCCATCGTCGCCTCGCCCTTCCCGACCCGTTGCTTGCCAAGGCGCCACTTCCCAACCCGTCGCCGTCGCTTGACCACCACACGCCGCCGGTCCGGCCATGGCGCCTTTTCCTCTTATTTTTTGTGCATTTTATGTATATGTTCTCTGTATATATGTTCATATATGCAAAAGTTAGATTTTAGAAAAACTTTATATATGCAAAAGTTTCTATATGCAAAAATTTATACATATATGTAAGTATATATGTATGAATAGATGTATGTATGTGGATACATGAGGGGGTCGATATACCCCTCTCCGATAGCATTTTTGTGCATTTTAGGTTAGTGTATATATATGTTGATGTATATATGCAAAAGATAGATTTTTAGAAAATATACTATTTTTTTCTGTTGATGATATGATGATGTTTTTTTAATATATGCATTTCTTCATATATGTATTATTTTTTAAGTTGTTAGTAGATATCGATTTTAGGTTAGTGCATTTTATCACTGATTTTAGGTTAGTTGATCGATTTAGTGCATTTTATGTTTGTTGCATTTTAGGTTAGTGCATTTTATGTTAGTGGAGAGGAAAAAGTAAAATAAGGAAAAGGAAAATAAGTAGAGAAAGAAGGAGAAGAAGAAGGAGAAGACGAGGAGAGGAAGAAGAGAAAGAAGAAGAAAAAGAGGAGAAGAAGAAGGAATAGAGGAGCTTCTTCTCCTTTTTATCCTCTTTTTCTTCTTCTTCTTAATTTTATCGGGAACGAGGGTGTCGAGGATCGCCGAGGGGTCGAGGGTCGGGAACTAGGGTAGAGGGTCGAGGGTCGTTAAGGGGTCAAGGGTCGAAGGTTTGTGGTCGAGGGTTCCTATAGTGTCAAAGTATTGAAGAAATCCATGGCTTCATCATTAGCCGGAAGTAACCATGGCATGATGGCATGAAGTCCTCCAAAGTTGTTACGGAATGGAGTCCGGATAGGATAATTTGCCTTTTGCTGAACTTTGTACCAAAAAGCGAATTATCCAATATGGGACTCCGTTCCAAAACTACTTTGGAGAGCTGCGTACCATCATTCACCTGTTACGTTCGCCTAATGATGAAGAGATGGTTATGTTGAAGCCTGTGACACTAGGCAACCTCCCGACCCTCGGCGATCTTCGACCCTTGACCTCGACCGCTCGGCGATCCACGACCCTCTACCCTATCATGGGCGTCGATGCCCACGTCACTTGTGGGACATAGATGTACTGTTCAACGCCGACCCCCTCCCGATAGCTTCAACATGTGGGGGGGGGGTCGATATTACCCCCTCCTAGCTTGAAGCGTTCTCGAGGCCACCCCCTAACCCTTGAAGCGTTGTCGAGGCCACCCCAAACCCTAGAGAAGCAGCGTCGATGCCACTAATACGATTCCTTATTGTGATTAGCTAGCTAGTTCTACGTTTGCCACTAATATATCCATATCTGTCATGTTTGAATAATAATTGCCATGTTGTAAATATTTGTAGAAACTATGTACACCCAGCCCCGAGACGAAGCAAAAGAAGAGTTGTTTAGGGACATAATCGCACAAGGAAGTGATGCCGATACGCTCGTTGATGTTTCTCAACGACAACGATGGTCCGGAAGGAGAGGGTGAAGAAGCGGCTGGCTATGATTTACATGGCTCCGATGACCCAATGCCGTGCAAGAAGGAGAGGGTGAAGAAGTAGACCGTGAGGACGGCTCGGTGATCACCAAACCGAGTCCGGCCAGGTATATATATTAGTTAAGCTGTCTTGACTAGCTCTCGTCTTTGTTTTGGTATATATGTACACATATTAATTAACTCTCGTCTTTGTTCTTTTTTCTAGCCCTCCGGATCGAGCACAACCCGGTAAAGAGACGAGGCCCAAGAAAAGTTGAGCTCGGATGAAAAGTTTGAGATCATACAAATCGCATATGACGGCCAACCGATTGAACCCTACCGGACAAAGAAGGCATTTGTTGCTTTCGGTGCGGGGTTACAGTTAGGGACAAGATCCCGATCAGCATCCACCAATGGTATAAGCCTAAGAACGAAGACCACGAGGTGTCTTGTGTCAATGATATGCGAGAAAAATGATCTTTGGACTGAGCTGAAGTCAAATTTTACCCTACCGCTAGAGGATGATCCGGAGAAGCCAGTAATAGAGCCATTAATCAAGTCTTTTGCTCTTAAGAAGATGGCAGAACTATTCAGGAATTGGAAGAAAGAACTCAATACGTATGTCGAAAAAAATGAGACACCAGAATTCAAGGGCAAATATGAGAAGATCGAGAGATGGTGGCCCGCATTTGTGGCCTACAAGACATCGAGAAAAGAGTAAAAAGATGTCGGCGACAAACAAGAGAAATGCTGCGAAGAAGAAGCTTCACCATCGCTTGCGGGGTCAGGTGGCTACCTCGTAGCCCGGCCTAAAGTGGGCCAAGGCTGAGAATGATCTCGCTTGATAAAGGGATCGAACCCGAGACAATGAACCGCCAGACCTTGCCGGACTTGGTTCTTCGGGGCGGCGGATCCTGGACCCTATAACAGGGAAGTGCATTTGGACGGACGAACAATTGGACATACCAGTCAAGAGGCTTCACCATTATATCGAAGCGGCGCAGCAAGGGAAGTTCGTTCGACAGGGGAGAAGGACGAGCTCACAATGGCCCTCGTGAATCCACGAGCACCCGGACGGACACGAGGCACGCCAGGATCCGTTTCGTGGAAGGCTGGATTTCCGGACGCAGGGGTTACAAAACCCATGAGAGGAGGAAGAAAGCGGAGCAGAGCCTAATGCAGCGCTGCACGAAAGGGTAATGGGGCTAGAGGAACGAGAAGCGCAGATCACAACAAAGCGACCTGCCGAAGCTTCCCCGGCTACCCCGCCATCTCGGCGGAGAAGCAGCGTGGCTTCCACCGAGCTGCTTCAGCGAGCAACATGCCTTGACGGCTCCTCGCCAGCTATCCCGTGGATGCTATCACGAATCTTGAACATTGCCACCTTATGGCGCAATGGAGCAATTTGAAGGTCAAGGCGGCTGTTGGCTCTGTTTATCCTACTAAACCCGACTCAACTTTTCACCGCCGCCGATTCGAGAAGGATATGCTAAGGTGATGGTCGATGAAATAACGGAGGGATTTGAGGACCTCGGCTTGACCACCCTACCGGTGAAGGGGAGTATCGGCTGGGTTACGCTCAATACTCCATGCCTATGGCGGAAGGATCTCATCAACCTTCCGAACTGACGCCTCCGCCTCCTCCTCCTCCTCCGTGAGTCGGGCACTCCGCATCCTCCACCGCCTCCTCCTCCGGGCGAGTGACGATCAGGGCACTCGGCGGCTCCTTCTCCGGCGTGGCGGAACTCCGTCTCCTTCTCCGCTTTGACCTTTGGCGTGCCCGAGCAGCCAGCCTCCTCCTTCTCCGCCTCGTCAGCAAGGGCGGAAGAGTCCCGCCGCCGCTCCGGCTGCTCCGACGCGTCTTAGTCCTTCTCCTCCGCCTCGTAAGCAAGGAAAGAAGACATCCGCTCCGTCTGCTTTCTGCCGGCGTCTATCAGTACAGCCAAAGGCGGGAGGAGATCTGATTCGGTCCTTCTCTGAAGACTCGGAGAAGTTACCGTGACGGGAGGAGCGAGGAGGAAAACACGAAGATCATGAGACCAAAGTGGATGACTGGTTTCAAGGGTTGAAAGCAAAGAGACATCCACCTCGGGAGGAGAAGGTAGATCCGGTCAAAGCGAAGCGCACTCTGGCTGCCTCGACAAAACCACCCAAGTCTCCGTCGAAAGGAAACTATGAGCGCATTATTGGAAAGGCATTTGCCAAGCGGAGAGGTCGGGAAATCTTGTCGATGATCAAAGGATGAAAGAACGACGAGCTGGGAAACAAATTGCCCAGCTCGGCGAACAAGAGAAGCAATCGTGCCCCCCGCTCAAGGTGCCTGCTAGCGACATCGTCGATCCGAGGATGGTGCCCGGTTATGGCAATCCTGCAGATTACCTGCCCGATGATGTACATTATGATTTCTTGGAGGTGCAGATACAAAGATACGAGTACGGGAAGCCTCTCGTCAAAGATGAAAGCTCTCTATCAATGATGATGCGAAGATTGCATGATTGGTACATGAAAACCTGCAAAGAGTCTGAGGGGAGGAGTACTTTGTATTTGAGAGTTAAAAAGGAGCATGACCTCCTTGGAATTGAACATTGCCTATTCCATTTGAGGAGTTCTATCAGTTTTTCAATCAATTGGCCCTCGATAAAGCAACGGTCACCTGCCATCGTCTGTAAGTAGTACTACTTCTGTCATTAAGTATCTCTATATAACTCAGCCCTTTCATTGCATGTATTTATAAATATCCTCACTATATTATGCAGATTGAAGATCGCCGAATTGAAGAAAAGACAAGTGGGTGATATTGGGTTCATTAACACATCTCATAGATGCAACTGAGGTTGAATTTCGTGCCAAAGATACCGAGGCCAACTTGCTACAATCGTTGGTAATAAATGAACACAAAGATATAATACTCTTTCCTTACAACTTCAAGTGAGTGTTCTTGTCTTGTGGCATATTCGGTTTCCTTATTAGTCCAGGTTATAGTAATGTAATATTGATGAGTTATGCATGTGTGCGCAGCTACCACTATATTCTCCTAGAGATTAAGCTTGAGAAGGGAGTAGTAACTGTCTTTGACTCCAAGCGAAAAGATCCCAAGGAGTATGCGGACATGACTGAAATGCTCGAGAAGTAAGTTAAATCGATCATTATCCACCATATCAGCAACTTTGTTCATTTATGATATCAAGTAATTGTTTTCTTTGTATGGCAGGGCTTGGGGAAAATTCACCAAAAAAGCTCCGGGACTACCAAGAAGCTACAATTTAGACACAAAGTAAGTACTATATAGTAGCATATTCCACGCCAAGCATCTCCTAGTGATTCAAGCACTAGTTTCATCAATACCATTTAGCATGCTTGCTAATTATCAGTTTGATTGACCTCTTTCTTGTAAAGTGGTTGTGGCAGGAACAAGGGAATGATTTCTGTGGATACTACGCTTATGCAGTCCATCCGCCACACGACCTGTGAGAGGGGCTACTCCGACAAACAATATGAAGTGCGTAAATAAAAATATTCACAATTTTATTTTATTACCATCATTTGTGTTGAGTTTCATTCATTCATTCACAATATATATGTATTGACTACCCCTTTCTTAAAATTAGATGTCTCGGAAGCGGGATGAACTCCTAGCACCAGATTGCATGCGAGCAATTCAAGAGGAATTGGCGGCATTCTTTCTTGACCACGTGATCGCTGAAGACGGAGAATACTATGTGGACCACGCGTCCTTATTGTAAAAGATAACTATTGTATATATGTAGCCGGTAGTGTCGGATAGATATACGAGAACTTGTTGTTCGACCAATCTCTCGGAGAAGGAGAGGTGGTCGATATCACTTCTCTGTATGCATATATATATGTTCATGACGATCTTCTGTTTGCTTAATTACTAGCTAGCTAGCGTGTCTAGCTAGTCCTCTCTATACGTATGTATAGTACGTAGCGTCGACCAAGCACGGACAAAAGAGAGGACACTTTTCTCTATTAATTAGCTAGCTATAGCACAATATATGAAACACCTAAATTAACCCCCAAAACCCCCAAACCCCCTCCTTTAAAAAAAACAAAAACCACAGCCATAGAAATCTTGCCGACGTGGGATGCCTATTGGTCCCGGTTGGTGCCACCAACCGGGACCAAAGGCCCTCCTGCCTGGGCTCAGCGGGCGGGCCACGTGGAGGCCCATTAGTTCCGGTTCTGGATTGAACCGGGACTAAAGGGCCAGGGTATTAGTACCGACCCTTTAGTCCCGGTTCATGAACCGGGACTAAAGGCCCTCACCAACCGGGTCAACAGGCCCTTTTTCTACTAGTGTGATATCAATTTTTCCTCCTATAATGCATGCACACATGTGTAATATAGGTTATCAGCTCTGATGTGTGTGAATTATTATGCTACTTACACGGGAGTTATCGGGGGTGGGGTAGGGTGGGTGGGGTATGTTTTTTAATAAAAAACTCTCTTAGGTCTAAAGTTACCGCGTTGTTTGTACATATTTAATCATCTTTGGTGTGCGTAAATTATCATGCCATTTGCACATAGGTTATCGGAAGGAGGGGAGGATGTTTTCAACGACTCCACCACCCCCTCCCGTGTCAATGCTACCATGATGTTTATACATAAGTTATCAAGTCTGCGGTGCGTACATGACCACGCAATTTACACATAAGTTATCAGGTATGTTGTTTACCAACTTTTTTCTCAAATCAAAAGTTATTGTGGTGTTTGTACATAAGTTAATGTCTATGTTGTTTCTAAATTATCATACTATCTAGACAAAAGTGGTCAGACATATGTTTTCAATAACTTTTTCCCCGGATCAAAGGTTACCGCTGTCTTTGTACGTAGTTTATCATCATAGATATGTTATATTACCATGATATTTACATAGAAGTTACCGGAAATATGTTTTAAAACAACTTTTCCATGTTGGGTTATCATGTCTGCGATGTGTTATTCATCATGTTATTTGCATAGAAGTTACCGTGATATGTCTCAACGACTCCCCCACCCCCACCCCCGCTAACAAAGTTATCAGTACCGAGGTACATAAGTTATCAGGTCTGCATGTATGAGTTATGTGACGCCCTCGATTCAATCACACCGGAAAGACTAAAGAAAGGTATGTATTTTAGTCACATGAATTTTGCGAATTGAAAATTTGGGCAAATTGACTCAGTTATATTTTCCGATAAAAGGTTTCCCCCGAGCCCCCTTCCAAAAGGAATAGAAGGCGAAAGCTAGACCTATTAGATTCGATAAAGTCTAGCTTTGTCAACTATTTGAAAAGGAAGATTCGAAATGGAAACTAATTCAACAGAAAAGAAAGCTAAGCTCAAGACAGGACTAGAGGAGTGCGCTCCACTCCGCGAGATCTTGTTCCCCCTCTCCGGTAGATCTATCCTCATCTCTACGGTTCCCAGTACCCACTCAGTTGCTCTAGTCACGCCTCTCG